>OY992774.1:19392876-19992876 GCA_963921325.1 Logfia minima | reverse complement strand
AGTTCTCTGGTGACCACCCATATGGGAAAGCAGTAGCATTGCTTGACCTAAAATCTGGAATTCTAACGGTATCCTTCACCTTCTGAATTTCAAACACTTTTAGCTTAGCTCAAACCTCATAAACTCGCTAGTATGTTCTGATTTTTGTTCTCTTTGTTGACAGTTACAAGAAAAATGGTTTGTATTGCCTGGAATAGTTTCTGCTTTTATAGCATCGAAACACTTTCAGAAAGGAAGGATATAATGGTTTTTCTTGCAGTTGTACAAATTTAAGCGAAATGGATTGTACAGTTTAACCATATATGGGCATCCTTAGAGAGACGACTTAACTACCAGAGGTTGTATAGTCTTTGACTTTTTCTTGACTTTATGTCTTCTTCTCCCGTAGAAACGGAGTTTATTTGAATATATTGATTTTGCGTGTTTGATACATGAAGTTCTTATGGATATTGTTTATGAAGTTCTTGTCTAGTGATAAATGATACAAATTTGATCTGTATTTTAGGATGTTTTTATCTGTTTTGGGATCGATCATTTGAATCAAAGTTTTCTAATAATTTATCTGGTTCTGGTTCTGGTTCTGATTCTTGTATTGTTCAGGTGTCACATAATTTGGTAACTTGAAATCTCATTTCTTTTAAATCTGGATCCACCTCTGATAAAGACAAATAAGTGTAATTGTTATACTCCGTATTAAGGAAGATTTCATTTCATTTTTATTATAAAAGAAAATAAAATTAAACTTTTGTGAAATATTAATTTATTGGTGGTGGCCAGGGTGAAATGTGACAGCCACAACAGGACAAAAAGAAAGTAAACGACCAAGTCAACTGTATTTTTCGTTAATCTATTGATTCAGACTACAAACACATTTTGGACACGATTTCAGGCCATGTTTCTCTTGCATCAGCTTATTCAGGCCTGTGGAACTCAAATGGAAACTTTGTTACACAAGATACTTGAATACATCGATGTTAACGTATCGTTTTTTGTGGTATATAACCAAACATAATATGATTAACTATCATCGATTACATTGACACTATATCATTTTCGCATCTTGTATCATGTTTAAACAAAAATAATGTAACTAACAAATAATATCGGTTTTAACTTGTTTTTTATTGCTACTAATGAAATGAAAGAATTAGAAACAGTACCACAATTAATCACTAGCTTCAAAATTTAATAAGTGTCACATGTTTTCTTATGTTCTACGTTACTACATGTTAAACTTGTAAGTTCTACACACCCTTCCGAAGTGTTCATCACCTCTTATTTGCAATGTTATACGCGATTATTAACACATATCATAAATCATTAAATCGTTAACTTGTAACGACATGATTATAACTCGATTTTAACTATTCGCAACGATTTGCGATATTTAGCAAATTGGCAAAATCTTTAGGGCTTGTACGACTACAATTCAACAACCAAAACCATACAAATCTCAAAATTTTAAAACATAAAAGCAAAATCAAAATCCAAAAAGAATATCAACAAAGATATACCCATAAAATTCTCAAGCATCATTATGCTGGGACCCAACGGGATTAGAAACGACTCCTTTAGACTCATTATGACACGTCGCTCCCATCATCGCCGTTGAAAATTGTAACTCTCCGTCGTAGCTTAACGGACTTCCACTCATTGGAATGTTTGTTTGATGTTGTTCTTGTACAGTACTACCACCAACTGAGGGCATAACCGGAATACAACTATAAACCACCGGCTGTTCCCGGTTACCACCTTCACCTCTATTATTATTATTGATATTCTGTCCAGCCTGGAAATAACCGCTTGACACCCCAGCAGGCGCTTGATACACAAACGGCGTCTGGTAAACATAACTGCCACGTGTCACTGTACCCTTTTCAATTACCGGATATATCGCCGGAATTTGCTGAATCTGCACATTCTCCGGTGGTGATACAGCCGAATTCGTATCGTTAACCGAATACTCTTTATCGAATCCGAATAAGAAATCTGGATTCACGGACCTCGCCGTCACCGGCGTCGTAACCGTCACCGGAAAAAATACGAACACACGTAACCTCGGCGTAACGGTAATGCTACGGAGGTGATCGTATTCAATCAACATATTTTCCATGTCATCATCATCGAATACGGAAATTAAAGCGTCGAGATCTTGTCCTGGTAATTTGTATTTTAATCGAATTTCTGAATTGTATTCGCACAGATTGTTTAATTTTGAAATCAAGTTTGCGTAATTGATGGTACGATCGACTGTGAGGATTTTAGTATCGCCGCCGACGTAAGCGAGTTTACGGTCGTGAGGACGGTGGTGGATTTTGCCGCCATAACTGCACATCAATTTCACTTTCTCCATTGAAGGGTTTTTGGAGGAGTAGGGGTTTGTGTATGTTTGTTGCATGTTGTTATAACGAAATGTTAGTCTGTGTTAATAAACGTTTTGTGGTGATCGTGACCGTTGATTATGATCTGGAAATGTAACGTAACAACATGGATGGGGTCCACGCGCGTTGGAATGAGGTGGGACCATTATTATTATTCCCTAAAAGACTGATCTGGCATGCTAATTAATTTGACCAATTTTGACTTTAATATCTTTCTTTTTATTTTTGTTTTCATTTTCATGATGATAATTGTAACCTTTTTTACGAATTTGTTTTTTTGTTATACAACTCTAGGGTAGAATAAAACGGTGGATATATCTTAAACATTTTTATTTTATTTTATTACTTTATTAATAATAATTAATAATTAATACTTACTTAGTAAGGATATGAGTGTTGATGTTCTAAAGTATTCAAATATAGCAGAAGGATTTGAATGAAGAACTCCACTATCATCTTTGGAGAACAAGTTTATAATAACATATATCTATTTCATTTCTGGTCTATGTACTAATGTCAATGTGTGTGGAAAGCTGGTATTTAAGAATGGGCCAATCATTGTGGCCCTTACTAGATATTAACAGTGATGGAGGTTGTTGATTCCCTCTTTGCCTACCATGTGCTTACTTGATGGTCTCTTTTGATATACTTCAATTCAAAGGAATTATAGAAATTAAGTCAACCTTTTTAATGTTTAAATCTTTTATGATTATAACTCAAATTTCATCTCATATTCATAGTGTAATACCATATGTCGTTTATAAGCTTAAGATGTAATATGTATATTCAGGTTACCAGTATTTATGCTTCTTAGTTCAATTTATAGGGTTGTCGTTATCATTTATTCTCTATCTATCGTTGTTGGTTTGCCGTAATTTTCATATTTGAAGATGATAATTATGTAAACTTAAGCTGATAGAAGAACTCAAATATATAAATTTGATCATTTCTTGCTGATTATAACGTCAATGGGATATAATCAACCCAACAGACCTCCAATCTAAGTCGAGTGTCATGTACTTTATTAAACTAGTTTGTAAGATAATGAGAGGGGATGAATCACTATCTCTGATCAATTGCTTCGTCTTTTTTGAACTTTGTAATGTAAGATTATTATTTGAAAAATGCTTCCTGAACGTTGATGGATGGATATGGATCACGGTTTCATTAATGATGCAACTAAAATGGATCATAATCGATCCATGATTCAACTAAACGGATCCAAGATTCGGTCCATGATCCAACTTATTTAAACGGACTCATAATTTGGATTGATCCATTAGAACATTTTACTTGATTTAAAAATTGTATTTTTATAGCTTTTAAATATTATATTACTAACAAGACCAATGGAAGTATATTATTGAACAAAGCAACTCTTTACCACATATTATAAAGATTATTCATAAGTATTACAGTCAACAGCAATGTGTTGGGGTATACATTTTGCATTTTATCACATAACAATGGAAACTATATGCTCAACATCATCTAGTACCAATATATGATCACCCAAAGGCAATATTCTTTTTCCAAACTCATTAACAATACTAAGATGCTTACATGAATCTATCATAATCCTTGTATTAGTATCTGTGTAAGAAACAGTATGCACGCGTTCAAATTCGACAAGTTGTTTCAATGGTGCTCCTTTAAAAGTTCCCGGGAATGTAGCAAATACCATCATAACTGTACTGCCATCAAAAGGGCCATGGTTTGTGACCGAAATTTCCATTTGAAAGTTCAAAGAATCACAGTGTTGTGATTCTTCAAGTTCGTCAACATAAAGATAGTTAGAAATACCTCCTCTTTGTTGTAATATGTTCTTTGGTTTGGTTTTCAGAGAACTGAAAACTTGAAGTTTGGTGGGTGCAGAGAGGATATTGTAGGTGTAATTTGTGTAACTTAGGCCATGACCAAATCCATAAACTACGTCACCAGTGTAGAAACGATATGTTCTACCTGGATAATCATGTGATGGATCTGATCTCAGGTTCATATTGTTCATTGGGACCCTTGCGAAAGACTCGGGATACCAAGTGACAGGCAGCTTTCCACCTATTTTTATGTCAATAAGAGATCAAATTCGAGTTAGATCTAACCGCTTCACAAGATTCGGTTTTCAATACCTCATGAAACCTTTAAATATAAAATAGGGATAATGATATCAGAATGCATTAAAGTTTACAGTTTTTGCTATTGTATATGTCCATGTTTTAGAAGTTCTATTATATGGTTTTCAGAAAATGTCTAATGTATGTATTTATGCCGGTTGCCGGTACACACAATAAAAAAGTTGTATACATATAATAGTGAAAAAGTGTAAACTTTAATACATTTTGAAATCATTAACCCAATAAAATACTAGACAGCTGGAAAACCATAGGTGTTATTGTTTAGCAAAACATGTACTAATTCTTTGCAAGAGAAATTACCTGGATTCTGATGTCCAAATACGACTTCTGCAAGTGCTACGCCACCAGCTTCTCCAGGGTAACCAACCCAGATAATACTCGCGATCCGTGGGTCGCCCTTAGCAAATGATACGTCAAGGGGCCCACCACCTGTCAAAACTAAAACTACAGGTTTCTTACTTGTAGCAGCAACGGTGGTAATCAGATCCATCTGATGACCTGGTAAAAGAAGACTTAACCTGTCACGATCTTCAGTTTCTTGAGTCTGATCCAGACCCGCAACCACAATTACATAATCAGCTTCTTTCGAGATAGAAACTGCTTTCACAAATCCATCCTTTGAGGTGCAAGACACGTTAAGACAACCAGCTGCATAATTTGTTTGCTTTACATATGTTTTGAGTCCTTCCACTATACTAGTTGGATTGCACGGAACTCCTACAAGTTTCAAAGTACTTCAGATTTACCTAAACTGCAGTGACTTCAGGTAAATAACAACCATAGATAACTAGTTCAATCATTAGTATTTATATACTAGTTGCTAAAAAATGGTTACCGTACACTGAAATTTATCATGATTATGACTATTTAGGAACAAATTAAAATGCTTCAAACCTGTGTATCCTCCACCTAAATCGGTAGTAGTGTTGGCCATTGGACCAATAACAGCCAATGATGAAGCAAGATTCTTTTTCAAAGGTAAAAAATTGTTATCGTTCTTCAGAAGTACCATCCCTTGTCTCACTGCTTCCAGGGCCAAATTCTTGTGATCTGAAGTGCAAACATCACGAGGGCCAAACTTTCCAAATTTTCCTTTTAGCGGGTCCCCGTCAAAGAGTCCTAAACGAAGTTGAACTGTAAATAAATTCAGAAGAGCTTTATCTATGTCCTCTTTTTTCACTTTGCCCATATCATATGCAGCCTTGGTGTGTCTCAGCATGTATGTTCCACAGTTAATATCCGTTCCTACACAACGGTTTCAACAACCTATAACTTAATATTTCCAACAATTAAAAAAATGTGAGTTTTCAGACAGAAAAGAACCAGCTTTAAGAGCCATGGCCACAGCATCCTCGGGGCTTTTGGAGTAGTGTTGATACTCATATATGGTGGCCACAGCATCACAATCGGAAGTGACATATCTGTAGTTATTCATTTAACCGGATTTGTGTAAGTATTTAGGTTCACTAAATCGTTTGAAACTAAATGCAGCTTTAATAAATCATCAACCCTTTAAAACCCCATTCAGTTCGAGCTTTTTGTAAGAGATTCTTGTCAGCACAAGAAGGTATTCCATTTACTGCATTATATGAACACATTAAGCAACTTGCTTTGCCCTGTTGGATACAACTTTTAAATGGTGGCTGATACGTGTCCTGCATATCCTGCTCGGTTACCTGAACATATACCCAGCTTTCAATTCCAACCCACTTTCAAATCAATGAAATTTTCATGTATGGTATTACTTTCAAAATGCATGGTACATTTAAGACTTTCAAAAAAAAAAAAAAAAAAGTAAAATACCTTCCTTTTGAGAATGTCATCTTGACCTACAAAACTTGCATGGAAAGGTAGCTATAGTATGTGCATATTACTCTTTTTAGGTAAAAACAACTGTACACTACCAATCAACTAAATAACTAATACAGCAGTGTGTTACCATTTGTTGCAATATTTCACTTGATAGTTAGAGTAATGCTACATATAACTAATAATATGGACCTACACATATGCCTAACAATACACATATTGACACTTGTATTCCACAATTTCTCTCTAATCTCTACCAATGATCTTAACATGTGCACCAATCATATTCTTAGGACTACTTTTAGACATGTAATTCAGGCATATGTATCATTTTTCAAATGATTATGCTGTAGATAGTTAATACGGACAGATGTATTAATTGAAAAAAGGCAAATTGACCAGAAAAGTAAAATATGATCCAAAATATATCGGTTATTGAATATGAGCGTTTCTCTATCCAGATAAGGGGTTGTTCCAATTTCTTCAAACTGGGGGAACATTGACATTTTAAAGTCATTGCTTTCATGAGCCATTACGTTTTGATGAGTTGCACCATTGATGTAGCAAAGGTTTTACATAAGCGTAACTGGTAACAATTAAAAAAATAATAATAATCATTCCCCTAGTTTCAACAGCTTGAATTATCTCCTGTTTTTCCCACATAAAATGAAACTCTGGTGCGTGTAGGTAAAAATAATATCTCCATTTCTCTATTTTCTAGAGATTGTGAAGTGTTTTGTGACCTAGAACACTAATGAAAATTTAGAAGATGCACAAAACACAAACTTGTTTTCTTTAGAAAAATTCTCCGGGAAATTGCAATAACTTCCTGTAATTAATGGAAAACTTTTTTCTTTTTCTCTTTTCAAAATAAAGAGAACTGCTTGTATTCACGTAATTAAAAAGTTTGAAATCTTTATCTCCACTTTCTGGGCAATTTGCCAATTTCAGAAAACAGAATAACAAGAATCAAATATCAAAATGAAAAATAATAATAATAATAATAAAATGGAGAAAGCAAAATCTTACAATAGCATTGAAGTTGTATCTAGCATATTTCCCCCAATTCTCCAAATCATAAGCAGTAAAATGCTTACAACAAGCAGACACCATCAACTCATCATCGTTATCATCACTCAACAATACTCTTCTTTTATTACTACTATCTTGTCGACCACCACCGTTGACCACCGTATCCCCTTGAAACCCTCTAACATACTGAACCGAATACTCCGAAACCACAATCGGATCCTCTCCGGGCGTCTCCTGTCCTCTACCCCATCTAGGATCTCTAAAAACATTAATAGTCGGAGCCCAAAAGGTCAACCCAGCTTGACCAACATTATACATTGCTCTCGCTTCAACACTAATCGCTTTCGCAATCGAAAACCATAACGTCCGGTTAAAAGAAGAAGCAGTTACAATCACTTGAGGGAACCCAGTTGCGGAATGAACGGGTCCCACTTGGAAATTGACACCTGGACCATTGGATGCTATTCCATGAAGTGATTCCGACCACCATTCGTAGGAAGGGATGCCGAGGTGAGGAATGCCGGTGTCGTTGTTGGAAAGACGGTTGATTTTGTCGGAGAGAGAAAGATGGGAGAGAATAGATTGGGCTCTGATTGAAATGGGTAGAGTGGTGTTGCAAAATAGATATGAATTGTGGGGTGATTTACACGGGTAATTTGGGGATTTGGATTGTGAAATTGGGATGTTTGTGATAAGTAGGATTGTTGTTATGGTGATAATGATGATTGTGGTGGTTGTAGCGGTGGACATCGGAGGAAGTTAGACCGACGGTTGCTTTGTTTGAAGAGCGATTTGACATTGGATTGGACGATTTTTGTGTCTTTATAAGTGGATAAAGTTGTATTATGTTGACTCTTATGTTGATTTGTACTTTGAATAATTATTAGTTTAATCTAAATAATATTGTAATTGTAATATAATTATAGTTTTTGATTTTTTATTCAAAGGATATTTACCTAAAATAGTAATTTAATAAAGTTTTAACTTAAAACTATGCATCGGACAAAAATTAATAGTCGTCTTGTCTTCAGGAATAAAGATTTTAAAATTTTGTACCAACAATTTTGTCAGACATACTAGTGGTATAGCCTCGTGTAGTGTACAGATCTTATTATAATGTTTGCATATCATGTTGATAATTGTTCCGATTAAGCTACATTGTTAATTGCAAAACGATGAACTTCCATGACTGAAACTAACCTACGCATGAGGTCGGTAATCCGATGAAAGTATTTGATCAGTATCATAAAATAGTTGTGTAATCTGGTTTGAAGGAAGCACTGGTATTCCGTAGAGGATTGTGATATGCAGGTGACAATTTGATTTGAGCCAGCTTAGTGGGTTTCGGATGGTGAATTGGTATTACCTAAACCTAGTTGGATCTTGATAAATATATGGTTTGTAATTTCTACTCTAACTTACAAACTATCAACATAGACACGATGTTTAACTAACGAGAAATAATATGGTTACAAATATTTTACAAAAAAATTGATACAAGATAATGTATCGCTGATAGATTAAAGAGGGACACAAAAGTGAGTGCAAAGTGATCAATGTAATAATGGCAAGTCAATTTATAACCTTTTCTTATATATATATATATATATATATATTGTTTGTGATCACAACATTACTCCTAACGTAATAGGTGGGTGGATCAATAGCTTTTAAAAAAATATTAATTGTAGATCAAGTTAGATCAATTTATTTAATATTAGTGTTGAATTCCGCGTATAATAGAGGGTGAAAATTTTACATGTTAATATTTAGAGATAAATGTTTAATGGTAATCGAATGCAACAATAATTGATACTTCTTTAATGAAAATGATTTTTATAATAGTTTAAATTATTATAATTGTAAATTCAATATTGTAATACAAAATAAAAAAATATATATATTTAAATGTATTATATGAAATATAATATTAATTGAATGATTTATATAATTAATAAGTTAAGGGATAGGTGGAGGGATATAAAATAGTAATTTCCGATATCTATTTTTTAAAAATTAAGAAAGAGAATGTTAAATGCTTAATAAGGGTTATAGATTATATCATCTTAAAAACTAAATTAAAAAATCTACCTTCCGAATGCAAATTACAATTTGCGTTTTGTGTGTGGGTCTTTGCTTATTGTATGCAAAGGGTAGTGGAATCCGTGCATGGGATCGTAACTGGTCATGACCGGGATGTAATTATTTTATGTAAATTGACTCATTTTTTTCCGTTTTTGGTATGATTTTTGAGATTTTTGGAACTTTTAAAATTTCTACAAATAAATGACCCTAAGATAATATGATTATCAAGTTATTTCAAATTTCGGTAAAAACGCTTAGATTTTTCGTTGGATGAAAACTCAAAAACACAATAAATAAAAATAAGGAGCATAAGTGTTTTCATTACAATAAATTCATGGGTGACTCAAATGTACACTTGGAAAACGTTGAGACACTTCTAATTTGGATGTTGATTGGGAACTTGATCGGCTATAGTCGTCCGTTCTATTCTTAGTAGTCATGCAAGTTGTTCGACTGTGTCCGTATTCCTTACATCGACTACATTGTTTCTTGCTTTGTTCTTTATCCTCTTCTTTAAAAGGAATACGAGCACGCCCAGGACCGGCGGCAACACAATTTGTAGATCATCTGGATCAATCCATTTTGAAGGATGACCCATCGGGAGTATAGAATCTACGTAGGACACTCAATAAGTCTGTGCTGTGAAATATCTCTCAGCATAACAGCTTACGTTGTCCTGTTTGTACCTTCGTGCCACTGTTATAGAATGTCTACAAGGTAAAATGGACAACTGTCATTGTCCGCAATTGCATGTTCTTGTGTCAAGGTTGACCAACTTATCTTTGTTGCCATTAAGCACCTCAAAACTCCTATTTGTTACTGGACTTACTTACCAACGTAACGATTTGTTCACTCTTTTGCTGATCTTATGCTCGGCATACGGTGTGAGAGATATTGTAAGTGAAATATCACTATTGCACCGAAGCTCGAAAAAACTCCAAGAGTATTGTGATAGGGAGTCTTCGTGCATGCTTTCTTAAGCCATTAATGGACTCGGCACTATTTGATGTCATGTTAGTATATCTTGTCCTTGTAGCATGATATCTTGACCATATTTCTCTCCCAACATTGTTAAGAGTTCTAGAAGAGGCTTTTATGTACCGTGAAATCACACCTTAATGGTGATCGAAATTTGAACCCCGGTATGCCTTACACATCTTCTAGTAATGTCATTCGTAGAACGTGATCTTACCAGATTGGGTTTTCAAGTTCATCAACAAATGACGACAACATAGCGCATGATATGCGTCAGGAAAGACAGTTGAAATTCTGGCTGCAATTGAAGCAACCTTATTGGATACGATAGTCAGATTCTCAATCCCACCATTGGATTCAATGGTGTCACGCAAGTTTCCCAGGAACCACGTCCAATGATAGGTCGTCTCTCCTTCCCCGATTTTGTAGACTAGTGGCAAGATCTCATTGTTGTCATCCATAACTACAACAATTAAGTTGGTCCCTAAGTAATCCCTCTTCAAATGTGCCCCATCTATGATAATCAATGGGCGCGTATGGTTAACAAATGTGCGTATCTGCAAGGACAATAAATTTATTTATATATCAATTGTAGTATAATATGTATGTGTGTAAACATCCAAATAAAATATAGTTACTTACAGTTGCACCAATGGACATGTAACACATTAGAAATCTATCTTCCTCATTTGTGAGCACATTTGTAACGCTCCCAGGGTTTGTCAGCTTTAGGTTGTGCAAATAAAATGGAAGCAGTTGAAATGATTCTTGGGGAGTACCTCTCAACATCTCTATGGCATAACACTTTACGCTCCATGCTTGGTGGTATGTAAGGCTGATGTCGAAACTCGCAGTCATGCCAAGTTGTATATCACTGCCTTTGTATACACGTCATTCCTTGCTCATCAACTCTTTTAATATGTGACCAAGGACTATCTTGTTAGCATTCCGGTTATTTGCTTGGAGCTGAGATCGAGAACATGTGTGAACATCAACAAGCTCCCTAACTTGGAAGTTATCGATATGCATAATTTTGTATGCACATAATATCCAATCACAATTAGAAAGAAACATTTTACAACATATCGAACCTTGTATGAATGTGGTAACCGAGTTATATATCCCTCTTCTAGACACTTGGTTTCCAACTGAAGCTTCAAGTCCTTCTTACTTTCAAAAACTTGTCCAAGTTTTACCCGGTAAGAGGGTTCATACATAGTAACCAGCCGTTTTATACCATCCTTAACATTTTCTGATAAAAATGGTGACATATTTCATAATTTATCTTCACGAGTTTTTGGTTGTGGTAGTGGCTTGTCAGTTTCTTCCCCCTTCTCATATGTCTCTTGCTCGTCGTTAGAAACAATATCATATTCACACGAATAGTCAAATACCTTTTGTGAATTGACATTTTCTTCCCTATAATGTTCAACATTTGGATCTTCCGCATGATAAGATGAATAATCATGATCATCGAGGGTGGCCTGTGAAAATGATAAGTTGCAACCAACATCGTCGGTTACTTCTTCTACCCTAAAATGTGTGTCGTGGTTGTTTTGATGTGGGTAGTGTTGAGTGGCATGATAATGATATTGTGGATATGATGGATAAAATAGTGGTGAATAAGGAAATGGAGTTTGATATTGAGGATGCATTTGGTATTGAGGATTTTGAGGTGGTTGGTTGTATTCATGGGTTTGTAATTGTTGAAATTGGTGCTGAAAACCACCACTACCATTAGGTTGATTCATACCCATACTCGAAACATCTCTTACAATATTAACAATGTATAATTCTACGGAAGCATTTCGAATGAGTAAAAAATTCCTCAAGATCATCAACGTCATCAATTATATCTATGACAAACTGATCCACCTTATATTTCTTACGTATATCATTATCAAGTGGTAATCCTGATTTTGTTAAAGGTGCTTTTACATAGCATTATATGAAATTGGCTTTTCTGGTGCTACGGGAAGTTTTAATATAACCTTTGTGCAATCTATTAGCATATACATTGGTATGCCGTTAATAGTTTCAAAATGACATCCAAAACAAACATAAACCTTAAACTTATCATTTAGTTGACTCATTTTTCTTAATAAATCAAGATAAATAATAGAACAACAAAATTGAATCAGTTTCGTACCTTGAAGATCTTCAACAAAATCACGATCACGTCAAAATAAGCAACAATTTCGACAAAATGAGAGTGTTTTAATGATAATGTAGTTTTTTATGTGAAAAGAAACTAATGAAATGAGTTGTATTTAAAAGGAAAAAAAAATCCATAAAATCTAATAAAATTTTATCCAAACTGAATTTCATGATAAGGAATTTTATGTACACGGACACGTAAAACGCAAAGTTGTTAGTCCTTGGTTGCGTTTTGCGTGTCCCCTTTGGATATAAAATCTAGTTCGGATAAGATTTTATTATATATTTCAGATTTTGTCAGATAAGATTGTATTAGTTCAAAAACATCTTTGAACCATCTACATATTCACAAAAACTTCATCATGTCTTTCATCACTAAAATACTCATTTTCTCTCCTTTTTCTGTTTCAACTTCACTTGTACAAGATGACCAACATATACAATTCAAGCCCAATTTCAGTCGCTCCGCTTATAGAATATAATGAAGCAAGCTAGCGATTCTCCTACTAGTGAAGGAAAGGGGCATTCGGCCCGCCTGTAGAAAAGGCGCTACGGCTTGCAGGAGCTCGTTAATAAAGAGAACTCCTAAAAAAAAGACAAAAATTGATTTTATGTAAAATATAAATAACAAAGAGTTCTCCTAGACCATAACCCATGCCTTGAAACAAACCGCATGATGCGTTCCGGAGTTGCTGTAGTTCTGTTACCGCCTTGTCGTCTTGTACCAACGAGAACATCGAAAAAACCTAATTTAGCTCCACGTAAGATAGCCAAAGTACGGTTGAGCAAATGATTCGAAATTCAAACATTCAAAAGAGAAATTGAAAAAAGTAAAGAATCATCGATCACTCCACTATCATTTCAACTTCTGTTTTTCGTAGATTCGAGGAAAGCTCATTGGGTAATATACTCAACCTTCCTCAACGAATCTTTCCAAACCGTGTTCATGAATTTTATAAACATTTCCGTTTTGACCATCGTTTCAAAACCATTGACTTCAAGATGAACGGTCAACCCATTCAATTTGATATTTCGACTTTCACTTGCTGCTTTGAACTTCCTCGCCCAGGAACTCTATACTATTGCCCGCAAAAAGAGCTAATGATACATTAATCTTAGAATCATTCATCTGAATCAAATTGTTGATGATGTTTGCATTCGAAATAGTAGAAGTAGATGTAAGTTGCGTGCTATTATTGAAGTCTTTGATCTTAAACCAGAAATGAGGAACTAGTTTTGATATTATTCGTCATAATATCTCTTGTCGATCCACAAAGCCCCATCTTTTCTATGCGATGAAGGCCCTCATGATTTATTGCATAAAAAATAACATTGAGTTTGATATTGGTTTTATCATAACATCGATAATGCTAGATGTCATGACCTAGACCGATAACCCATTGCTTTATGACATGTTGCTCACTAAATTGTTTCATCGATTCTCCTTTGACAACGGTCCTTCATACACGCATCCTTTCATCCCATCAGTGAACACATTTTTAACATTCCTAACATGTAGTTTTAAGATGTTATTGTATTGTATTGTTTTTGTAATGTTTTTAAATCTATGTCTAATAAAATGTTTTAATTGTTGTAATTAATAACCTATTAATCAAGATTAAAACCCTTGTTAATCATACAATCTTAGGGTCATATTATTTGTAGAAATTTTAAAAGTCCCAAAAATCTCAAAAAATCATACGGAAAACAGATAAAAAATAAGCCAACTTATATAAAAAAAAATTACGATCCCGGTCACGACCTGTTATGATCCCGTGCACGCAATACGCAAAGACCCACACGTAAAATGCGTTTTGCACCCGGAAGATAATATTTTGTAATTTAGTTTTTGAAATGATATAATATTAAATAAGGTATTTTTTAAGGTATTTATTTAATTTTCCTTAATTAAAAACTATTTAGGATTGAATGTTCAATCCGTTTGTCCAAATCCAAGCCCGAAAGCGGCCTAAGAAATTACTTGATGAAGTTGACTTCATCTCCTAGTGTTCATCAAAGCCCAAGCCCTAGCACCACAACTCATTTTGTTTCATGTATTATCTAATATATCAAAAACACTAAACAACTTGTGTTCTTCGTTGAACCATGTGGAATCTCCATTGTGTAGTGTGTGAGCGTCATTTGATTTGGTTTGTTTTTAACTTGAGGGATTCAATTGAATTTGTGAGATTTTGAACTGAATGTGTTTACGTGTGAATTCGCCTAATTTTGAGAGCTTAGCTTGGAGAGAATGAACGGTGACTAGTGTTTCCAAATTATTGATCATGAAATGAAGCTACCCTTCATATTCAAATAGGTTCTTCTTCTTTTGAATCTCACACGAAAGTGATATCACTCGTGTGGATGAGTTTCCATTCAATTTTGCATATTAACATTCTAACTTTTTGGAATAATTTTCTTTTTGGCTAGGTGTATGAAATTATGGGTTGTAATGACATCGAACTTTCTATGTTGATGAGTGAGATTATTGCAGTTTTATAGACCGTTCATATGCAACAACATTTGTTTCAGTTTATACCGATTACAACTACCTAAAAACATATCCTTACTATGATGTATTAGTTTCTCATCTTTTATAACGTCATAAACTGGTACTTCTTAAATGCAATACTTAGACAAATGAAAGGACCAACCTTTTAGCTACAGACTATTTATTATGAGTTTTTCATGCCCCCATGCCACATGTTTAGGGAATTTAAAGATAAATTCAAGACGTTTAAGTCGTTAATTGACCTCACAACTCCAAAGTATGTATGTCAAATCTATATGTCTTACGAGGTAACGGCTTCAAGCATGATCGTCGGATACTCATGATCGCGTCGTGTGTATTGTCCTTTACAAAAAAGGGTCAAAAACTAGTCGTTGGTTTTTTTTTTTATTTTTTTTCTTTTGTAAATGGTCAAATAGTTGTTGGAAAACAAATAGGTAGAACAGCGTCGTGCGTCGGACGTTGTCTGGGAATACTGTCCAGTATGGCGTGCGAAACGCTGACGGGGAGTGACAGAACGGCGCTTAACGGCGTTCTTAGAGAGAAATTTGCAAGACAGTGCCCACTCTATATGTTGTTAGGTAGTATGGTTCAAGATGTGAAATAAATATGTTTAAATGTTGTTGTGGAACCGGCTTGGTTGAAACCATCTATCATGGGGGAGCTAATGTACACGGACGAAGCTGGGATCTAAGTATGCTACTGCTACTGTGTAGCTTTTGGCACCTTTTAAGGTTATTGCTAGAGATGATTTTTAAGTAAGCTGCATTTGTAACCTTAGTTGTTAAGTAGGTCTCTACTTTTTACCTTTAAATGTTAGCCGGTTAACATACGGGTCCTAATCTACTCCATATGAAATAGAAGATTGAACTTTGACTATTTTGAAAATATTACATTTGATGAGTATAATGTAACAAATATAGGTCAAAATAATTGGAATCAATAAGATGTCAATTTAAGTAAAAATTGAGAAAAGTTCAATGAAATCTAGTCTAGATAATACTAATAAGGGATAAGGTAATGAGAAAATAGGTTAATGGGTTGAAGTGAAGTTATATCAAACACAATTACCGTTTTGTTCAACTCATGTTAAATAAGATTTTATAAGCAATTGATTATAAAATCAGCTACTTTTTGTATTAAAGGATTGATTTGATGTCATTTTAAAATATGTTGACTAGAAATTGCGATACAAAAGTTTATCGTTTCAACTCAGATACAATATTCTGTCACCCTTTTTGAGTCTTTCGCTTTGTTACTTTAATATCTCTCTTAGTTTTTAGTTGATCTTCTCTTGTACTTTTTCTTTTTTCAGATTTAGACAACGATAACATAAGTTTAATAAAACCTTTCTATTTATTTTCTGAGTGTTTGACCCAAACATCTTTACATGATAAATAGATACGGCCCATGTACATGATTTGTTTTTCAGCCCATTTACATGCCTTTATTTTCTTTTGCTTGTGTATTCTTTCATGGAATTTAATATATATACTCTTAATTTCTTTTCCATTCTTTTTATATACGGTAGTCAGATCATGGACTTTTTTTTTAATGTATTTTAATTTTTTTAGGACTTATTCGTATCTCGTCTACTTCTTTTACAGATTTCGTTCATCTAAATCCGAGACTTCTCTCGTGAGTTATGTGTTCTAACCATCTCGACTTTCCTTTTTAATTGAGATCTCCCGACTACGTACCGTGTAAAAATGTGTATCGTAAGTATATGTCATGACTTTTTTACAGCTCAACTCGAAAAAGGTTTTATGTGAAATTCCACTTTAGAACGAATTAGTGATAGATGAGTAGAACATCAAAATTTTATATCAACTACTTTTATACTATGGTTTCATATTAACTTCGTTTTAATTAGTTATTTTCACTAGGTTCATACTATCTTATAATTCAATTAATTAATTATTAATTAGTTAACTAGACTACCGGTAGCAATTAAACTCAAATAATGAAAAAAAATTCAAAACATACTAAATATGGTACAAAATTTAAAGATCTTTAACTAGCTTGTTCTAAAAATATATTTTTACACTAAATGAGTGTATTGTAAAAATTTGATGTGATAAATAGTGTTACACTAAATTTATATAACTGAGTTGTTGAATAGTGTTACACTAAAATTTTATACTATTTTGGTGTCTTGGTTGGAGAAGTATTACATCAAATATTTACACAATTTTAGTGTAAGTTGTGTTTTGATGCATACATTAGAAATGGTATAAGAAGTGATATGAATATAAAAAAAGTTACAAAGTTTGAGATACAAATTGATGTATCATCGATAAAGTAAAGAGAAAAAGACAAAGTGAAAAATAAACCATTGTGACTAAGATATTCTAATTTGTATTTTTGTTTTTAGCTCAAAATGTATGTAAACATAGCAATTCTCGTATTTTTAGTGCTTTTTTGGGTTAGACCACATGACAATAGTATAATCTATATGATTAAATGATAGGAGATCTGGGTATTCTAATATAATACTACTAGTAAATCATTTGAGTTGTGCTAAGCACAACCCTAATTAGGTTAGACCTATAACATAGAGATCATACGCTTTATATGTAAGATTTTATTATACTGAAAGCTAATATGTATATATGTCATCATTGGAGATATCTAATCAAAAGATTGTAATCAATAAGTACATATATAAATCTTACTAGGATTAGTACAAATGAAAGATTATTTACTACACAAGGTGAAAATTATTAAAAGATACGAATTAAAAACATATGTTGTGTATTTAAAAAGATTTGTGTTGGGGTAAAGTATCAAGTTTGTGTTTATATGTCAAAACTTGAAGAGTATGGTAGTTGTTATACATAAAGTAGAAAGAATGAGAAAAAATTAGTTAGAATTATTAAAAAAGAATTTTCTTAAACATAGTTCTAAGGATTATTAGAACTATGGATAAAAACTAATAAATTATGAGTTTGACAGTTTTTTTTATGGAAGTTGACGGTCCTATTTTGAAAGTTGTATGGTTATTGATAGCCCTAAAAAAATATTTAGTTGAAGAGACATGAAAACAATATAGAAGCTTACGTCTCCAAATTCTAGGTGATATTGTTTTCCTTTTAGTTAATGAATATTTTGGACTGTGCAATGCACGACTCACGTTTGGAAATGTTAATGATGATTTTGTTATGTTAACTATATATTAACCTTTAAGGATGATGGTTGATCAAAACAAGAAAAAAATTTATGTCTTCTTCTTTAGTATTAGCAAGCAATCAATTTATGAAACGCAAGAATTACTTAGCTAAATTAATAGAATAGCGGCTGGATCTTGCGAACTAACAGGGCAACTTCGAACTTATAATGCCTCTTAGTTCGTAGGGTTTTCACCATGGGTGATCGTATTTCACAAAAATCTAAGGAAGACCAAACCCAACAAATCTCCAAATCTGTATTCGTTACTAATTTCCCGGACCATGTTCGCGCTCGAGACCTTTGGAAGGTTTGCAATGACTATGGCTCAGTTGTTGATGTCTATATTCCTTTCAAAAAATCGAAATCAGGTAAACGATTTGCTTTCATTCGATTCATCAAGGTAACTAATTTGGAACGGTTGATAGAGAATTTGTGCACCATTTGGATTGGAAGCTTTCATCTTTATGCTAACATGGTTCGATTTCACAGAGAGCAAAAACCTAAACCTTCTTTTTCTATTATTGATAAGCGTCCAGGAATTTTTATGGCCAATTTCCCTAATGTTGTGAACTCATGAAACACTAAACGTAGCTTTGCATCTATTCTTAAAGAAGGAACTCTGAAACAATTGTCTCCTGATCAATCGAAACCTGCATTAGTTCTGGATGATTCGCGTATTAAAGAGCGTGATTTTAGCATGTCGTTAATGGGTAAGGTTAAGGAGGTTTCTGTTATTCCTAATCTCTATATCATTCTCTCTAAAGAGGGCTTCAACTCTGTTAAATTATCCTACCTTGGAGGACTTTGAGTGCTCATAGAATTAGACTCTTCAGACTCTAAAGAGAAATTCCTTAATCATGTTGGTGTTGGGTCATGGTTCTCCTAGTTAAAACCTGCTTGTAATTCATTTTTTCCTGATGAAAGAATTGTCTGGATCTCAATAGAAGGCTTACCTATCAATACTTGGACAACTAATACGTTCTCAAAAGTCGCATCAATATGGGGTGAACTTGTGGTTTGGGAAAATTCTGAAGATTTTTCTTTGTCTTGCAAGCATTTATGTCTAAAGACTAAGCCAAACGCAATCATAAATGAAACTTTTAAAATCATACTCAGGGGTAAAGTCTACTGGATTCGTGCTAAAGAATTAGATGCGTGGAATCCAAAGTTTCTTGGAGACAATCTCGATAGCTCTTCATCTGATGACGAGTCTTCTGATAATGATGAGGGACGAAAATACAGGGAACATGAGCATGAGAACAGAAAGGATGATAGTGACGTGGATAAGGTATCGGAATCCTGTTGTATGCATATGCAGGAAAATGGTTCAAACAACCACTGTGAGGAAACAATTCAATCCAAGGATCCTTTTAATATTTATGAACTCCTAAGAAAGAACAAATACAATGTGCCTCAGCCAAATGATTCTGATCCGACCTACCCACCATGTTTTACACCCGATGTAGGAATTAATGACAAGGATAAAAGAGCAGAATCAACTCCTAAACAAGATAATGGTATTTCGAACAAGGAACACGTTATAAGACGTATCAAAGCCTCTCCATCACTGCAGTCTACTAATATGGCAATCGTTGGAGGTTCTAGTTTGGAAGTTATGGATGATTTAGTTAACGTTGGACAAACTATGGATTATAATATGGAAGGTTGTTTAAAAAACATAGAGGCAATCATTGGCTCGCAAGGAGAATGTAACGTTTTTAGATGAATTTCATGTCCTTGAATATCCAAGGCCTTGGTCTTAAGGCAAAAATAGGGTGGATTAAGGAATTGTGTTTGAAACATAGAATAAACTTTGTTACTCTACAAGAAACAAATATGGAGAGTATTGATTTGTTCTCTATTATAGCATTGTGGGGTAACGTTACTTTGATCATGCAATTAGCTCTTCTGTTGGTAACTCTGGAGGTATTTTATGTGTTTGGGATCCTAATATGTTTATTAAAGATCATGTTTCTTCTTCGGATTACTTCTTAGCTATTATGGGTACGTGGACTTCTACTTCTACCAAATTTCTTATCATTTCCGTGTATGCTCCCCAAGAGCTGACAGAAGATAGGGAGCTTTTCGTTCTATGATTGACAGGTGGGAAGGTGAAACCGCAATTTTGGGTGATTTTAATGAAGTTCGTACGGATCAAGAAAGATTTGGTTCCGAGTTCAACATTCAAGGTGCCAATGCATTTAATAATTTCATCTCACTGGAAAATTTGATTGATCTCCCTTTAGGAGGTTACTCATACACGTGGTCTCATAAATCGGCTACAAGATGAGTAAGCTAGATCGATTTCTTATTTTCGAAGGTCTATTGGCATCGTTTCCTTATTTGACGGGTTTATGTCTTGATAGACATTTATCCGATCACTATCCTATCCTCATGTGTGAATCGTATTTAGACTATGGGCCCATTCATTTTCGTATGTTTCATTCTTGGTTCAAACTGGAGGGTTTCGATAAATTCGTAGAAGACTCGTGGAAATCTATGAATATCATGGAGTCTAATAGTATGATCTGTTTGAAAAGGAAGCTTCAACTTCTGAAGTACACGATTAAGAATTGGTCCAAAGAGAATAAAAGGACAATCAATGTAACTAAAGCTGCTATCCAAAACAAGTTATCGGTGCTGGATAAAATTCTTGATTAAAGTGGAGGTAATGTCGATATTATTAACCAACGCTCCTCGTTATTGAAAGATCTCCAGGACATTAACTCCACTGAAGGTTTGGAGCTTTCGCAAAAGGCAAAAGTTCGTTGGGCAATCGAAGGAGATGAAAATTCAAAGTATTTTCACGGAATTCTTAATAACAAAAGATCTCAGCTTGCCATTTGTGGGATTCTTGTTGATGGTGATTGGATTGTGGATCCGAGCAAGGTGAAAAACGAATTCCTAAATCACTTCACCAAGCAATTCTCGAAACCTCAAACTCCTCATATTAGAATTGAGTTTCAGTTTCCTACAAGGCTGAATACTGAGCAGGAAGAGGAATTTGAGCATCTTATTACTTACGATGAGATTAAAAACGCGGTATGGGAATGTGGAAAGAATAAATCCCCAGGCCCTGACGGGTTTTCTTTTGAATTCTTTCGTAAGTTTTGGAATCTTATTGATCATGAAGTTGTGGCGGTTGTTTATAATTTTTTCGCCTCTGGTAAGTTCCCTCATGGATGTAATTCATCCTTTATTGCTCTAATTCCCAAGATTCAAGACGCCAAGGTTGTTAAAGACTATCGTCCTATAAGCCTTATTGGAAGCATGTATAAAATTGTAGCTAAAATTTTAGCTAATAGATTGAGCCTTGTCATGTTGGAGCTTATTAGTGATGTTCAATCGGCTTTTCTTTCTAACCGTCAAATCCTTGATGGTCTTTTTATCCTCAATGAGTTGCTTTCGTGGTGCAAGTATAAAAAGGTAAACGCTATGATCTTCAAGGTAGATTTTGAAAAGGCTTTTGATTCCGTTATATGGGACTATCTGGATGATGTGTTAAATTCTTTTAGGTTTGGTAAAAAATGGTGCAACTGGATTAATGGTTGTCTCGGTTCAGCCATGGGCTCGATGCTCGTTAATGGTTGTCCTACCTCGGAATTTCACTTTCACAAAGGTTTAAAACAAGGAGTCCCTCTCTCTCCGTTTCTATTCATTTTAGTCATGGAAAGTTTGCATCTTTCTTTCAATAGAGCGTTGGATGTCGGTCTCTACAAGGGTATCTCTATCAATGAATCCTTGACACTCTCTTACTTGTTCTATGCCGATGTTGCCGTTTTCATAGGTAAATGGAATCATTCTAACATCAAAATAATCGTGCAAGTTCTAAACTGTTTTTTTAGGGCTTCGGGTTTCAAAATAAATATCCACAAAAGCAAGTTAATAAGGACTGGTATTAATAAGGAGGATGTTGATTTAGTAGCTGAAATTGTGGGATGTGCCACGTTTTCAACTCCTTTTAAATACCTCGGGGTTCAAGTCGGTGCCGCTATGTCTAGACTCAACTCTTGGAAGGATGTCGAAGCCAAAATTTCTTCTCGGTTGTCAAGATGGAAGCTTGAAACACTTTCTATTGGTGGTCGACTTATGTTACTTAAGTCGGTCCTCACAGCTATCCCTCTCTATAATATATCGTTATTTAAAGTTCCTATTGAAACTCTTAATTTAACGGAATCAATCCGACGTAATTTCTTTAATGGTATTGATAGATCGGAGAGAAAAATGGTGTGGATAAGTTTGGAAAATATTTTGGCGTCTAAGAAATATGGAGGTCTTGGGGTCTCTAGCCTTTATGCTCTCAACCGTGTCGTTTTATTCAAATGGGTTTGGCGCTTTATTACTCAAGGATCCTCGTTGTGGTCTAGATTTATCAAGGCTATTCATGGACTTAGAGGAGCCTTCGACAATCGCAACTCTATCAACAGAAACTCTTTATGGCTTGACATTGTACGTGACCTCCTTGCCCTTAATCGAAAAGGGATTGATCTTCTGTCCTTTGTTAGAAAGAAGGTGGGTAATGGAGAGAACTCTCTCTTTTGGGATGATACTTGGTTAGGAGGGCTTCCTTTGAAGAAACAATATCTAAGGTTATATGCTTTGGACTTGCGCAAGGACATATCAGTAGCTGATAAACTGAGGCAACCTTCGTTAGATCTTTCTTTTCGTTGTCATCCTAGAGGAAGGGCTGAAGAAGAACAATTTCGTGGCTTATGTTCTCGCATTACATAAGTAATTCTCCCTCAAACGAATGACCGATGGATTTGGTCTTTGGATGGCTCGGGTGAGTTCTGGGTTAAGTTGGTCCGTAACTTAATTGATGATTCTCTTCTTCCTAAATCTGATGTTCCTACTAGGTGGATGAGTTGGATAGATTAGAGTATTCCAATCAAGGTTAATATCCTTGCCTGGAGAATTCGGTTGGATAGATTACCAACTCGGTTGAATCTTTCCTCCCGAGGCTTAGAGTATTCCTTCGATTTTATGTCCCTTATGTAACGAGGTAACATAATCGTCTTCTCACATCTTCTTCTCTTGCTCGGCAAATATTGAGTAAAATTTCGCGTTGGTAGGAGCTAGAAGACTTCACTTTTAACTCTTATGAAGAGTGGCTCAATTGGCTTTGTAATACCCGCTTATCTGCAGGAGTTCTTTGAAAGCACTTGTTATGTGTCGTGGTGGCTTATCTGGAGATTTAGAAATCAATGCATTTTCGGCTCAAGTTAGCCTATAAGGGAGCTTTTATTTGATGATATTGTTCAAATGTCTTTTTTGTGGATCTCTAGTCCTTGTGAGTTTAAGCTTAATTGGGTCATGTGGATGCAAAATCCTATGTTTCTTAATTTGTAACTTTTTCTAATTCCTTGCTACTTTTTCAATAAAATTGCCGTTCAAAAAAGAAAATTAGCAAGCACAAACACTTCGATTAATGCAACTTAAAATCTTAGATTACATGGATAGAGAATTAGTTTTAGGAAGCAATGAAACTTTATAGGATATAAAAAGAATTATAAGAAGATCAAGTAAAAATATAAATTGATAAAGTAAGAGCGTTTGTTAAGAGAAAAGAAAATTTTAAAGTGAGATGTAGATGTGCCGAGAGAGTGAATATGACATATCTTGAAGGTAATTATGGAAAATTCATTTTTTTTTCTGTAAAATATTAGATAACTCATGTTTAAAAAAATGTTTAACAATTTTTATTTGAAAAAATAGGTGATGTAGGAAACATAGATCTGAGGAGGTGTCATTATATTAAAGGGTTTATTGTTCTGTAATGTGCTAAACTTTAACTTTTTTCTATTGTATGAGCCTAACTTTAAAAACTTCTATTGTATGAGATAAACTTTCAAAACCTCTCTATTGTATGTAATATTTTCTTTTTAGTCATAACAAAATAAATGATTCCGTGATTAGGGAAGTAATTATCATTATTCGACAATTATTAGACAAAGTAATTATTATTTAATTATTATTATTAATAATTGTGTACATTTGACAAGCTTTAAGAAGTTATGTGTCAATTGTTGAATTAATTATGGTTTAATCCTTCAAGTTTTAACATTTTAACGTTTCAATTATTTAAGTTTGTTCTAATAATTTAACTCTTAAAGTTTGTGTTGACTTATTGGTTCAACCATTTAAAAGTTTAACCATTAAATTTTTGAAAGTTAGATGATTAAATTAGATAAAATTAAAAGAAAAAAATTATTATAAGAGATAAATTTAAATTTTGTGTATATTTTTAAAGTATATATTAAAACAAAAGAGTACAAGTTAAGTTTTATTACGATTGGGAAAAAGCTAAAACAAATAATACTAGAAGTAATAATTTGATGGTACAATTGTGGAAACACAAGATACAAGTAAGGACAATGGCAGTGTGTGTGAAAGCGGTATTTAATCATCACATGTGAATGTTAGTGGTACACCAATCAGATATCGCTGAAACCGCTTTTCGCTCCAATATTGTGGGCTTTAACTTTAAACCAGCCTCCTGGATTGCTTTCAAATAAAAAAATAAATTATCATCATTATCATATTTATCATATTATTATTATTAGACAACATAAATAAATATATAGTTATTATTATTATTATTATTAATTATTAAATAAAATAAAATACAATAAGCAACGGCGTCCCAACGTCAGTATCTTGATTGGACGGTGGGTGATACGTGCAGAGTAAAAGTGAAAGATTTTTATTTAATATTTTTATCTACTTCATAATTCTTTTTGGGTTAAAACCTAACGAGTTTATTTTTACATGTTTAATCAGTCACTTTAATTTGGTAAATTAACAATTTCATTTAATGTAGTGTGAATGTCGTAAAATTCAATTTAATTTGGCAACATTATTGTTGTAACCACTATAAAATTTTGTTTTATTGTTAAAACCATTCGGATATCTTAAACTGCGACAAAAATAATAAATAAATAAATAAAAAAGTCTATATGATACCTAAGTTAGTAATTTTAACAAACAATATAAATCTTTAAAACATTATTAAAGAATATATGTACACTTTTTGAACTAAGACAAAAATTTGAACGACTTTGATGACAAAATAAGATTCCATATTCACTAGTTACACAATTTTAATCAACCTTTTGAACTATTAATTAAATTAATGTCTTTATCATTTATCCTTTCTATTATTTTATTATTTTTTCTTTTTCTCTTACATCAATTTCATATAAAGTTATATTGTTTGCTTAACGAGTATTATCTCCTCCATCTTATCATAAGTGTTCAAAATTAAATTACATAAAATTTAAGAAAAGATAAAATCAGTACATTGTATAAAAAATAATGGTAATTTTACTCTTAGTTTTTGTACAGAAATCTATAAATCAGTTTGAAAAAAGTATACCAAGAATAAAATGCTAAGTTAATTCATTATTTTTGAAAATTGATATTATTTTTGTGACAAACTAAAATAGAAAAATGAAGATACTTATTTTGAGATGGAGAAAGTAGTAATTTAAGAAGTCAAATTATGATCAACTTATTCGAAAACTTTTAGGGTTTTGTTGTTCCTATTAATGGTTTAGATTAATATTAGTATATCATACACTAAACATACTTGAAATGCACTTGCTATATAAGCCAAAAGGACTTCCCAATTAGCCGATACATTTAGAAAGATGCACCAACCAACCAGTCAACAAGGTCTCCTAGAAGATCTCTTGGCTACAACCACAACAGAAGAAGAATCATGGTCCACATTTTCTAATTATCAACAACTTAACACTACTCAGTTATTCCCTAATGATCAACAAGATGACTTGTTACTATTTCCTTGTTCATCATCATTTTTACAACCCACTTTCCATTCCCCGTTCACCGATGAATCAATCTACTCGTGTGCACCATATTCCGATACGTTGTTACCGATTGAGGGTTCGGTTTCTTCATCATATGACCAACAAATGTTTCCACTAATGGTGGAGTTAAAGGAAGAAGAGGTTAATGATGTTTCTCAAGATGAAATCCCAACCCTTTTCTCCATGGGTCTAAAAGGCGAAAAGAAGAGTAAGTCTTCTAAGAAAGTCGAAGGACAACCCTCCAAGAACTTGATGGCAGAAAGAAGACGTCGAAAACGGTTAAATGATCGACTTTCTATGCTTAGATCAATTGTTCCTAAAATAAGCAAGGTACCTAACAACAATCGATACGTTATAATCTTTTTGAGTTTATTGTTTCAAAATGTATTTACTATCGTATGGTGTGAACTTTGAATGTGCTCTAAAAACATATATTTGAATGACAAATATTAACACACAAGACACCACCGTTTATGCACAACCACATATATTATATCCACATGTTAATTCACTAATAGTATTCTTGTTTTTATTCTTATAATCAATCTAATTAACAGATGGATAGAACATCAATACTTGGGGACACAATTGATTACATGAAGGAACTTATGGAAAAGATTCAAGATATGAAGGAACAAGATATTGAATCTCATGATGTGGATAAGTTGAAACTGATGGGAAGTTTCAACATGAATGAAGAATCACAAATAAGGAATTCCCCAAAGGTACTATTTTTTATTAGTATTAATCTGGCTACCATAAATACACACAAAAACACATAGTGATTTTGACAAAAAAACAAATTTTACAGTTTGATGTAGAGAGAGGAAATACAGATACACGAGTAGGGATTTGTTGCTCAACGAAGCCCGGATTGTTGTTATCGACTGTGAACACACTTGAAGCACTAGGCCTAGACATTCAACAATGTGTCATTAGCTGTTTTAATGATTTTTCCCTTCAAGCTTCATGTTCTGAGGTATATATGTTCTATAACACTCTAACATTAAGTAGTGTTAGATTTCATGCATGATATATAAATTACTAACTAAATTTATAAAAAATTTAGGGACAGGATCATCGCTCGATGATAAGTTGTGAAGAAATGAAGCAAATACTATTTAGAAATGCTGGATATGGAGGCAGATGTTTGTAAAGAAAAATGTATGCAGGATCAAAACTTTAAGAAGGTTTAGGAGATGATAGAGATTGATTGTTAATTATTTTGAAGATTTCAAGATTTTGGACCATTTGTGATAAAGCTGTTATGCTTTTTAGTTGTTTAATAAATCATTTGTTAAATCGATTGTCCAATGTCATCAGATGTCTCATAATAATACAAGAAAGACAAATATTCTCTCATTGATTTAAAGAAAAAGGTATAGTAGTACACAGAAATGCAAACGATTCAAACGGAAAATAGTTCTTTTATATGACTTTTATAATATAAGATTGCATTTGTAGTCCCTACCCATGAGGAAAAAGAATGTTGTCAGATTATTATATATGTTTATGATTTCTTGAGATGTTGTATGTATACAAGAATTCATAAAATGTAAACAAGTGTATACGTGACAAGAATGGAGTGAAAGAAGATGACTTGTGCAAAATATATATTGAATTAATTATGCCAAAAAAGCAACAACCATTTCAATTATAAAAGGCCCAACAAAAAAATAAATAATCATGCTTCACAGAAAAACGAGGATCTTGATATTTCCAATATAAATTTGTTGGTAGATGATCACATATATTGTGATATACTCATGATACTACCAAATAATTTGAAGAAAGCTCAATAGTTGATGGCATAAAAGACTTCAAATGTGTATTAATGTTTCAATGTGTGTATGAATTAAGTGATTGTGCATTCCATTGGAATAAGATGGCGATGGCCAAGTAAGAAACTTATGGGAGCTCGATCCTAAAGGCTAAAGAACTAGGAAAGTACGCATTCACTTAATCAAACTATCTTCGTACGTGTCTTTTGTATGCGCGCTCGTAGACATAAAGCTCGCAGACATAAGACCTTTGAAGATCTTCATAATTAACAAAAAACTAACATGACTTTATTTATTCATGTGGCCTCTAGGTCTTCAAGAGCAGCAATATCAAGATCAAAATATAAACTGCAGGTAGATGTACAAGTGTTAAGGCGCCAAACCCTTTACAAAAACAAGGTAAAATTGTATCTTCCTCAGAGAATTGGACATTAGCCAAACTAGAGCTGCAGATGTCTAAGTTACTCTTTTAAGCAATGAATAGGTGTACAATGTGCACCAGTGCATCTGCAGCCGCATTCAAGCTGTGCTGGGTTTTGATATGCAACGGGATAAATTCAAAGCGTCAATGCTTCATGGTTCACTTGTCACATAAAGATCTGATATATTGCTTGTTTCACCTTATGCATATGTAAAGAAGCACTACTTTTCTTCCACATGTCCAGGATACTTTTGACCTTTGGTAGAACAAATTTATTCATTATAAAGAGTATATTACAGTAGCACAAACTTTTTAGGTAGAAGATATACAGCATTTGCTTACTAAAGAGGACTCACTGGACAACTACTTAAATTATATATTTGAATTCAGATCTAAAGACTAATAATAAATCACTGATTCCACAATCTACCTAGAATTGGCAATAATAAATTGTTCCTAAGGATATATGAAATAGGGCCAGGAACAAACTGTCAATTGTGGATAACTCTCAAAGAGAAACTGCAAGGCATTAAAAAATATGCATAATTTAAAAGCTTTCATCTTAATTTCAGGAAGCCCAACAATTTGTCGAAAAGGTTCTTGGAAGGTTTTGTAAGCTTATGTGCCACCAGAGTCAAGAAACAGCAACATACCAATTTAATAAAAATATAGATGTTATTTAGCTATTTGGAAGTCTAGAATGAGAATACTTATAGCTCCTATAATTATTCCACAACATCATCTGCTAATTCTGGGCAAAAGCTATATAACCATTTAGGAAATAGGCTATTAAATTCAGTGACTACTATTCTTACAAGTTGTAGACAAAATGTACACTTGAAACTAGCAACCTAACAAATGAAAAAAGTCCATATAGAGTTATCATGACCAATTTGTTGGATACCATTCTATCAATTCTAGTTGCTACCAATAATATGAGCAATAAAACACGAGGATATTACTGAGATGGACGGTCAACCCATCCATTTTCCTTATGTAGACTGTGTCAGAGTTTTTTTTTACGTTTCTTTACGTTTCTAGTCATAGATTTCACCTAAAGGGAATTACGAAATCGGTGAACTTGGCAAACAAAGCAAACTCCAATTAAAACCCGCCACATGCAAAGTAACTTCGCCCGGTCAACACTTCACTTCACCTAACACAAAAAGTCGCCACGTGGAAACCAAACTTCACCTAAATGGGATTTTAATCCGACAAACCTTTTTGAATTCTCGATACCCGTACAAACTGGCGAAATAGGCGAAACCATTTCTTTATCTTTTTCAAAACTTTATTTCTCTCTAAAAACCTCTCTAGCGAAAATATTAACGGAGATATGATAATTAAAGTTGATTGATTATTAACGGCGATAGACATAGCACTAGGGTTTAGCGTTGGTTGTGGCGGCGATTGTTAGGGTTTAGTGTTGTTGGTTGTGCCGGAGACTATTAGGGTTTATTGGTTGTGGTGGCAACAATTTTCTATTGCATTTAGTATTGGTGGTCTCATCGTTTATTGGTGGTGGCGATCAATTGGTGATTGGTAGGTGGACTGTGGCAGGTAAGTGGTGGTCGGGTGGTAGTGGTTGTGGTGATCTGTGAGTGTGGTGTGAGTGTGGTGGTGGCAGTTGGTTGTAGGGATGGCAAAAAAACCCGAATCCGAAGGGGAAATCTAAAACCTGAACTTTTTGGAGCGGGGCGGAACAACCTTAATGGGTTTCGAAGTGGGTTTCGGGGCATTAACGGGGATTTTTAACGGATTCAGAGCAGTGACTGGAGACAAGCGTCCCCGCCCCGCCCCGCCCCGCCCCGATATAATATATACATGTTACAAATTATATATTACGTATAAATGTATATTGATTTTCAATATATGAGATAGTTTATCATATTTATTTCTTAAGTTGACTAGGGACTTCGAAACCGTATAGCTAATGGTGTAAAACTAATAACAATAGATAAAATACGGTGCGACTATGGTGAAGCATCACGTCAAAAAGGACACCCCATTAAGAACCCCAATGGGGAACAAGGCGGGTTTGGGGGAGTATCGTGCCCTAATGGGGCGCCCCGATAAGATCCCCAATGGGGATCGGGGCGAGTTTGGGGCATGTTTTCATAATTGGGTTGGGGGATGGAGGATGGCCGCCCAGCCCCAAACCCGCCCCATTGCCATTACTAATTGGTTGGTGCATGCGGTTAGTTTGATTGGTGGTGGCAGAGGGTGGCTGGTGGTGGTTTGTGGTTGTTTGCGGTTGATTGGTCGTGGTTTGCGGTGGTTTTCGGCAGATTTTGGTGGATTTTTGGTGTATTTAGGTTTATTAACATTTAATCGACCGGGTCAAGAAAATGGGGGCAAATTTCAAGGAAGACGAGGTATCAATTTATATTTTAATATCAAATTAGTTTCGGTTTGACTAATTATAATAGATAATTGTAACATGGTTGTAATGCGCTAACTTAAATTGTGTTTTTCGCTAATTCGATTTACATATATAAATTTTGTGTGTTTGTGGGTTGCATATATTATTAGGTGGAGATAGTTTTGGTTTGAATCGTAAGATCAAATTATTCTTATATGCTTTGTAATGCGTTGTGACAACCTTTGAAATCCGGTAAATTCCGTACGCCCTAATTATGCATTCTTATGCTAATTCCCTCGTAATCAAAATAAATTTGATATAATTGAGATAAGTCTAGCATGCCCACTATTAATATTTGTATTGCATACGAGTTTGATGCACAAGTAATTTATAAACGTAATTTCGAAAATTACGCGATAAATAGGAGAGTCCGATGAAATGCGAACGTTGGTGATGAACTTTCATAAATAACGTAAAACTATTTAATAATTAATAGTAGTTATTTACCTTATATTATTATGCTAGAAACAAGAGCATAGCTTTACGAATATTGAAATTAACACTTACGCCATCTAAATTACGTACAACGACATTCGATAATACATAATTAACTAAACGAGATAACGTTAATTATTCAGATAATAAATCAACTAATAATATTCTAATCAAGTCAAATTACCCTTAATTACCCCTAATTACCCCTAAGTTACCCTAATCACGTAATTAACACCTAATTAACCAAGATTAACACTAATCACCTAGCTAATTCTTGGTCAAGAACACACAAAGCCCCCCCCCCCCCCCCTTCCTCCTCTCCCAAAGACGGCCCTAGGGGCCCTCCCATTGCAAAACTTTTTCTTTCAACACCCCATACTCCCACCCATGCCTTGAATCTCTTGTGATCATGTGCAAGATTTGATAAGTGTTGCTACTTGCTAGGGACAAACACATACAACACTCCCCACACCAAAAATCTGCACAAATCCTCCCTCAAAAGACTGGAAAATCCTAGCAACACAACCCCTCAAAGAACCTCCATAAACTACCAATAGTTACCACCACAAACCACCACCACCCTTTGACACCCTTTTTCTACTAAGTTTACACACCATCTAAGCTCCTAAACACACTCTTAATTTGCTGGAAGACTCATCATTCTAGAAGAGGTTATAATCACTAAAGAGAGCTAGGAATTTACATTGGGTTAAAACGGAGCTACGTACACAAAGTCTTCTTCTTTTTGTTTCTTCAAAATCTCCACCGATTTCATTGTAAGGAAACTTTCTTCAAATCTCATCATTTTATAAGTTTTAATTCCTTTTATGCTAGTTATATTCACTCACATGAAAAACCAACTAAATGCGTGTCCAAACTCTTGTTAAAACGTTAAAAACCTTTTAAGAAGTCGAATAGAAATCAAAGAAACTTGCTGGCAGATTTTATTGGACTAACTTAGAAAGTCATGACTTGAACATAACATAACCAAATCGAGTTATTCTTAAGCCAAGTAGTCTCATGCAATTCGGACAAGTTTTGATACCCCAAATTGATTTGATAAAAACGTGTGTCAAATCTGTCTTTAGGAGACAGAATTTGGTCCTACTTCAAGAGGCCATAAATTTTTCTCCACAGATCCAAAAGGCACGATTCGTTTTACTAAAAGTCACATTTTGTCTAAGATTTAAAAGTTGTATGAGCACATTTCGTGAGGAGCAGTCTAACTCAATCAACAAACGACTTTCTCAACAACTATCCAGAAAAAATTATTGTTGTACCTTTGTGTACTTATAAGTAGTTTTGAACCCCTTATACCCGTCCAAAAATTATGAATCTTACCTTTGTTTGAACCTAACACATGTGGGAATATGTGATAAAAATTTCATAACAAAATAAGTCCATTTGACTAGTCAAAAATGATGTTACACGAAGGGTCAAAAATGGACAGAAGCTGTTAAAATGAAAATGAATATTATCGGTGTCAAAATGAGTACCTAAATAGATGATTTTTATGATATGAACATTTTGAGGTGTATTGGACTTATTAAAATGAGTGTATGGTTAAACGAACGAAAGACGTTGAAACGGGGTTATAATCGAAAAGCAAAACGTAAGGTTTTAAAACGAGTAACGAAAACCTTTAACTTCATATTTTGGACTATAAACATGGTTGATCTTGTTAAAATACTAAGCGTTTGGTTAAAATGGCAAAAACGGGCTCTTAGAATGCATTTTGTGAAAACTGGGAAAAACGCTAAAAAATGGCCTCACCTGGACGGGTGAATTAACTGGACTTGGCCTCTGTCTGGACATCACCCGGACGGGTAATAATGCCACTCGGACGGTCAGCAGTTTTAAACTTTAGTCATTAAAATGAACTAACAGAGATTGTTAAGGTACTAAACGTGAAAATGTTTGAATAATAGTTTTCTATCTTGAACTAATAAAGGGACGTATTTAACGTCACGTTTTGGACTAACGATAACAAGAACGATTGAAAGGTTTAAAAGTATGTTTACGAGCTAAACGTAATATGTAAGTAAAATACTTAATACTTACTTTTGAGAACGAAACCGTTGTGCTTTTGGGAAATTTAAGAACTAAATATAAAACGATGCGTTAATATCACTTTTCGTAATAAATATATCATTTAAGAATATGCTTATTGAACGAATGAGATGACGGCCGTTATTTTTGGATATTACTATATCGTACGAGAACACTAATGAGTTGAGAAGTATAATTAACAAAATAACACCAACGGGTCATAAAATACGGTTGAATGATAAGTAAATACGAGCCGATATAATCATCTACTAATGTAACTAACCTCATGCGTATAGGGCGCTAGGAGGATAATATTTATGCAAACGAATATTTTGAACGCTATCACTCTTAAGCTCGTCATGTGAGTTCACAACTCCTATTTTATTGTTTTCAATGTTTTATAAATTGGGGTGAAAAACATATGAACTGTTTTCATACGATACTTGAAAACCTGACTACGATTATTTAATTCAAATTTTATCATACGATCACTATATGATATTCAAGCCCTATGATGGCACATGATATTCAAGCCTTATGATGGCACTATATGATATTCAAGTCATATGATGGCACTATATGATATTCAAGCCCTATGATGACACATGATATTGAAGCTCTATGATGGCACTATATGATATTCAAGCCCTATGATGGCACTATATATACAAGCACTTTGATGGCGCAACATGATATTCAAGTCCTTTGATGGCACAACATAATATTCAAGTCCTTTGATGGCGCAACATGATATTTAAGCCCTTTGATGGCACAACATGATTTTCAAGCCCTTTGACGGCACATGGTATTCAATAAACGTTTGGCCATAGATGGCAAGTGATATTCAATAAATGATATCTTGTCCCATTAGAGAGAAAAAATATAATTTGATCTATTAATAAGTTAATGGGTAGAAATTGCACCTTTAGATAATTGCCTTATGATAAATGCCTGATGTATTACATCAACTATGCAACGGACCTTGTACACATGGACACCATCCTATTATAATTTCATAGAATGTAACTTAAGTTGGTGGTGATTTTTATTAGTTTCTCAAATAAGTTGGTTATCGTGCAAAACGGTTATGTTAGTTTCTTTCAATTGCTAAAGTCACGTCATGTTCATTTTGCATAATGTGCAGGACTTTTGGTGTAGGTTAGAATAATGTTTGCCTAATCAGTAATTCTTTGTCAGACGTTTTAGGATGCTACACCCGAGAAAAAGAAAAGGATCAATGAAAAAGAGGAGTCAGTGATAAAAGTTGGATATTGGGTCAAGGTACAAGTTCGTGTATTATAATTTTTGTTTAATAGGATTTTGTACGAGTTTATGAAAATGCTACTGTTCCTACCATGGATCCCGATTTTGATAAGTGGCTTAACTTAGATGAATAAAAAACGCCTTCTATTTCTATTTTGGTAGCAAGTTGACATTCTATAGTCTGTGTGGTTTACTTTGTCGAAGAGTGAAATTACTCACATTCCGAGGAGGACACGACAAATGGTTAGATTTACGATACTGTAAGTACACTGTAACTTTTATGACCTTTCGGAAATACAGTTGAATCATTTTTTTGAACTAATAATTGTAATAAAATAAAGAGCATATCCATCATTGCTACAGGTAAAACAATAAATCATATTAAGACACTTGTTACGTCAACTGGCTGTCAAAATGCCATCAACAAAGTATTACATGATAAATATATTCAACGTAGAGTAGATATATCACATACGTCAACTAGCTGCTTGATGTTACCAAATCGTCTCTCTTCCTACCCTCCATAAGATTGAAATGTGTTTCAAATTTAGCAAATAATGAATCTACATCTTTCTTCTGGCTCTCAAAGAACCGCATGGTGAAGGACATTTTCTTTTCAAGAGGTGTTACCTCAATATCTTTCGGTGTATACTTGGCTTAATATGTTCAAAAATTCCAACAACCGTTGTGATTAAAAGAACAAAATTAACAAGTTCTACTATGAATACAGATTTATCTGCAACATAAACGTTGTTAAAATGAACGTGTCTAGACATCTTATCGAACTCTACATACGCCAACCCCCCAAAATATTCTTTTGGGTCCAAGTAATACCTATAGGCACGCGAAAAACCCCATCCTTCTAAGCAAGCACTTTGGAATAGGGTAGCACTTCAAAAATCCGTATCTATTAAATGACATTATACAAAATTAATATTGACTCGTATATCTGTAGTTTAAATATATAAAGATCAATAGAATAATAGTGAAAACAAAATGTACCTTGAAAGAAAACATGAAACCTTCAAGTTACTTAAGATCCTTTTTTGGAAGCTTAGGATAATATGTTACTCCGATCCCTAATCGACTTTCACAGAGTGACTCGTACATGGGACGCCAAGCATAGGAAGCCCATGGAAAATTATTCCACGCATCCAAATCTTCAACCAATTGCAGTAACTCGTCTTTAATAACAAGATTGTCATACCCATTAAGAAATCCGACATGCAAAAGCTGTAAAAAACAAATTCGCATAATATCCAAATCCGTGAAGCTAGAAAGTGTTGGTTCAATATGCCCAAGGATCATTTTAGAATGACATTACCAATTTACATATGAACCTATAGTGTCACACCTTTAGCAAGTTGACCTTAATTGAATATTAATAAGATTAATATTTTTCATTCTTGTATAAATCGAAATAATTTTTCTAGGAAAACAATTTTATGTCCATCATAAGTATCATTAAACTGTACATAACTTGTGAAATGGTCTAGAGTGAAAGACACTCCACCCCCTCTCTCCCTTTGTGTTTGGCCGTGGGTTTGCCCACATGAGACAAGCATAGTGCTTGTTGCTTCTAGTCCTTATGCCATGCTTATTTGTTTATTAGACAAAGTATGCGTCAAGTTAAAAGCTTGGAAGACTTATATGCATGAGAGAGGCTCGTAAAGATCACTAGTTACATTTTACACATACTTCTCCTTTGATACCAACTTGATTCTTGGTATTTAAAGGCTTAAGAAGTCATACAAGAGAGTTCTAGCAAAATTGAGGTCTCATACTTGTTGGTGGATACTTGTGGAGGATTTCATACACTTTGAGTCTTGCCATCTTCTACAACTCCCCAATTCCAAGTGGGATCAAAGGCTTCAAAGGTTATCTCATAAACACCCTATGGTTGTTTCTTCTTCTTTCTACTACATGTATTTGGATCCATGGAAAGGGTTTTATAAAATGCCATCAAAATGGTTTTGACTAACTTAAAGCTTCCGTTGCAAAACTCGATTTTTCGTGTTCATGATTTTATCAAAATCCTTACAGTTGTATCACAGCTACTTATACATGTTAGAAAGATCAAAATGTTATTTTGATAACCTTGGTTTTAGAAAATATATATGATATTATTTTTGGCAAAAATGATGATCATATGTATTTTCTATGATAACTTGTGTTTATAAATGTTATTTTATTAAAACTAAACTTTTCATGCATACTGGGTTTTATAGAAGTTGTCTTAAAAAACAAAGTGTTGTTTTATATAAATTTCATGTGATAAATGTCTTGTATGAATAAGCCATTAAGCCTTTTGTGTTGTTGTGGTTGCAAATCTATTTATTCATCTGTTAATTTATGTAATAGATTAGTATGGACTAGTTTTTAGTTACTCATATGTAACAAGAAATGAAGAAAGGAGCATCAAGTGGTGATGAAGGAATGACTTAATGGATTAAGTGCTTAACCCTCGGCCTTGCTTTCATTCTCGGCTTTTTGGTGGGTTTTTGCTTGATACATTAAGTCATGGTATCTACTAGCAACAACATGGTGTCCTTGGAAGTCCTTTTGCATGCAATGGTTGTTTGGCAAGTGGGAGCTTTTAAAGACCCTTTTGTAATGTCCTTTAGGAAAGACTTGATAGTTCTTATAATAGCTAATAAGAACTATTATAGAAAAATGGTTTATTTCATACTCTTATGCATACTTATGATGTTTAATATTTATGTTGTATGATTGTATGATATATAAGATGTATGCATGCTAGAAAATCATTTGACATAAATAAACATCTAATGGAGTTTGGAATTTTATATAGATGTGGTTTTAACATAAGATGTAAAATATAGAATTTTTTTTTAAAATGGTTTATATTTATATAACTCTAAAATTGCCAAAAGTTTAAGAAACATAGAAAATGGTTTAAAATAAACATTACCAAACTCCTAGTCTTAATAATAAAAATGAGTTTTATTAAAAAGGCTTAATATAGTTCTTAATGCGCTCAAACGTCAAACTCTATATAGGATATACTAGTTTAAAATGAACTCGTCATAGATAGTTTATAAAATGGGTTTTATCAAACTTAAATAAACTATATGAAAATAATAATTTTCCAAAGTTATAATATGTATCGTGTTATATTATATGCATGAAATATTCACGATATATAATATGTTTATAAATTGCTAGAATTATATAACATTCAAAACCCTTTCAAACTTAAGTCTTTGCCATCCAAATGATTAAAACACTTACACATTACCTCGTGATTCCTATAACTAGTTTTGAGCCGTTGTAGTGTAGGTAAGGTGTCGTATCGCGATTCCCGTAAGTATTTTTGGGCCGATCCTCACAGTTTAAATTTTGGATGACTTATAATCTTGAACTCAAGCTTACCGATCATCAGACTTGAGTAATCGATTGGCATAGATGGGATTTAATATGCCAAAATGACATTAAGATGTCTAATGATCCCATAAAGATCTAAGAATTACATATTAGATGTAATTGGTTATTGTAACCTACCAATCGACATGATTATTCGTGTAACGGTCATCGCCTCGAATGGTCATGGGTGATCTGTATCTTAGCCTTTAAAGTATTAAATTTTCTTAAAGAATTTAAAGGGTATTTAATCTTAAAGGATTTGAAATATCAAAAATATTACTTACTATTTTGTAGATGACAACTCTTGCAACCGTAACAACTCATCACTCAATTTTCATTCATTCCATTGTGTGAAAAAGGAAAAACTTACCGGGCCAAACTTCATTGATTAGTTCAGGCAGCTAAGAGGGATGAGCAAATGAGATCAAGAATGTTATCCTCCTCTGACTTTGGTTTTAGTCTTAATGATGACGATGACGATGATGATGAAGATTGTGTTGAATTAGGGGGTAATGGTTAGAGGCCTCAAAAGAAAAAAACCAAGACAAAAGGGTCTAATGGATAGGTGTTGCACTCCTAATCCCGAAGGTTAAAGGTAGAAAAGATAGAGGGAGACAACAAACTATAAATCAAGTGGTGCATAAGAAACTCAGAGATAAAGCTTGTAAAGATATAGCAATATGGTTTTATGATGCGGGAATTCCTTTTCATGCTACAACCTATGATAGTTTTAAGATAATGATTAAAGTCATCGGACAATTTAGACCGGGTGTTAAACCAACTAGAATGTATGAATTAGGAGTTCTTTTGCTTAACAATGAAGTAAATAAAATTCAAAAGCAAGTGAGTAAACGAAAGAAAAAATGGGAGGAAAAGGGTTGCTCGATTCTATTGGACGGATGGCGTGATTCGGTTGTCTCTAAAGATATTATTAATTTCATGGTGAACTCTCCAAAGGGTTCCGTGTTTATTAAATCCATAAAAGTTTTTGATGTCTCTAAGGATGGGACTTTGTTGTTTACTATACCTGATAAAATGGTGGAGGAAGTTGGCGAGGTGAATGTGGTTCAAGTGATTATAGATGATGCTTCGGCTTATGTGAAAGCGGGTAAGAATTATGGTCCAATTATAAATATAAGCATATATATTGTTTTTTTAATCTTTTATAGTTTTACCTTATCTAATGAATAATATCTTTTGTTACAAACTTCATAAGAAAGTTGTTGGAAGCTAATAGAAGACATCTCTATTGGATACCATGTGCGACACATTGCATAGATCTCATGTTAGAGGACATTGGGAAAGAAATTAAGAAAGTGAAAGATTGTTTAAAAGATGCCTTGTTCGTGAATGGTTATATATACAACTTTGTTGGTCTGGTAAACTTGATGAGGAAGTTCACAAATCAAAGGAACTTGCATAAGCCCGTGATCACTAGATTTGCCACATCTTTTATCACACTTGATCAAATTCAAAAGCAAAAGTTAAACTTGAAAAAAATGGTTATTTCAAAAAAATGGCATGAGTCGAAGTGGGCCAACAAATCAAAGGACACGGATATTACTATGATACTTTTGAAAGATACATTTTGGAGGGATATTGTTTATACACTTAAGGTAACCGACCCTTTAGTTAGTGTCCTTCGATTGGTTGATAAGGAAAGAAAACCGGCTATGGGTTACATTTATGAGGCTATGGATAGTGTTAAGGATACTATCAAGAAGAGTTTTTCATATAATGAGCAACATTACAAGAAAGTGGAAGAAATTATCGATCGTAGATGGAGTTGTCAACTTTCTCGGCCATTGCATTACACGGGCAATGTCTTAAATCCTTCTACCTTTTACAGAGATCCTGAAAATACTAAGCAAAATGAAATGATTATAAAGGGTTTGCACAAATATTATTAGGCGAGTCATATGTGTAGTAGAAGTGCAGCTATAAGGCACAAGACAATGTTACAATGTTACCTCCTGGTAATTACATATAATCATATATACACCTCTTACTATTATCATTATTACCAAGTATATAGTTGTTGTGCGTTATAAACTTATAATCATTTAACTTTATAATAAATTTTTTCATAATATAGCTCAATGGTGGTCAATATTCGAAGCTTCGGCTCCCCACTTGCAAAAGTTTGCCATACGAGTTCTTAGCCTTACATGTAGTGCTACAAGTTGCGAAAGAAATTGGGGCGTCTTTCAACACATAAGTTGTCCACTAATTTGTTTTAGGTATATTGTTTGTGCATATGTCAATTATCAAATAATGTACTTCTTTTAACAACTTCACAACAAGAAGCGAAATAGATTTGCACAAGAAAGATTTGATGATATGGTTTACGTGAAATTCAATCATGCATTGCATCGACACATGAGAGAGGGAGCTGCTGATTGTATTATGTTGGAAGAAGTGGATGATAACAATGAATGGTTGATGGGAAGAATGGAGAGGAAGGTTTAGATGGTGATGAGAATATTCCATACGATCTAGTAGCTAGATGTATGGGGACATACAAACCTGCGTATGCAACTAGAGCATCAAGAGTACGTGATCGTGTGTCTACTTGGTCTAGGTTTTGAGTTGTAATTAATTAGTAATATTCTGTAAATGGCGACATTGTCAATATCGCTTTAGCGATATTAACAATATTGCTTTAGCGATATCACCAATATCGCCTACATTACTGATTAGTTACCTATAAATACGTTTTTAGGGTTTCAGTTTAGGGGTTGTTCACCTACGAGTTTTGTGCAGCCTGTGATATCTCTCTGGTCATTCATTGGTAAATCACATTTGGTTCTTTGATTAATATAATATATTTGTGATTTATTGTTTTGTTTTGTGGTTAAACGTACAATTGATAGCTATTGAATTTCGCGCATTAGCTATTAGTTATTGATTCATTGTTAAAGATCACTCTTTGTTGCGATCCTACAATTGGTATCAGAGCTATTTAATCATTGGATTAGTGGTTTATTGAATCAATATTCGTACGTTTAAAAGTCTTTTTAACTAGTTTTTTGTATAAATAAATCGTTTATTATTCTTAAAAGCTATTTAATCAGTACTTTTAGTGTTTTCTGGATTCGTGTTCTTTATTTGCTACCCTTAACTTTGATTAACTCGTTAATCTTTGTAATTTTAGGGTTTACAACCGTTTTAGCGATATTAGAAGCGATATCACCATTAATATCGCCTCTAGGGTTTTAGCGATATTACCTGATTTGAACTCATTAATTTGAGCGATATCTCTAGCGATATTACTAGAGATATTACTTAGCAATATCGCCTAATTAATTTAAGCGATATTTGTATCTATATCGCCTGTGATATCGCCTTAATTATTCTGATTTTGTTTTGCGCTTTAACTAGCGATATTGATAGCGGTATCATCAATATCGCTCAATCATCATCCATTTAGCGATATCATCAATATCGCTATACTATTTTAAATCAGAATTTTAAATAAAACAAAACTTAATTTTATTTAATCCATATTAAAATGTCTACTTTACAAGCTGTTAATGCTATGTTGAAACACAATTCTGAGGTGGGTAGTGCAAACAAACCTACATTCTTTGCTCCGGGAATGGAGTATTCTGAATGGCGTGGCAGATTCTTATCGTTCGTTGCATTTACCGACCCTGAAATGGAGATACCTCTACTCGAACGATACGTTAGACCTGTTTCAAGTGGAGAGCATGTGGGTATTCCTCCACCAAAGCCGATTCGTTCAATGACTGTTGAAGAACGCAAGGCATGGGAATGTGAGAGAAAGGCTCACTTTGCTATAACCATGTCTCTTCCTGCCGATGCCATGAAGATGTTCAAACAACACGACATTGCTTATGATCTGTGGATTGGCATAGCTGAACGATGTGGAGGTACAACTGAGTACAAACAAAGTAAGCTGGAGCTAGTGAAGAAACAGTATGATCCGTTTGACATCCAGAAGAATGAAACGGTGAAGGATTTATTCTGTAGATATTCTCGTCTTGTGAATGAGCTGACTGAGGGTGGTTACAAATTTAGCTCTATTGAGGTCAACAAGAAGCTGCTTAATGCTCTACCTCCTCACTGGGAAACTAGAGTGTTGATGATGGAGAATGATCCAGACATATTAGCTATGTCTTTGGATCAACTTATTGGAAAGCTAGAAACATGTGCTTTGGATATTCAAAAGAAAAGCACGAGATCTAGTTCTTTACTTCCTGATAATAGTAATTTTGGATATGGAAGTACAGCACTTCTATCTGGGCCGTCCACCTCTGCGTCTAAACCCAATTATTCTCAAGGAAATCACTCTGTTGGAACATTCTCCTCTTTTCCAACTCAAACATCTTCCTCTGTTACTGCATCTCACAATGAGCATGCAGTAATATTCAATGCGTTTTTATCATCATATGATGATTTTTTCTCAAAGAGGATTAGCTCGGTAGATCTTACCGATGAAGATTTTGCACAACTTGATCCTGATGAGCTAGAGAGAGTGGATCTTCGTTGGAACATGGCCATGCTTACCAGAAGGACTAAAACCTATTTAAAGAGAACTGGAAATAGATCTCTTGAAGATGTCACTGATAAGACAAGCATGGGCTTCGACAAGTCCAAAATTAGATGCTACAAGTGTCAAAATCCGGGTCATTTTGCACGAGAATGTGAGAAGGGAAGACAACCATTTATGGGTTTTACAAGACCTTCTACTTTCAAGAAAGATAATGAAGTAGCCAAGGCAGCTATTCTGTTAGAAGAAGAATAAGCCTATGATTTTTCGGCTATGGATGATCAAGAAAACGTAGCCCTTATGGCAGATGTTCAGAATGAGGTAGAATGTGACTCTTTTAATTGTGAAACATGTATCAAATTAACTGGTAAAATCAACAGGTTCGTAGTAGATAATGATCGCTTGAATACAGATCTAACCAATATTATTGAAACGAACAAAGTTTTAAACGAAAATGAAAAGATCTTTATAATAAATCAGAAAACTATTATGGAAGAAAAGAAAGAGTTGAAAGTTATGATCTTCAGCAAACAAGATGAGATTGATAGCTATTTAAAACTAATTGCTCATCTTAAAAAGGATCTTACTAATACTCAAGCTGATAATGTTGATTTAAAACGACGACTTGCAAACATTTCAACATCTACTATGGTCTTTTCGGACATCCTGCAAAGTCAAAGGACTGATACAAAGAGTAAGGCAGGAATTGGTTATCACAACCAACCTCCTCCCTCAAATTTGAATCAGCCCAGTCTTTCGCAGGATGAAATAAAAGATTATGTACCTTCTGTTCTCAAGAAGGATACAAACCCTGTTATGGAACCAGTTATTGTCAAAGTTGAAGAGGTTAAACAGCCTAATCTTGTTAAGGCTGTTGATGTCAAGCGACCTGAGTTGCTTAAAGTTTTAAATTCAAATAACGAAAAGGCTGATCCTATTAAGCCTAAATTTGAACCAATCATGTTTGCACCTTCAACAAATGTTGAAGAAGTGGTGGAAGTGGAGGGTGTAACTCACGAGGTTACAAAGAAAGTTGAGAAAAATAACTATAATCCAGAAAATTTAATCCTTACTATCGAAGGTAGAGGTTAAATTTTTTCTAAAAGGAAATCTATTACTAAGGATTTAAAAATGAAACAGGTAGAGAATATTCAAAATCATAAGGTTTCAATTAAAAATCCTTCATCTAAGATTTCCTCAACTATCAATACATTTACTCCATCATATTCACATATGTGTTCATGTGTCGTAAATGTACCTGAAAACAAATCTCGTAGGTCACCTCTTTCACCAAAACCACTGTCGAGTATTGATCAAACTTTTCGAGAGAGACGATCATGTTTCTACTGTAAGAAGCAGGGTCATCTTATTAATCAATGTCCGGTGCTTGCTAGAAAATGGGCATCACGAAATGATCCACGTCAGGGATCATGTTTCTACTATAAGAAGCAGGGTCATCTTATTAATCAGTGTCCGGTGCTTGCTAGCAAATGGGCATCACGAAATGATCCACGTCATGCTAAAAATAGAAACTTTCAAAAATCAAATCAATCTGGATTATCTCGAAATGTCCCAATTTCAAAAGTTAATAACATTACTCCTACTCAACCAATGGTTCGAAAGGTTGATGTTATTAATAAGCAATCATTTTTTCCTCAGAAAGTTTGGAAAAAGAAAAGAGTACAGAATAATGTGTCATCTGAAGTTATCACATCAGTAAAAGAAAATGATTTATTGAAAAACAAGGTTTTAACTGATGTGGTAATAATCGATGAAGTCTCAGGAGTACCCAAGTCTCTCAAGGCTTGGGTCTCCATTTCAAACTAACCATTTGTCTCTTTGTGTTGTGACAGTCAAAGATGATGAATAGCAAGTGGTATGTTGATAGTGGCTGTTCACGACACATGACGGGAAATATCTCCCTTCTTTCTGATGTTAAACCATACAATGGGGGATATGTTGCTTTTGCTGGTGATAATGGTGGAAAGATTACTGGTCAAGGCACTCTGTCCAATGGTCAAGTGAGCTTCGAAAATGTTAACTATGTGGAGGAGCTAAATCACAATTTGATAAGCGTCTCTCAAGTTTGCGATAAGAAGTTCACTGCTGCTTTTACTGACCTAGAGTGTTTGATTCTTAAGCCGGGATTTGTGATTCCTGAAGAATGGATCCTAATTCGTGCTCCAAGAGTGAAAAACTCTTATATTTTGGATATGAGGACTGTGGAAACTGAGGAACATACCTGTCTTCTAACCAAAGCATCAACTAAGGATTCATTGCTGTGGCACAGAAAGATGGGTCATATTCATTTTCGGAAAATGAATTATCTGGTAAAACATGACTTGGTGGACGGGATTCCTAAGCAATCTTTTGCTTTGGAAGACAATTGTGTTTCCTGTTTGAAAGGAAAACAACACAAGAAGTTTCACAAGTCTAAACAAGTTAATTCCATTGAATCTCCATTGGAATTACTTCACATGGACTTGTTTGGACCTGTCAGCACGAAGAGCATTGGAGGTAAATCTTACTGTTTGGTAGTAATTGATGACTACTCCCGATTCTCATGGGTTTATTTCTTGCGTACAAAGGATGAAACTCCAGATACACTGACTTATCTTTTCGATCGACTTGAGAATCTGTGCAACTTGAAGATAAAGAAGATACGTAGTGATAATGGTACGGAATTCAAGAACAAAATTCTTGAATTCTACTGTTTACGCAAAGGAATTGTTCATCAGTTTAGTGCAGCGAGAATTCCGCAACAGAATGGTGTAGCGGAGAGAAAGAATAGAACAATCATTGAAACTGCACGAACTATGTTGTCTGATTCTCACTTGCCGATTACGTTTTGGGCAGAGGCAGTTAACACGGCATGCTATGTATTAAACCGTGTTCTGATGAACAAGAAGAAGAACAAAACGTGTTATGAATTGTTGAATAACCGAAAGCCAAACTTAAAGTTTTTGGAGCCCTTTGGATGTCCATGCACCATTTTAATTTCAAATGACAAAGTTTCAAAATTCGGTGAAAAAGCTTTCGATGGGCTGTTTCTTGGGTATTCGGTTAATTCTCCTAACAAGAGAGTTTTCAACAAGGAAACGGGAAAGATTGAAGAACATTTTGAAGTAAAATGTTTAAAGTACACGGAGTCTCCTAAAGGAAAAGGTCCTGATTGGTTGTTTGAGTATGACCAACTTGTTAACTCATTCAATCTTCCAAAATTCAATGAAGTGGATCAAGTTGTTACGCTTCTTCATGGCTTGCATCTTAATCCGAATAACTCTTCATTCACACCGTCCTTGACTCCTGCTACTACTGATACTCTACCTTCTTCGTCTACTGATGTTCCCGAGAGTTCTTCTGCAGATCAACAGCCCGAATCTTCTCATGATACTGTTGATGATTCTGAGAATGCAGATTATTCTTTCGCTCAAGAGGTTAAGCTAAACAATTTGGAATCAAACCTCACACCTGATTCAATACCTATCTCTCGTATTCATAAGAATCATTCTATTGACAATATTATTGGAGATGTGAATGCAGGTGTTCTAACTAGAAGCAAAGCAGCTGAACCTTCTCCAACGAATGATCTTTCGGATGAATCGTCTGAGGATCCTTCACCTACATGTCTAAAGGCTGAAATTGAAGAATGCTTCTTATCCCAAGTTGAGCCTGCAAAGATTGATGAGGCACTAAAGGATTCACATTGGGTTTCTGCAATGCAAGAAGAGTTGCAACAATTTGAAAAGCTGAAAGTTTGGGACTTAGTTCCACTTCCAAAAGGTGTACACCCAATTGGAACTCGTTGGGTGTTTCGGGTTAAACGTGATGATAGGGGAGTGGTGATTCGTAATAAGGCTAGGCTAGTGGTCCAAGGGTATACACAACAAGAAGGGTTGGATTATGATGAAGTCTTTGCGCCTGTCGCCAGAATGGAATCTATTCGTATCTTCTTAGCATATGCGACGTTTAAGGGATTTCGTGTTTATCAGTTGGATGTCAAAAGTGCGTTTTTGTACGGAAAGGTTGCTGAAGAAATCTATGTCAGACAACCTCCTGGTTTTGAGGATTCTGTCAACCCAGACTATGTGTGCAAGTTGGATAAGGCCCTTTATGGTCTTCATCAAGCTCCGCGTGCGTGGTATGAAAGGTTGGCAATGCACTTGATTAAAAATGGTTATGAACGTGGTCACATCGACAGCACTCTTTTTATCAAACGTACTGAACACATTCAACTGCTTGTTCAAGTCTACGTAGATGATATCATTTTTGGTTCAACCAATGAATCTTTGTGTAGAGACTTTGAGAAAATTATGAAGTCTGAATTTGAAATGAGTGCGATGGGGGAGCTAAAGTTCTTTTTGGGTGTTCAAGTCGATCAATCAACGAAGGGCACCTACATTCATCAATCAAAGTATGTTAACGACATGTTGACACGCTACAAGTTGCATGATTGTAGAGAGTTTGGAACTCCCATTCCTACAAACCACAATCTTGGACCAGACGTAGATGAGGAGGATTGTGAAGAAAAGCTATATCGGTCGATGATTGGATCTTTAATGTATCTTACGGCTTCCCGACCTGATATAGTATTTGCTGTCTCTCTGTGTTCAAGATATCAGTCTCAACCCAAGGTCTCTCATTTGAAGGCGGTTAAACGAATATTTGGGTATCTCAAACATAGACCTACTCTTGGTCTATGGTATCCAACAGAGAAGACATTTGCTCTCACAACATACTCGGATTCTGATTATGGTGGTTGTAGCATCGATAAGAAGTCAACGTCAGGAGGATGCCAGTTTCTTGGTTCACGTTTAGTGTCATGGCAATGCAAAAAGCAAACGACAGTTTCTACCTCCACAGCTGAAGCTGAATATATTGTTGCTGCCAGTTGCTATTCACAAATCTTGTGGATTCAGCACCAACTTCGTGACTACGGTTTACTCTTAACTATGACTCCTTTATATATTGACAATACTGCTGCTATCTGTATAACTAAAAATCCCGTACAACACTCTAAAACCAAACACATAGAGATAATGTTTCATTTTATACGGGATTGCTATGAGAAACATCTGATCGACCTTGTCCAAATAGAAACTGATAAGCAAAATGTTGATTTGTTTACCAAGGCCTTCTCTAGAACTAGGTTTAACCAGCTTATTGATATGATAGGGTTGCGCTTCTTTCAAGAAAAACAGTAAATTGTGACAATTATTTCTTTTGCTTATTTGATCGTTTTTGCTTAAATATGTTAGGCAATAGCCATTCTTTATGCTTACTAGCATTAAAGAAACGCAACGTTGCAACATTTGTAAAAGACGTTTAGTTGTGTCTGTAAACAACTAGGGAGATGATAGTACATTAGGAGACACTCTTCAAATGACAATCTTAAGTTTTATCCTTGATATATCAGTAGGTTTATCGCGTATTTGTTATACTTGACCTTCTAGACATTTGATTACTTGCACGATGTATTGGTAGGCATTCTCATACTCCTCTTTGAGCAACTAAGAAATATCTTAATCTGTGTTTAATCTTTTGTGTTGACCATCATATGATGTATGACAATGTGTCATAATTCTTATGTATCAGCTTGCCATGCTTCTATTAACTTGAGTTTGTATATGACAACATTTGGGGATTTATGCTGTCTGTTTCCTTTGTTGTACGTCCGTACAGACCTGGTCTCAGTCAGTATACTTTCAAACACTAAGCAAATATAAGTCAAAAGTACTTTCAAATCTTATAAAATCAAAGATTACTTACAAGGTCGCCAAATGGTTTGACCAAGTATGTTTTTGCTTAAACCTGAATCAAGTTTATGTCGCTTTGTTGTACGTATGTACAGACCTGTCACCGCTGGCTTGATTCTTAAAAATGTTGAATTCAAATGCTCTCTCTAACTAATCGAAGTCTTGGGCATGTATTGATACTAAGGGTATATCTATGTGGGATTCACGGAGACTTATTCACTCTCACAATAATTGCTAAGCTTGAAGTTGAGTATGTTATATATTTAAGTGGACAAACAATACCTATAATCGTCTTGTTCCTGATTGTCTCTTTGGCTAGTTAACTTTGCATGCTAAATTTAAATTTGGACAACTATACTGATAATCAAATTAACATTTAATATTGTCTTGCGAATCTGTCTTTCTAATATGATCCCTAAATGCGACACTATCTTCTTCGTCATTAAAAAAAAAAAAAAAAAAAAGGAGGAGTATAGATTAAATGCCTTAGTATTTTATCCTTCTAAATTTTTTATTTTATTTTATTTATCTATTTTTTCTTTTTAGTTTATTATTTTGTCACAACTTACTGTTTGTTTTTGAATTTTGGCGATATTGATGGCGACATTGTGATGTCGCCCAACTAGATATTTGTTTAGCGATATTAATAGCGATATTGGTAATATCGCTCAAAAGTATACTTGTATATATACAAATATCACGGCCTTTTTGGATGACTCTAAGGACTCTGCTGAGCCCTTCCGGCCACTGATTGCCTTCCTGCGCCGTTCACGAATTTTCACGGCGATTATTGCCTCCGACACCATATATAGAGATCACGTCGGGCAGTTTTGGAGGAATGCTACTGTCAGCTCTGCTCTTGAGCACACTCGTCTGATCTCGACAGTGCACGGACGCGAAATTATTATATCTGAACAGCTGATACTGTTTGATGACGATGCTGACATGCCGATCCTCTTCTCAAACGAATTCATAGTTGGGGCTATGAATCGAATGGGGTATGCTGGTAGCCATTCTGATCAGTATCGAAAGGGTAATCTGACTCGGGTTTGGAGGTGGTTGATGCACATCTTCATTCTCTGTTTATCGAACCGTCGCGCAGGTTATGACGGCACCAGTCATAGGACGGTTTCTGCAATGTTAGCCCTCGTATACAACAAGCCTTATAATTATTCGGGCTACATTTTTCGGGCTATGGTGGATAACGCGCAGCTAGGGGATAACCGCTGGTTTATGTATCCCCGCTTCATTCAGCTGCTCATCAACAGGGAGCTACCGGGTTTGGCGACTGATGCCACCCGTGTATATCGACAAACCCCAATGTCCAATCGGATATTCGGGGTTATGAGCTCAAACGGTAAGGGGGTTCCAATTCCTCCAGATACTCCTCTTTTTGGTCACATAGTTGACCCGAACTACCAGCCGCCAGCAAATGAAGGATATCTAGATCTTGTCCTTCGACAGCCCATTTTGGAAGAAAATCTTGCTGAAGTTCCCGTACAAGCTACGGAAGATCCTTTAGAGGATATCTATGTAAGTGTGTCCTCTCAGGGTGACTTGCATACTCTGCATGTTCATCATGACACATCTGAGGGATCCACTGATTCTGACTCCTCTGGGCCAGCCGGGGGCGAAACTGATACCGAATCTGAAGGGCTGGTTCCTGATCCTCGAGAGATTGAACGGGTCAGACGTATCAATCCTCAGCGTTACTTAAGGATTCAGAGGAGGATTGCTGCAGGCAAGCAGCACGTACCGCAGAAAGACAAGCGGGTACGAGAATCCTCTGAAGATTCCGACGAGTTTGTGCCACCTCCACCAAAGAAATCTAAGGCAACTCGGTTGGTTTCTACTTCTGCAATGCCTCAGGATACACCGCAGGTGGACATTCCGGTTCAACCTCATCCCTCGGTTATCCAGGAATTAATAAAGAGGCTGGATTCTATGCAACACACCCTGGATTCCCAAGCTGCTGTCATCCAAGTTCAAGCTACTAGAGTTGAAGCTGTGGAGAAAGAGAATGAGGAGCTTAGGTCTAGGGTTGTAGCATTGGAGTCCCAATTGGTCGTTTCAGGGGAGATAGGTGATAGAAATGAAAGACCAAATGTAACTCCCCCTGAAACTGAAAATGTAAATGTTGAATCAGGAAATGAAAGTGCTCGTTTGGATTACTTCTCGATTGAGGATATACCTGGTCAACCAAGACCGTTGGCCGTTGACTATTCGTGTGCTGATTTGTCATATCTGGCAAGAATTGTTAACCAATCAGATAATGTGAGGAGAGATACACCTGAAGAAGATTCTGACCTAGAAGCGGAAGATGAAACATTTGATGAGGATGAATTTTACTATGGTGCTCCAATTATTGAGTCAGACTCATCTGAAGAAGAAGATGAATCTCCTGAGGACTCAACTGAACCTGAAGCTGAAATGCCCGAATCTCCTAAGGTTCCGGAAACCGCAGAAGAAAGAGCGGCTCGTCTGGCATCCTGGTGGCCTCAAGGTAAAGAAAAGATTGTGCCTGTTACGTGCAAATCATATAAGGTCAAGGGAGATTATACTGGAATGATCAAGAGCTGGAAAGTTTTGAACAGTTTGTTTATGATCAAGAGGCTGGACGGTGTCCAATATTTCAAGAGATCATTTACAAAGCTGAGTACGTTGCCTAAAGGTGAAATAAATAGGCTTGCTCAGTTACAACTGATAAATCCTGAGAGAGATAACCGTGCAAACTTCATTCAGACTACGCTACAAAGAGAAATTCGTACAAAGAGGTATAGTTTTATAAAGCCAACTTTGGGTAAAAGAATTATTTATAAGAAACGGCTAGATCCAGCTACAAATCAGCCATTGATCAGAATGCGCTATCCTTCGGCTGATTGCATAAAAAGAATTACTCTGGAAACGGTTCCCCTAAACTTTCTTAGAAGATTTCACTACTGGGAGTTTGATAGCCAAACTGGAGAAGCTGTATTGGTTTTTGTGCCAGAAAATGTTGAACCTGAGAAGACTTCTCTCTATGGGTTGAAGAAAGTACAATATCGAGTTTTTGATCGCATGAGCTTAATAAATTTATCAAAGGAGGATATGAGGAAGCTGTTTGATAATCGAATAAGATATTACCGAGGTAATCCGACAAATGAAAAGCTTGCTCAACAATTTCAGAGAATTGTGGATATTTGTGTTACCCATGGAATCCATGCGGGTGGTAAGTTTCTTGCTGGATGGGTTTAAACTGAAGATTTCTTTGAAGACCAAGCTGAAGACATGGGGGAGTTTTTTGGTACATTTAGTGTGTCTGTCACTTGGTCTAGGTTTTGAGTTGTAATTAATTAGTAATATTCTATAAATGGCGACATTGTCAATATCGCTTTAGCGATATTAACAATATCGCTTTAGCGATATCACCAATATCGCCTACATTACTGATTAGTTACCTATAAATACGTTTTTAGGGTTTCAATTTAGGGGTTGTTCACCTACGAGTTTTGTGCAGCCTGTGATATCTCTCTGGTCATTCATTGGTAAATCACATTTGGTTCTTTGATTAATATAATATATTTATGATTTATTGTTTTGTTTTGTGGTTAAACGTACAATTGATAGCTATTGAATTCCGCGCATTAGCTATTAGTTATTGATTCATTGTTAAAGATCAGTCTTTGTTGCGATCCTACAGGAGTGTCAGGGGATGAGGGAGATGAACCTGTGCTTGTGGAGTCCGATGATAATTTTGTTTCGGACTTTTAGTTTATCACTAGATATTAGTATATTAGAGACTATTTATTTGTTATATTTGCTTAACAACGTGTTGTTTTTTTTATCACTAGATATTACTATGTTATGAATAACAACTTAAAACCTCTTTTATGGATTATATGCGTGTTATTAACGTGAGGCTCTCGCCTTAGCGCCTAGCGTCTAGCACCTCGGCTGTCAGGACCTTAGCGCCTCGGATTGCCTAGCACCTTTTTCAACCAAGCTAACAAAAACCAAAATTTTGAATATTTATAGGGCTAATCACAAATATACTCCTTTGACCGAGTTTAATTGACATTCTAATCCATTGACTCACTAATTTACGAAAATAATCCATGTTTGATCGAAAATATGTCGATCACGTCGATCAACAATGCTTTTCAAATAAAACAACTTAATTAATTAAACTTAACTCAACTTAATTATTAAATTAATTCACTAAGTCAAAACTAACCCTAATCGAATCCTTCGATCAAGAATAAGACAAAAAAAATTAAAAATTTAAACCCTAGATCGACAGGGTCGATCAGGGTGATCGAAATTCAAAAAAAAAAAATTTAATACGGATCGAAGGTGTCGATCAACCTGATCGAAATTAAAAAAAAAAACCATAGATCGATGGTTTCGATCAGCCAATAAGAGCGACACACGTGGCATAGAATGAAAAGTTTGATCGAATTTAATAATAAAAAAAGAAGCAGATAAAACAATCTGTTATTAATATATTATAAAAATATTTTTTTTAAAATATGAACATTATTTAACCAATCAGTCTGTTAAAAAATAATAAATTTCAATTATATTTTTGAAAGAATAATAATTATTATTTTAATTATATTATATTAACTTTTCACATAGGATTCTATTTCAATCGATCGACTTATTTATATTGGATTCGAGTTATATCACTCTGGATCGACTTATTTACATTGGATTCGAGTTATATCACTCTTGATCGACTTATTTAGAATGAGATTCTCATTTTGTGGACGTTATTCGAAAGAAGAAAATTATTACATACAGTTGTATGTTCACTCTATTTATAAGTGAACGGTGTTGTATATTTTACTTCCATTCCTCAATCATTTTATCAGTTTATTCATATCTTGAAACAAAAATGAGCTCACAAGTTTACAGTGTTAACATTCTTCTTTGTTGGGGGGGTTCCTGGGAATTAGTAAATGGCACGTATGAATATTTGCCTTTCGGTTTACCTAGACGTGCCATAAGTCTGTCTGTAAATGCAAGGTATTCTAAGTTGAAGAAGTTTATAGCCAAAAAGGTTGGTTTACATATTCAACATGAGTTCAGATTGGGTTATAAAATGTCAACTTACACACACCCAGTTGATATTTTTGACGATGAAGATGTAGCTTTTCTAATCGAAGTCGTCCGTAATAACCCGTATGGTGATCTTACGTTATATGTAGTTCAACAAAATGCTGTTGGTGGAGGAAGCAATCAACGAAATGAGGTCGGTTCTTCTAGTTTTGTTCCTAATTTGTATCATACCCAAGTAAGTGATCCGTACCAAAATCCAAATTCGTATGTTTACTCACAAGATGATCTTTCTTCTTATAATGATTTCCATGAAAAACAACATGATCATGTTTCTTCGTATCAAAATCTCTCTCACAATATTAGTGACAGTCAAGATGTCTTTCGCCGCCATTCTTTTTCTGTTGAAAATAAATATGCTCAAACTACAAAAAGTCAATTTGGTGGTAAAAAAGAGCACCGGGTTTATGTCGATTTAAATTATAACCCGTTAACAGATAAAGAGACGGCAAAGTCTTTGGGTATTGATGAGTCTTTTAATAGTGATGGGGACGAAAGTGTGAAAAAACATAATAATGATGATGATGATGATGATGATGATGATGATGATGACGATGACGATGATTATGATGTAAATGATGATGATGATGATGACGACAACGACGACGACGATGATGATGATGATAAAGTACGAGTGCCAACTAAAATGCAACCCAACTACTTTTGGTCAATGCCCGAGCCCATGGAATGTCCACAATTCGAAGAAAGACCAATAAATACTAATAGGTATATGTCATCTTCAAAAGTTACTGAATGTCAGTTCTTTAATAACAAACATGAGCTAAAAACAAATTTAGGTATTAAATGTCTCGAAGAAGGTTATGCATTCAAAGTAGCTCAATCATCAACCACAAGATTTGAAGCTAAATGTGTCACTAAAGGTTGTCAATGGTTCTTAAGAGCCACAAAGCTAAAAAATAGTACTTCAATTTTTCAAGTAAAAACATTAAAAGACCACCACACATGCTCAAAAAGACAAACTAATGCAAATCACCGTAATGCAAACAAACATGTATTGGGGAACATACTTCGTGATCAATTGAAAGATAGTAGCCGGGTATATCGTGGGAAAGATATCATGAGAGATTTAAATCAAAGATTTAAAATAGACGTTTCTTATTCTCAAGCTTGGAGGGGGAAGTGTCGTGCCATAGAATTGTTAAGAGGGACTGATGAGGAATCATTTTCCAACCTACCACTTTACTGTCACAATTTGAAGAAGGCTAATCCTGGTACAGTCACGCACATTAAGACTGATGACCAACAGAGGTTCGAGTGTCTTTTCGTTGCTATTGGTGCCGCGGTAAGTAAAACTTTATCGTTGCTATATAAAACTAGTTTTTACATATTTATTTCTAACTCGTAAATGTGAATGCAGATTCGAAGTTGGAGTAATTACTTACGACCAATACTCATTATAGATGGTGCCCATTTAAAAGGACACTACTTAGGAACAATGTTTTTAGCAGTAGGAATGGATGCGAATAATCAAATTTTGCCTGTCGCTTATGGAGTCGGTAAAACTGAAGGTTCTGATTGTTGGATATGGTTTTTATCAAAGCTTAAGAATTGCATTGGTGAAAGACCGGGTTTGGCCTTCATATCTGACCGGGCAGCGTCAATTGATTTGGCAATTAGGCAAGTTTTCCCGAATGCTTATCACGGTGTATGCTGTCGTCACTTGCTTGTAAATTTAGGCTTAAACAAAAAAGGGAAAGAAATATTCCATGCATTATACTGGAAGACTTGCAAAGCATACAGGGTGTCCGACATTGAAGAATGGAAGACGCGCTTTGAAGCAGCGGTACCAACAGCTAGAACTATCTTGATGAAAGCTGGTTTACATAAGTGGTCAAGAGCACATTTCCCTGGAGAACGTTACAATATCATGACTTCGAATAGTGCGGAGTCTGTTAACTCGTTATCTGCCTTTGCACGTCAACTTCCAATCATTATGTTAATTGAATTTTTTCGAAATTCTGTGCAAAAGTGGTACTATGTGCGTCGTGAAATTGGAGGTAAACTTTAAATATCGTTTAATATAGTTAACAATAATATGACCATTTTGTTAAAAGTGTTATTTCTACGTTTTTGTAGCGAAACTTGAAAATGAATTTACACCTTGGGCTGAAGCAAAATTTGCAAAAAGAAAGTTACAGAGTTCTACGTGGATAACACACGGCATTAGTCAATCACAATACGAGGTTGATGACGGAGGTAAGAAAGGTCTTGTTAATTTTGGTAATGGTACATGTAGTTTCAGAAAGTGGCAACTTTCTGCAATACCTTGTGGTCATGTAATTTCAGTGGCGAGGTTCTTGAGGCTTGATGATTGTACTCAATTTTTTTCAAATTGGTATTCTAAAAATGTCTACCAACAAACATATCAAGACAACATTAATCCATTACCAGATCAGTCCGAATGGGAATATCCAAGTGATATGATGATTGTGAGACCACCGTTCATGAATAAACGACAAGCAGGTAGACCACGAGAAATAAAACGTATTCTATCCCGTGGAGAGGAAAAAAGGGTTGTTCAATGTAGCAGATGTCATAAACTTGGTCATATGAGAAATAACTGCACCGCACCGGTACCAAGCGAGTCGACATGGCGATCTAAGACTCGGAAATTTTTTGGGATAAAACAATCTAAAAAACCTCAGCACGTACCTCACCAATTTGATTTGCACGAGTCCAATGAAGAAGCATATGAGGATGTTAATTTGAGTGATTTCTAGATATTTATATTGTTAGATGTATCATTTGATGTTGTATTTGTATCGTGTTAAATTTTGACAATTATCTATGTTATTTTAAATTTTGAAGTAGTTTTATCATTTTATGTTAATTCCTATAATTTTTCATAATATTGTTAACATTATCAATAAATAAACATAATAAATAAATAAACTAAATTATAAGTTAATTTCCAACATCACCCGTAAATTCACTTCTTTCGCATCGGTACTTATACAATGAATGTGCCATTGTTTTCCTATATTCTACCCCCCATTCATTAATATCCCCTTCGATCTTAAGCTCTAAATTCTCCATGCGTTGTTCAATAAATCTACAAACAGGCACTCCACAATCCCATCCATTTCGCTGTTGTGGAACATAGCAAGCTTGACTAATTTCCAATGTTATCTTCTTTTTCGGCTTCTTCTTCTGCGTACGTTTCCAGTAATCTATTCTATCTAAATAAGTCATTAGATATTTTTCAATATCGAGTTTGACTTTTTCATAAAACGACCAGTGACCACCAGACATGCTGTCATAGAATTGCAGTTCCCAACTATTCAAGTCTAGCTCCCCAAGCATCCAGTGCTTATTATCATCGTTTAGCGGGATGAGAACCTATAATAACAATTCTCCAGTTAGTATAAAATTCCATACTTACCAATACTTGACATATATATATATATATTTAAATAGTTAACATATACTTACACGATCAACTTCCGACCAATGGGGGTACATTGATAATGTGCCGTTAGCAAATGTTATAACTCTAGGACCAGGGCGAAATATAGTCATAAAAAATGTAGGCATGACAGCACAACGTGGGTCTCTGGAGGTCGAAGTCAGTATCAAATGCTGAATCCATGCGTCTATATGCTGATTGAATTACCAAAAAAACAATTAAAGACAAGATTAGAATTAGTATCAAACTAATAATATAAGTTTTAAATATGTACGACGTTCAATACTTACAAAGTTCTCGAGCCATGAATTGCCGGTTAGCCCGAGAAGTAACCCCCAAAATTCCTTATTGTATCCTAAACCAGGTGGCTCTAGGGCAAGATAGCAGTATTGAGTCTTCTCAACTAAATAATAATGTTCCGGGGTTGATGCCCATAAATCTTTAGGTAGGTCATCATCATACTTGACAACTTTAGTATTAAGACCTTCTCTAGCATCTAACGCCCTTGATTCAATATTAGAAGACTGGAACCCGGTATAAGGAGTACAAAGTTGGGGGCCTTTTTTCGTGTTTCTAGGACTGCGTCGCAGTGCCAATGGGGGTGTCTGAGAAATTAACAATGTTTAATCAATAGTGATTTACCAAAAATAAGCAAAGAACAAAATAAAGTTAATATACCTGTTCATTTTGATAATCATGTAAGTTATCATCATTTACCCAGATAGACGGACTCGCAAATCCAGTCTTCACCTCATATTCCGGGCTTTTTGTGTTGTCGTGTTGAAAATTTGTACCACCACGGCCCTGCTTTACACATATAAAAAAACTAATAAATCACACTTTTTATAAAAAAAACTTACATTTAATACATTAAAAAGCTTACATTTAATTCTAACTGTAGGTCCATGAGTTGTTTTTCGAGACTCGATACCCTAAGGTCGTTGTTGTGGTGATATTCCTGTAAATATATAACAAAAACTCGGTAGTTAATTCAATTTTTAACATATTAAATAAGTAACAAATCAAATCCTTACATCGAATCGCTGACATAAAGTCGTGTACTGACTTTGATAAGTCGCTCCCCTAGTATCGGTGTTTTGGTAAAATTCCTGTAGTTATATAACAAAAACTTATTAAGTAGCAACCTTTTAACATATTAAATAAGTTAAATTATAATTCTTACATCGAATCGCTGACGAAAATTCGTGTATTGACTCTCAAGAGTTGATACCCTAGGATCAAGAATGCCGAAAGCCGGACATGGCATGCCGTGATAGGACTGCCCGACGTCGGTTTGTGATTGCTGGAAGCCTCCCATGGGGGTGTAAGATTGTCGGAACCCTGGAAATGTGGTTTGAGATTGGTGGAAGCCTCCCATGGGGGTGTAAGATTCTTCATTTCTTGGGATAGAGTTATTTGATTGAAAGAAGTCATGTGTGGGGTCAGGAATTTCTGCGTGTTCCGGTGCCTGTCGTTGCTTCTTAGTTGGAGGTTGTATATCCACCCCATTCAAAAAAGGCTGACTCTCTATCCACCAGTATGTGGCTTGCTCTTCCTGTGTTGGTATCAACTGCTGAATTGGTAAAAAACCAGGCTGAGAACAAAAACTTATTGTGTTAATTACAATTTAAATTAAATATAAATACTAAATGAAACAAATTAATAGTAATCAAACCTGCAAAGCAGCGGTAACAAATCTGCGTGTCATCTCCCATGGGATACCAATCTGCGTCCTCCTCCAAGCAACGCCTCTAGGGATTACACCTTCTCTCTTCAGAAAATAGCCAGTAAGTCGTCCGTATGGGAAAACCTCATATATCCATATCTATGAAAATTTTAGTCTCACAAAAAAGTAGGCATAAGTTAGTAAATAATCAGTATATGATGGTTGTCAAGATGTTACCTTAAAAGCCCAAACAAATCCACTTAATGAATAAGTGGGTAACCCCTCGGTGACGTTAGTAAAATGTAACGCCTGACGTTTTCCGACGGCATTACGGAGCGTACGAATAGTGGCAGACCACGAGTAGGAACCCCATGGAAATTGGTTCCACGCTGCCAAGTCCTCTATAAGCATTAATACACGGTCGTCTATGCTTAACTTTGCCTCGCAACCAAGAAACCCAAAGAAAAGAAGTAATAATAAACAGACTCGTACGTGATCAACATCACCTAACTGGTCAACCTCATTCTCAAACACATATTTGATATCTCTACCCTTAATTGACTTACCAACTTTAGAACCGAAAACTCTATCCCTAAATGGATTGGAAAATCTTTCGTCTAACCAGTTTTGAGGACCAAATCGAAGTTCTGTGATTAGACAAAACTCCCGCCGTGTGAATTTAAGTTCTTGTCCACCAACAGAAAACAACAAATGATCGACATCATGGTCTGGCATGTACTGAGTTTGAAGTATTAAATGGACCAAACCCGGGTCTCGGTTATCGCATTCAAGATCAAGCCATGATCCAAAACACGACCTTCTAAACATTTCAAGTCTATTAGGGTACCTAGATAAGCTCTTGCGAATTTTGATCGCGACTCCAACATTAGATCTAATGATCAAGTGTGCATCGTAGTATAACGTCTAAACAACAACAAAATTCCACAAACTTGTTAGTTAATATAACTCAACACAACATGATATACATTACCTTACAAATAAATAATCCTTGACTACTATTCCATTTATAAGTATAACAAACATTATTTACTTCAAATGTAACTCGTACCGTTATAAAATCTAATTTATAACACAATTCTACATATATATACTAACTCGTACTTTATTTATCAAAATTTTAATTTCTAACTTATAAATAATTATTTCCATAAATATTTTTAAATCACCTTATAATTAAATCGAAAAGTTAATATTTAACAAAACACTACTTATTTACATACAAACACTAATATATGTATAAAAAAATCTATTTATAAAAAACTAAATTACCAACATTCAAAAAGGTAACTTTTAAAAAAACTATACTTACCAACATTCAAAAAGTTAATTTTAACAAAACTATACTTATCAACATTTCAAAACTACTTATTTAATTTGACAGAAAAAAATAAATTATGCTTATAAATTTCTAACAAATATACTTTATCTAATTTTAATATATATCAAAAATAGTTTACTAAAGTAAAGATTAAATCTAACATTTAAAAAGTTAATATCTCCTAAATATAAATAATGTTTATAGAACAAATATATAAAAGTAAAGATTAAATCTAACAAATAAGTAAAATCAAATATTTCAATTTTAGTTTTAAACTTACATAAAGATTTTAATTTTTTACAAATTAAAAATATATATTCAATTTCTAAAACACAAATTTAATTCTTCAACTTCTTAAAATGAATACTTAACAACAAAAACTTTATTTATCTTAATTGATATTTTAATTTAATTTCTAAAAGAAAAATATAATTTTTTAACTTCTTAAAATTAATACTTAAATCCCAAACTTATGTTAATATGTAACATTCAAAAAGGTAACTTTTAACAAAACTATACTTACTAACATTTAAAAAGTTAAAATTTTTCAAAACTATACTTATTCACATTAATATTTTAAGAACATCTAAAAATTTAAATCATAAACTTAATCTCTAAGAAATAAATTTACTTTTTAATCAAATAGTAATAAATCATATTTGTATCAAAAATTATTTATTTCAAAACTCCTAATTTAATATGACCTAAAAATAAAAAATGTTTATAAATAAATATATAAAAGTAAATATTAATTTCTAAACAATAATCTAACTTTAATTTATTTCAAAAAATAAGTAAAATAAATATTTTAATTTTATGTTTAAACTTACTTACATAAATATTTTAATTTTAAAATTAAAATTTAATTTATATTTACATAAATTAACTTTTAACAAAAATATACTTACTTGTATTTATTTAAATTAAAAAAGTTAACATTTAACGAAAATATAGTTATTTTATATAAGTTTAAATTCTAAAAGTTAACTTTTAACAAAAATATACTTATATTAATTTAAATTAATATTAACATAAGTTAATATTTAAATGACATAAGTTAAGATTTAAATGACATAAAATAATATATAAATTAATATATAATATTTACATAAATTAACTTTTATCAAAGTCTTTAGTTAACTTACATCTTGTTAAAATTCTAAAGGTTAAGTTTTAACAAAAATATACTTACTTATATACGTTTAAATTAATATTTACATAAATTTATATTTAATTTATATTTACATAAATTAACTTTTTACAAAAATATAGTTAACTTATATAAATTTATATTTTAAAAGTTAACTTTTAACCTTTTTATATATACTTATATAAATTTAAATTGAAAAAGTTAACTTTTAACGAAAATATAGTTAACTTATATAAGTTTAAATTCTAAAACTTAACACTTTTAACAAAAATATACTCATATAAATTTATATTACTATTTACTTAAACTAATATTTAATTATTATTTACATAAATTATTTTTTTAAAATTATACTTAATTTATATAAAAATTTAAATTCTAAAACTTAACTTTTAACAAGAATATACTTATTTATATAAATTTAAATTAATAAACTTTACTTTTAAGGAAAATATAGTTACTTATATAAATTTATATTAATATTTACATAACATAAATTAATATTCATCTCTAACAAATATTTACATAAATTTAAAACAAACAAGTAACTTAATAACTTATAAAACAAATAAATAAGTACAATTTTAATAAATGTATAATTATATAAAAAAATAGACTTACATTGAGATCAAAATTAACATCCTCCATTAATTGTTGTTGAATTCTTTAACCTGCAAAATATATATAAAACAACAACAAAAAATCAAATTATTTTTAAAATTCTTAAATAAACTCTAAATAAAACTCTAAACAAAACCCTAAACAAAACTAAACCCTAAAACCCTAAACGATTAAATAAGAAAATAAAACACAAACATTAAATATTAAAGATCGAAACTTACCAATCCGAAAGGGAAACGGCTGGGACCAGAAAGAGATCGAAGGAACAAGTGAAAACATAAACAAATGAAAGTAAAGATGAAAATTGGAGTGGAAATCGACTATAAATGGTAAAAAAATATTCCTTTCACAGCCTTTTCTTCACAAAAGCTGAAAATTCGATATGGAGGGACGTGTCGACCGACACGTGTCACAAACAAGGTGGCTGGTCAAAGTGGTGGGATCGACGTGGGCCCCCTTTTCCTTCGATTTTCGCAAGCAAGTAGTAATAAGGCTAAAATAAGGCAAAATAATAATGTTTTTTTTTTTTTTTCGATCAGCTTGATCGAAAATTTCAATCAAGCAGTTGGCCACGTGTGTCATTCCTATTGGGTGATCGAAACCATCGATCTATGGTTTTTTTTTTTTGGATTTCAATCAAGCTGATCGAAACCTTCGATCTATATTTTTAATTTATGTTTTTTGAATTTCGATCACCCTGATCTACCTTGTCGATCTAGGTTCAAATCTTTAATTTTTTTTGTCTTATTCTTGATCGAAGGATTCGATTAGGGTTAGTTTTGACTTAGTGAATTAATTTAATAATTAAGTTGACTTAAGTTTAATTAATTAAGTTGTTTTATTTGAAAAGCATTGTTGATCGACGTGATCGACATATTTTCGATCAAACATGGATTAGTTTGGTAAGTTAGTGGGTCAAAGGATCAGAATGTTAATTGGCTTGATCAAAGGAGTATATTTGTAATTAGCCCATATTTATATAACATAAGCCATAATGCTAACACTACAAAAACCATACAAAATAAAAAATGACTAACAATAGTAGCCAAACACAACCACCAGAGTAATTTTGATTAAACCCGACGAGTGCATTTAGCTAGAATTTTGCATTCTTTATCGGAATTCTAAGTATTAAAAGAAAAGAGGAGTGAAGAAAGTAAATAAAACCCACTCTGCCACAGTATTAAACATGTGCCGTGTTTTAATTGGAGTTCGCTTAGTTGGCCAGGTTCGCCGGTTTCGTAACTTCTTTTGGCGAAATCTATGACCAGACATGTAAAAAAACTCTGCCACAGTCTACATAAGGAAAATGGACGGGTTGACCATACATCTCAATAGTTTTCTCATAAAACAATGTCAAAGAAGGTTAATGTTGCCATATACATAACCTAGAGAATGCTAGCCTTTGTGAAAATGTGAATTCATAATGTCATAATTGAACAGCATTACAACAAATAAAAAATAGAAAATCTACTATTGGAACAAATCCTGACCTCCTTCCTCATTATCGGAACCAATTTCATCATCAAAAACGCTGCTAAATGCCTTGACCTGTTGATCTTGGAACTTGTTGATGGCATCTTTTGCATCAAAAGCCAACGCGAATTTTGCAGCTTTAATTGCATCCTTTCTTTGAACAGAGCTCTCATGACTTATCCCTTTCCTTTCTGCCCTTAACGATGCTGCTTTCCTATTAGCTTCTCTGCAATTTAATTGGTCAATATACTTTTCATGCAACGCTATATTTTTAACCTGCTTCAAAACTGGAGGGCTGATAATTGGTGTTTCGTATGAACTGCTGAATCTTGAACGACTCTTTTCATAAGCTGTCGAAGATCCCTCACGCAAATTATTGGTTACATCGCCATTAAACTTGTTGCAAGCAGGGGTGGTAACTAGCCGGTGAGATGGAGTTAATGTTGGTTCCAGAACTGAAAATAGGTCCATTTCAGAGTCTTTTTCCACTTTATACTGCTTTTGTAACATGTGTCTTACAGTTCTCTGTATCACATGGCTCTTTTGCCTACGGCTATAAGGCCTTTTAACATTCTCGGATGAAGAATCGAGCAATTTGCTTGCAGACAAGTTGCTTTTGTGTGATATTACACCTCGAGATCTGAAACGAGACCGAGGTTGAGGTGGGGTTAAGTGACTACTATGTATTTTGTCAAAACATTCATGTGCAGATTTTCCAGGCACCTGAGATACAAAAGAAATTAATCAGAAATTAGCCTAAGAAAACAAAAATAGTAGATGACAAAAATAGCTATCATATCATAAGCTTCAAAAGGTATAACAAACAAGATCTACATAAATACGATAGTAATGAATTTAGCATAGTCGAAAAACCCAAAAGGGATAGCCTACAGGCAGCAACCTTGGGACCAGCCTTCAAGCAAATAGCTAAGTGGGTTCCAGAGTAATGGACTATGTGAAAATGGTCACGTTTTCTAGAGGGATGGACGCTCTCCTTAGTTGGCCACTGAGTCACTCTTAAGGGGTGCTGGTTATCGATGTTTTGCAAAAATCATTTAAAGAAATGTTTAAATTGGTTAGTTATAGTGAATTACCATTCTAGAAACTTTCTTCCAAAAATGTGGGGTGGGATTTGCTGTTAGGTAAGCTCTCTCCAATTCTAATTCTTGCTCCTTCGTCCAACCTTTACAGATGTCAGCATGAGTTCTCTTTCTTTTAGGTTTTGGCGCCTCGTCATCGTCTCTCGGCTTTCCTAACTTATTGATTTTTTGCACTTCAGGTAATTTTTCATCCAGAACATGATTTTCATTGCCTGACAAAGCTACTTTATTCACCTTATAATCATAAACATCACCGTTACCAACACCCTTTACTTGATCCTTCAACGAATTACCAGTAGAACCACCGTAACCAATATTTTTCATAATTTTATGGAGAACTTTACCACAACTGCGGGTCACTGGCCTGTTTGATTCACCTGTATATCAAGTAATTGCACAGTTGTAAACCCAATTAGAACTACAAGTAAATATCCCAAATTAGAACCGAGTCAATTAAAATAAGAATTAAAAAAGCATTTAGAGGGTGTTTCAAACAAGCTAACTTAAGCGTATCTGCTCGTTGACCTAAAATAAGCAATCCCAAACACTCTTTCTAAAATAAATTTTATCTATTTATTAAAACACTACAAAAAATAAGTAGGTGAGTACTTACGATTTCCGCTATTACAACTACGTAATAATGTCTGAGCCACACCATTATCATCACCTAGACGATTCAATATTCTGGAAGATTTGCTTTGATGATTTGATTTTATAACCCGCGGCACTGAAATTTCTTGTTTTGACTTTCTTGTTTTATTACTTCCAATTGATGTGGAAGGTGTTCCTGAAGATTCTCCTTGTGTTATTTTTTGTTCTTTAAGAAAAGGGGTTTTTGGGTATCCGAAATCAGAAGGTTTAGTTCGAAGAAACCTTGGAGATCTCCGAAGAACAACGGTAGGGGTCTTCGGATGTGGGGAATTAGGGGGTTTGGTTTGATGAGATCTAAACCTGGGAGATCTACGTAGAATAATATTTGAATTTCTTTGGGGCATTTCTACAAATAGTTGGAGTGCAAAATCAAAATGGGACGGAAGTACGGAACGGTGACGGATGAAGAAAAAGAGGGAAAATAGTTGTTCAAATTTTTTGAAAATGATGGGTAAGGAGTCTGGCCCGAAATATATGGGCCTTATAGTCATAACATTATTTGTTCATTTTAGTGCCCAAATAATCTCCCAAACTCTAAACATAGAATTGGAACACTAACTTTTTGGGGCCCAAATTTGTATACTATTTATTTTTTGTCTTTATTCTGAAATTTTAAAAGAGCACGGATAGTATTGGCATCTATCAATTTTTTTAAAAATATACCATGATTGCGGGCGCGATGATTGTATTATATAAATAAATGATATAAAAATTTTAATGTATTTATTAAAAACTAAAAATTATTATGTAAATATCACAAATTATAAAAACTAATGTACAATAATTTTACTAATGACAAAGAAAAATAAAAAATTAACTCTACGCAAGCGAAACAACAAAAGCGTAAAGATAATGAGGATTAAGTATTAGTGATATAGTGATCGCTACATCCTCCATCAGACTTGGTGTACTTGTAACGAGCATATAAGATATGAGATAAGAAATGTGAGATGTTTTCGCTAACGAATATTAATTGGAGCATTATCCATCAAATAGATACAACTTTGATGTGATTTGCGATGCCAGTTGTTATGTAATCTGGTGGTTATCCATCCTATTCAATCTTCTATTATTCGTGACTATATTATTAAGAATTTTTCCTACTTGTGTGTGACGCACCGTTAAAGACATATGTTAAGAGTGATTAGTTGAACTACAAATTATCATGTATAATAGGAAATTTAAGAGTTGATTGAATGAATTTCATTCTTTAATTGGAAAGTTTAATTGTATTTAACGATCCCTTAACTTATGTTACTAGGGCATAAATTAAACAAACTTATAAACTACGTAATAGATAAACAAGTAAACGGGTAAGGTTTTTCCTTGTTCAGGTTAGTCAGAAGGACAAAATTATTTTACTCAGATGTACGCGACTTAATCGGGATATCCCATAGTCGTTTCCAACCTTTCCCTAATCACCTCAAAATATTTACCAAACAAAGTTCAAACCTGTTGCCTCTTATAAAAAACAAATTGTCTTACTACTAAGTAATCATAGTAAATATGATTCATCAGTGAATCATAATGATGATTTATCATCTACAAACTTTCAATATATCACCTGAAATATATATATATAATTATAAAGTTTAATGTTTAAAAATTGAAGGATCGGAAATCACATTTATGCCCCTTTCAATAATACATAAATATAGAAATTAAAAATTATAACAATCTATACCTAATTGTTTCTTGTAGTTTATACACCTTATAATTTTCTTTATTTGAAATAAAAAAATAAATAATAATTAAAATACAGTTATTGTGATAACATAAAAATTAAATAAAATTGACACAAAAGTTTACAATCATTATCATTAAGACTAATATTATTATCGACCATTCTCATATTTTCTATTCATAACCGCTGCGTTGCGCGAGAGCCCGACTATATATATATGTGTGTGTGTGTGTGTGTGTAAAGACACGACATAAATTTGAAAATCTATACTTCTTTATAAAGCTTTTACATACTTTGCCTTTAAAAAATATCAGAATTACCTAAATTACCCTGATATGTCTTTGTCCTGTAAAATGTGTAACAACTTCCCTACACAATGTCCAACAAACATTCAGACATTTTATATCTTCATTTACATTTAAATTTGATTATTATTATATTTTTGTAATAATAGACACATCATTTTTATACTTTGATCAAACTTTAAAATTATTTCATTTATAAATTTCATATGCTCCTACTATTTAAGAATAGCATGTTGTTTAACGAACATACAGTTTTACGAAAATAATATATACAATTTGTAATCTCCACTCCATTAAGCGCGCAAAATACTAGTAACAAGTAATTCAACTTGGAACTGTGTATCATTGGTGGGCCAACGGAGTTTGTTCCTTTCCCTTTTTGTAAGAAAAAAAAGAAAGTGAAGCAAAATATCATTAGAACCGACCGAAAAGATAAATTCGGGGCTACATAAGGAGAGCTAAAAAGGAAGCCCAAAAAGGAAATGATCAACACTAACCAAAAACTATAAGCAATAAAAACATACAACTATATTTTGTCAATAATTAAACGCGGAGTACATCACCAGAGGGACTAATCAAAGTTCATAGATTTGTTTTGAATGAACATCCATAAACACGAAATACCTTTGAATCTCCAAGAAAATATCATCTGATTTGGGTGTGCTTGCCAATTATGCTGCTTTGCAGGGGTGCTGTCTCTGCCGAGCCATCTACTGCTCGCTAGCATATGAGCAACTCTGGCAAGTGGCTTCCTTTGTGTGGGAACCTTCTTTAAGATCATTTTTACAGGGCGAGTCCATGGCTCTGTGTGCTCATGGGTCCTTTGGGTTCTTCATGTGAACCCATAGTTTGGTCAACTTTATGATAATATGAACTTGCATACAGAGAATTAATGAATTAGCAATCCTTATTTTTTAGTATCTCAGTTTTATTTAAACCATATTGTTGAAATATGAAACTACTCTTGGTTAAATAAGTAATATCACTTATTGTGATTATAATTGTGATTACATAGATTGTATTGTATGTCTATTTATAAAAGAACATTGCTTGGAGAATAAGCAACATACACCATAATTTTAATAGACTCTAAATTCACAATCAGGTTTGGGCCAACCTAATAATCTAATACTCCCCCGCAGTTTGAGTGGGAGGCTTTCAAACGTATTAATTTAAACGAATGTTGATAGCTTGGATAATCTTCTTCTTTAAAGGTAGAAAAATAGTTATATATATATATATATCTTTTCTATCTTTTTTGTTTTTTCTTGCACAGAGGTAGACTTATATATGGTGATAGAGTTACATATTGTTTGACGGCTTCTTCCTTTTATTATGATGTTTTTTTACATCATGACTTGATTTGCCTTTAGGATGAAGAGACAATTTTGTAAGCAAGTTTTGTCGACGATGACAATGATCTCCCATGGTGAATAAAAGAGTTTTTAAGAGGAAGAAAACTTTATTTAATTGATGACTACTTAACATACATTGTGTGTAGTATGACGGTTAAAGTTTTGTGTGATGAGATTGATGAGTTTGATAGAAAAGAAAACAAAAAACTAATTCAACGAAAATATTAAGTAAATAAAGCCTTAATACCATGCTAAATATAAAACCCATTAAGTCTTTCAAATTACATTAGTATATACTTACACAATATATAGAATCAACCTAACCTAGACTTCATAAGTCCCTGGCCCATATATCCATATATACAATGGGTTGGGTCATATACAACGTCTGTATTCTAATACATATGACTTTGTTAGATAGTCAGAAATTGGATGTCTTGGACATGCTTCGGAGCTGGAAGCTACTACAATCCAGCGATTGGAACTTCTAGACCAGAAAATGTAATTCAAAAGGTTTTTATTTCAAGAGTTTTAACAAGTTATCTTTTATTCAAGAGTTTTTATTTCAAGTTATATATATATATTATATTATTATTACTAATTACTAATAAGTATATTTTAAAATTTATACGGTTTGAATGTCCTCCTTAGAGCATCTCCAACGTATGCATCAAACGATGCTTTAAAATTTGGTGCAAAAAGAGAATCTTTAAATAATATGTATGCATCAAATGTGATTAATTTCCAACGTATGCATCAAACGCTGCATTAAATTTGGTGCAAAAAGAAAATCTTTAAAGAATATGTCTGCATCAAATGTGATTCATCTCCAACGTATGCATCAAATTTTCGCATCAAATAGTTACTTACATTTACATATTGTCCTATAAATTACATATTTTATACTTACAATTAATTATTATATATAAAAATTCAAATTTGATTATAATATTAAACATAAATAACTGATACATTACAATGATAAAGTTATTAAAAACTTACATTAGTTTTTTTGATCATTTGTCCCTTATTTTCTTGTGGTTTTGGACTTACATAATAAAATTATTTTAATTAAAAAGGTTAAAATGAGAATTAAAAATTTAGTGCAAAATTTAGTGTTGCGCCAAATTTGATACAAAATCTTTTAAAGTTTAATATAACTATAATTTACACTAAATATAATGAGTTGTTTAGAGATAAATTTTTACACTAAAATTTTTAATATTTTAATACTTACATTTAGACATAATGTTAACCATTATATCATTTAACAGCCTTTATCCAATCATATTAACCATCACCTTTTTACTTTTTTTTTTTTAAATTACATAACTCTAATTTATTAACTATTTCTTTTTTAGGTACTATTTATTTATGAAATGATATTTTACTCGAGTTTTTTATTGTATTTACCTTTTTGAAATGGAAACTTTTAGTGTATTTACTTTTGCATCGAAGAAGTACACATTCGTACAAAGATTCCAACTTAACAATGAGCGATCAGACAAAGACATCGCTTGTTTTATTTATTTATTTAATTTTCTTTTCATGTCTAGTAAGATTAGTAGGATTCCACTACACAACCTATTTGGACAAAAGCAAAAAAGTTCCACTCAACTGGCTCTTATTTTCTGGTGGAGTTATAATGACACTTGATCTACAACCCCTTTTGTCCCAAGATTTGCAAACACATACCTAATAAAAAAAAAAAAAAACATACCTAATAATATTACATATTCCAATCATCTTTTATCTATCCATCTTGATTTGATTGTGAGATAACGATGATGTTGATAGTAATACAAGAAGCCTAGATATATATAATATATATACTTACTATTTGCACACTATAAAGGAAGTAATGGGATACAGACACACACATAAATATAGGTGATGTGACTTAAATAGAGAATGACGGGACGGACAAATACACACATATACACACATAAGGTGTGCACCTAAAAATTCTAGGATGTGCAATTAGAATTTCTCTTAATTTTATGTGCTTAACATTACAATGAATTTGATATACGACAACCCTACACACGTGTACTATATTTATTGGTTGAGACATCATATCGATGGTATTTGTAATTGCCACGTATAAGTAGATATATGGGAGCATGACTGATGACTGGATTGAGGTCGGGTTTGAATTTACTTTAATAATATGGGATGACTATAAGATTATATAAACCCTTCGTAGATTGAGTCCATTGACATCCCTACTGGTTTGTGGAATTATGTGCATTTAAATGGAGTTCTTCCTCGATTGACAGTATATATGTGTATATATATATATATATTTCTAATTAGAAGTAACATCCATCCTTTAATAGCCTAGAAATGTTAATGTTCACCTATTAACACAAATTGGACACCATATATAATGACCTTTATAATAATGTAACTTAAGTGTTAACAATTTTCAATTAAGAGAACTTCTATTGGTTCTCTCTTTTGAAAATGATTCATCGTTTATTACTCGCTCCATAAAAGGAACCAATGTTACAACTTATTTAAATTTGGGGTATGTCAACTACTCATTTTTTATTTTCTAGGTGAATTTAATATTGCTCATCTAGCAGCACACGTCACGTCAGCATTTTTATATGATGCGACATGGTTATTTTTATGAGCAAATTACCTAGAAAGGTAATCTGAGTGTCACAACTGACAAATGATAGGCCTCTCATGGTTTAACTTAATCCACATAATGTATACACCAATATATATATATACATATATGTTTATTATGAAGTTTGAACACATAATTTTTTTGTTAATAAATTTTTCACATAACGCTAAATCACAAACTCTTTAAAAAAACATTACTTGTTACCGGTTATCAAATCACATATACTCTCGAATTCAGAATAGATAATTGTACATGTTCCCCTAATTGAAATTTATTGACATTTACTTTATGTTATGGATAATTTCTTCTTAAAAGATCAACCCTTATTACATTTGGTGTTCTAAAAATCTTTTTCACATTAAAATTATCGTTGTTTTTCCTTCTCTTTCGAAATCGGTAAAAGAAAACCTTTACCATTAAAAATGCCCTATGAAAATCATTTCAAACTCTAGAGTGGCTTTCTACCATTGGAGGTGAGTCAAGTTCATGGAGGATTACCTACCATATATATGGAAGACAACATGCACTTCCTTAAATGGTCTCCACCATCTTAATTGATGACATGCCATTTAAATTGCCACATCCCCTACATATCGATCTAGTCATCTGGTGAAAATGACGAGACGATTAATTTTTTTCTTCCTGTCGCGTTAAATTGACACGTCAATATTCTTATATATGATTGGTTAAATATATTCCCTTCATCTCATAAGTATCGACGATCAGATTACACAAATTTAAGAAAATGCATAATCAATATATTGTCTAAGAGAAAAATGAGAATCTTTTATGAATCAGTTTTGTGAAAGATTAAATTATTTGTAAATTAATAAAATTAATATAATTTTAGAAGTTTTACTTTCAAAAGTTGACACTTATTTTGAGACAACATAAAATGAAAAAGTAGACAATTATTTTGAAACGGATAAAATATATATTTATTTTTATCCTCTCTTCAACCGTTTAAATGTTTAAACGCATTTTGTATTATTTTGAACCATGGTAAACTATGACTAATGTTTTCTAGATTCGTGCTATATGAATTTTATTGATTTTGCTCGATAAGGAATAAAATCATTTGAGTGATGAAATTAGTACTTCTAATGAAATTATCAAATTTTTAATTGATGACATATGATGTGAAACTAAATCTCTTGTTTACATCTTAAATTCCACCAAATGTAACCAAACCAAAAAAGCTTCAGAGTTTGAATTAATTGTAAAGAAAGAAATTTGAAAGAAAAAAATAAATAAAAAGAAATATAAAGAGGTGGGGTGAGTGGAGCACTGCAGCAAGAGAGCCATCTCTGATTTGATAAGAAATTTAGGTCAAGAATAATATCACCCGGTGAATTTAATGGAGTCTACTTTTATTGTAAGATATCTATATCTATTCTTTAACTTTTCTTACTTTGTAATTTTTGGAATAAGTATTTGTAAAAACGATTTATAACAATTTGTGAGTAGATCAACATTTTATTTTATATGCTTTTAATTTTAAAACCTCATATTATATGCATTTAATTTAAAATTTAATTTTCTACTATATATACTAATACTTAAATATAATGATATGTAACTTAATTGTTTAAATTTGATAAGAATTAGGATTAGATTAATATTAAAATAAGTTTCTATAAATGACATCTATCAATTTTTGCGCAATCTTCGAAGAGTTGGCCTTGCATGTTCATTAACCGTTGGATCGTTCATGAAATTTAAATTGTAGGTTCTGGAAACATTGCTTTATGATCTGACCAGAGGGATCTTTAATTGGAGGTTCGAGTAAGGAGATGAAGCTTGTCGAAGTTTCTGCTCTAATCTGGGGTTTTCGTGTTGATTTTTGTTTCGGATATTGTGCGGATATAAGGTGGAGAAGAAAAGTTTCAAATTTAAGGGTTTTATATTGGGTTAGATCGATTGGAAAATTTTCTTAGGTAAATTTATTCTAAGGGTTTTCTTGGGTAAATTGATTCAAGACTTTTGGATCATATCGATTTCAAGGTGTTAAATATAAAATTGGATTTGCATTTGTATAAGTTTGCGACAATATTGGATTGTCGCAGAGTGCGACAGTTAGAAACTGTTGCAGTAATCTGTTTAAACGTGGTCAAACAGATCAAACAATTTTTCTAAATAAACTTAATGATATCAAATTTTACAATCCTAGAGAAGGTTTAGGTTTTGAAAATCCTTGCTATTTACAAAAGGCCATTTATAAAGTACCCACCTTGTATAACTACGGTAACATGGGAAGTATTTTAAAAATGTTCTTTGTAAAAACATCTGATGAGGAAGAAGTGATTGAGAACTTCAATAGAGCAAAAGCAGAAATGCACAATTTTCGTTTAATCATACGCAATTAAACGAAAGTTATGGTACATGGAAAATTTCTCTTTCTGAGAATTATTTTCCAAGTTGTTCTATACCATTTATTGATCAAAATGAAGTTATGGAACAAGTGGTTAAAACAAAACTTTATATTCCAAATAATTTTGGAAAAAAAAAAATATTTGATCTTGAAAAACAGATAACCACTCTACAACTAAATTTTGATCAAGAACGACAACTCTTTTGCAACATATTGAACAACTAAAAGGCTCAACTTCTTCATCTAGTTCAACCTCATCGTCAAAACCTAATCTTGAACTTGAATTTGATAAATGAAGTCTGAAGAGGAATTAGGAAAAGAGTTTGATAAAAAAAAAATGCCTCAAATGTCAAACACAGTTTGAAACCATAAGTGAATGTTCCAGAGAAGACTTACACTAGATAAGACTTCAAAACAACTTTCGAAAAAGATTTCTCAGTTTACCAATTATTCTTTGCAAAAGAATTCTAAGAAATTTACATTCACCTGGAACATTTACCCCCAAGATTTTTCATCATTCAATTCTTATGCTTTTAACACTTTATGGAAATCGGTTTCTCAAATTTCAAAGAAAACCAAAATTTGGAAACTGAAACAAAGTGATTCTAAGAAACTTCCCAAACAAAATCATTCAAATATTCGAGATCAAACATGTTTTCCCTTGCACCACAAATAGTTTCTTATCCGGTGTAAAGAATGAATGATTTTGTATCCCCAATTCCCAAACGAATTCACTCACCGTTGATTCCACGGAAATTATTTCGAAATGAAACACCGAGTCTCAATTCCAAATGGAATTCAACGTCTTTAAACCATATAGACACAACTTATAAATGGTTTTCTAAATTCTCAAAACCCATTGGCACTGTGCTTAAATGGTTTCCAAAAGTTGTTGTCTAAATTTTCAATCAATGACTTATGAACAACTCAGTTCATAACTCGTTTTTAAAGAAATATGACTTATGAATAATTCAGTTCATAACTCGTTTTTAAAAGTGATATGACTTATGAATAATTCAGTTCATAACTCGTTTTTTAAAAGTGATATGACTTATGAACAACTTAGTTCATAACTCGGTTTTAAAGTGATATGACTTATGAACAAATCGGTTCATAACTCGTTCTTCAAATGAAAATGGTTTTTGAACATTGCAGTTCAAATCCGTTATAATTGAAAGAGCTCAAAAGTGACATTCATTTCGGTTGAGATTGAGCTCCCGTCCTACTTACTTTCTGATAAATGTTTGATATATTTGAGGGGGAGCTCGCACAATATCAAAAGACAACTCACTTTCATATGTTGCTTTTCAAATCAATTATGCATATGTTAAGGGGAGTGTGTTTAAAGATAAAAACTTTCAAGTGTTAATATCTTTATCATTATCGAACACTTTGAAAGATTTTCAAATGATTTTGGTTCTTATAATCTTAGAGGAAAATCATACCGAAGACATCTAATCGATGTAATTACAAAATCACAAAATCGTGGTGGGATGATCAATTAATGATCAAAGTTTTGGCACATGCTGACATCTACACTGAGTGTTATAGAATAAAATTACTTGTACGATCCACCAGAACCGGATGGATCTACCTCGGGAGCCACCTTCCAAAATTTAGGATGCAAGGGTATATTAGGTCTAAGTGAGACGGTTAGTGGAGATTAAAGTGCAGATCATCATACTTTCAATCATGCCAAATGAAAATGAGGGAGGAGTTGAAAAATGTGAGAGGATAAGTGAGGAGTATGTGACAGGGTTAAAAGAAAAAGAAAACCCTAACCAAACTGACTTAATCGTCGGGTTGCACATCTACTTTCGGATTTCATTTGTTGATTTCTGGTATTGAAGAAGACATCATGGACCCAGTGATGCAATGCACATTACCCTCCTAGCCACTCAAGTACTTCTTAAAAAGTCCTTGTTTCAATTTCTCACGGAGATTTAACACATAATCTATTGACATCTCGTTTGGAGATTGTTAATATTGAAACAAGCGGACAGTTTGCTCCAATCCCTGACTTTATGTCATGCACCTATTGAGTTTAGAGCCAAAATGATATAAAAATATTGTTAAGACACTAGCGTATTTTTACACTCCATGTCTATGTGACAATGCTGGAACATTCATAGTGATACCTAAAATGGTATTCCGCAATGATTGAATGGAAATCCTATCAATGCTAACATCAACCCTAACATTGAAAGTAGGTCACTTAAATTGATCGTTTCATGTTTCAATTGGTGTGTTAACTGGTAATCTATGTGATCTAGGAGTTATAGTGTTTTCAGAAATTTGTTTTCTGCAAATACAAACAACTTTTCCTTGATTAACTCAAATAAATAGTTGTATTACCCAGATGGTTACGAAATTGATGTTTTACTTGAACTTTACTATCATTTTCCGCATCATTATCTCGAGATAATTGATTTGATAGTATCTTCAGCAAGTATCAGTTTTGTAACACATGTCGCTTATTGAAGATACAACAATCAACGGAATGTTCTTAGAAGTTCGTTGCTCAGATGATTTGATGGAGTCTATTGTTCTTCAAACACCTTGTGCTACACCATATTCATGATGCTCACGATGTATCATAATTATCATGAAGGGGGAGAAAAGAATTAGTGTTTGAAGATTATAAAGAAAATAGTTAGTGTTTGAAAATTTGAGGAAGAAAAGAGTTTGTATTTTGAAGATAGTAAAGGGGGAGAAAAGAATATTATGTTTGGAGGGAGGAAGGAAATAATGTGTTTTAATGAAAGAGGATAATTGAATATTAAACATTGGCGATTAAAGAAAATGAAATGAAGGATTGAGGTTGAAAGAGAAATTGATAAAGGAAACTCAAAACTTGATTGAAACAACATTGAAAAGCCTGAGTTTTCACTAAGATGAAGAGATTATTGATTTAAGGGGGAGCAAGTGAGGATTCGAAAATGGTTCAATCAGAAAATGAAAGCTCATTTGAGGGGGAGCAAGAGAAAAGAAGCTTCGGGAGTGTTAAAAGGAAGCTCAAAGAGTTCTATCAAAGAAAGCTCAAAAAGTTCAATCAAAGAAAATTCAAGGGTTTAAAGTAGAAGAATCAAAGAGAATATTGAGAAATACTCTCAACAACTCCTTCAAGAAAAGAAGTTGGCCAAATTCATCAGTAGGTCTCAATCACATCATAGGTTTGATAGATAAACATTCGAGATTTATTTCATAAATTCAAACATAATTATTCCATAGAGGTAGAGTAACGGCATAGATTATAGTATAACTACCCTAGCATAACGTCTATCCTAACAACCACAGATTTGTCTAGCCTAGCATAATTATAAATCTAGCATGCATTTCTAAATAATAATGGCAATAACACAACATATTTAAAAATAATAAAGATAGAATAAATAACAAAACCTAGCGAGGCGTTAGATTAAGTGCTCTTGTAGTGTTAAGAATGGTCAAACTATGATTGGGTCTGCTACTCTATTCATGCACCCCAAGGAGTTTACATATTGCAAAAAGGGTCACTGGTTCCATAACAGGGCAGTGTTGAGAGTTGAGCACGACCAATCCGAGCACAATCACTATAACCTAGTTCTTTGTGACATGCTAATCGACAAATCATTTAGTAGGGAATCTAGTGTTTACACCACAAGTATTTAAGACAATAAAATACTAATCTTTTGAAAAAACGTTTCCATTGCTTTAACCTTAACAAACATCATCCCACAACTTAGCTAATGAAATCACAACAAACATAATCTCTATCTTAACCGTTTACATCCTTTACTTTATTTCAATTTATTTGCTTGTTTAAATTAGAAAATCTACAAATCAACCCTCCCCCCCCCCCCACACACACACACACTATTGTGCAAAACCCCTCACTAATTAGGTCGCTTCGCCTGATACGCACTTGTTTCAAATTTAGTCAATTTTAAAGAACGGCCTTAGGTTATACTTACCACTTGCTCACCATTAGGATAAGCAATAGTAGACAACTTAGATCCTAACAATCTTATAAATTATAAAAATTACATTGATCACCCATTGCTGAAATAGAATTACCCTCGACGGGCACATCAAAGTCTAGACTTACGTTAATAGTACTAGATCGAACTTTCTAAAATTGACTTCATTGATGATGATATGATTTTTCTAGATTGAATAGTAAGAAACCTACTTTATAAAAACCACTTGAATAGTCTAGGATGTGATAACAATCCGGATAGTAGATCTAAATTATTGTTTGGGGTGAGGCAATATTCTTGTTACACATGTTCGGAACTTTCCAAAGATCTATGAAGATATTATTTATAAGAAGACGAAGTGTGTTTGTTGATTAGTATGCGTTTTTTTATTTAGGTTTTTAGATGATGTAGATTATGATTAGTCAGTGTAAAATGTCGATTGGACTAAATAAATTACATGTTTAAATCGATTTTTTAAATCTACTTTTTTCATATCATTGGTCCACATCTTTCTATATACATTCTTTTATATCTTTTTTGTAAGTAGCATTAGGCTGTAGGAAAAATGGATATGATCTCAAAATTGTGATATCATTAAAGTCACATGCCCATCCCTTAGATTTCCATGGCATGAGAAGCTTCAAACGTTAAAATTTAGACCCAAAAAACCAAGGTGTAATAAACACGATAAGTCTTAATAACAGAGACAATGGAAGCGGTGTAACCAGTCGCACCTTCTCCAATATATAATGTATTTTTTTTATATAATCTAGAGTATTTTTTGTATTTGCCACTGTAGAAAAAAGGCTCTAAATAGAAGTTGGCAATGTGATTATGCATCAATGGGTTTGAGAGACAAGTTAGACAACAGGAACAACTCTTTTTCTCTAGAAAACGACAATTGAACTTCGGAGAACCACAAACTTCAATAATTGACTACTTGATAGTGGATTATTCAACAATTTTAAGCTTTGTTGTTAATTCTTAACCTTAATCGTAAGGGTCTGTCTTAGTTTTTATACATAATGTTCTCTTCTTGATTTATACAATTATACGTCTATTTCAGTTTAATTTCATTTGTTACGGGTCGGTTTATGTGTAAGCGATTCACAGTGTAAGCATTATGATCAGTTTCTTGGTCTAAAACTGATTGTGGTTGGATTATTAGTGATTTATAGTCTTACTATGTAAAACTTATAGTCAATTTTTGAATCAAGAACTTCAGTGCGCTAAATTGTATCATTATATTAAACTGTTTTGAAATTTTCTCGTCATAAGTTCGCTGTGAATAATCTCTTAGATTCGTCTCCCATAAGTCAGACATGTGATATCTAGATGGCAAAAATTCAAACAATATAGTTAATAAATAAGCTTATATCTTTTTGAATTACATAAATTTATGAAAATGAAAAGGGTAAGGAATTTTCATTTTGCCCCGTCGTTCTATACCCTTAAACTTTTTCCTTTCTTATATTCACTCTTTTTTACCCTCCTCACCCCCACCACCATCACCACCAACCACTTGTTGTTGTTGTCGCCGTCATATTCTGGTCGTCGGCGTCGGATTCTGGCAACCAGAATTTTTAATTTTTTCCTTTTTGCTTTCAAATTATTGTTTTTTCAATAATATGTGAATGTAACATGCAGCAGAATTCAAATGCGATGCAATTAAAATGCAATAGTTTTATATGTGCCTATATCACTATAAAAATATGAGAAATTTATTATTCAATGTAATAAATGTAAATTACATGTAGAATTCACATGCAATGAAATTAAAATGAACTAGAATTCATATGCAATATAATTAAAATGTAGTAGTATTAAAATGTACTCTTCGAGACTAGTTACTATGATGCAATAGTATGACTTACATGGATTGAATTTAAAATAAATATTGCATCATGCTTTTAAATTAAAAAAACTACATCATCTATCAATAAAAAAATATTGCATCATGCTTTTTCAATAAAAACAAACTGCATCATCGGTCAAAAAATACTGCATCTTGTTTCAAAACTAAATACACAACATCATGCTATTAAATTAAACACACTACATCATCGGCCAATAAAATCATTGCATTATACTTCAAAGTAAACCACACTACATCTTGTTTATAGAAAAAATAGTTGCATCGTAGTTGTATAATTTAGTTGTTAATATTTAGAAAAATAATAGAAACTAATCAAATATATAAAGCTGTTATCAATGGATAAGAAAATACCTAAAACAAAGAAGAAAACTAAATAAGAGTTTTATAAACAAAATAGAAAAAAATTAAGTATTATAATTAGAAAATAAGAAAAAGAAAAAGAAAAAGAAAAGAATGGCAAAAAGAAAAATAAGTTAAAAAGAATTATTAAGAAAAACGGTTCAAGTAAAAAAAGGTGGAGGTAGAGGTGTGAATGAAGGCAAGGGTAAGAGAGGAAGAAGGAAGGAAAAAGTAGAAAACAAAGTAGTAGGAGTTTTTTTTAAAAAAAGAGGGAGAATGTGGAGGGAGATGCAGGTGAAAATTGATCTTATATATATATTTTTAATTATTACCTTCGTTTTTTTAAATTAATTATAAAATTATTACTCTTCCCTACTTACTCTTCATAACCTCACTTCCCTTTTCTTTTCCTTCCTTCCTTACTTTCCCTTCCTTTTCCTTCCCTCCTTACTCTCCCTGACCTCACTTGCCCTTGGATCCCAAACTAAAATGAAAATAAACAAAGTATCTAAGAGTTGAACGTAAATAGGTTAAATTTTCAACTTCTTAATCTAAAACCATCGGCTTCAAGTGAACTAGTGTTACATATGCATGCTTTTGAATGACGGTGATTTATTTTATAAATAGAATGTTAAAAATCTAATCTATTTAAATTGAAAATGGAGTCTAAAACGTGTATGTATTATAAATGTGTAAGATAATATCATCCAACAATATCACTAAGTATCTCTCCACAACTTGTTTAACTTTTCCTCAAGTATGTTCTGCAACTAATAAAATAATAAGTTATACATCAAATATTTATTCTTTTGATCAAATTAGTTTCAGATTTTTAAATAAAAAGAATAAGACAAATGTGAATCTAACCTAATTTATAAGTAGACAACAGGTGGGTCCCACACTTACAAGGCTGTAAAATATCTAAAGCAACAGATAAATAAATATCCAAAAGAAAAAGGGGTAAAGCGAATTTGCAACACAAAAAGTCAATAACAAGATTTTAACAGGTTCAATTCGTTACCGTAATGTTACATCAAATTAATTAAAATAAAATAAATAACAATCGAAGAATTTTAATTTTCGTATCTATATATCATATATCACCTTTCGGCTTTTTCGACAAAGAAATGTGACAATAATACGTACAAGTGAGGAAGCAAAAAAGAATTTGACTAGAAACTAATTAAAAAGAGCCGATGATTTACCGATATGTACCCTTTGTTCTTATCAACAGAGTATTATAAATAAATAAACTCTACATATACATATTCACAAATCTCATCAAAGTAAATATCGCATTATTGTTTAAAGAACGAATATGGTATCACAAGTATTATAATAAAATTTAGAAAAGTAGGCACAATAAATTTTGTCAAAGTTTCATGAAAATTTTAATTAATTTGAGAAAAAAGAAAATACAAGAAGAAATATATATATATATACAAATAAGAATTAGTAATTCAACAGATCGTGACAACTATGTGCTGAGGTTTTGGAGTCATGCTATGAGCTTGTTCTACAATAACCTTCTCTTGTCTCGGCGGTTCACATGGGCACGGTAACGCTATGAACCTTGCGATCCGATCTCCCGGCATTACAACCGGCAAACTCTCATTCTTGTTTTGCAGTTTTTCCTGTTAACATTTGAAGTACAAACTAATCAGTATGCTATTTTGTGATCAAGATTTGTGGAATGGGAAGTTGTGCGACCGTACGAGGATTTAAAACTCAGTTAAACAGGTAAGTGTCGGTTCAAGTAAAACAAATCTTACAGTAAAAAAATAATAAGAGACATTATGTGGTAATTTTTGCATCAGTGTATTAGAAGGTGATATACATAGCTTAAAAATCCCTTTTGGTTTTATCGTAACTTTTGTTTTACAATAATAAATTATTATATATTTATCATCTACTTGATATTAATTATTAAAAGTTTGGTATATTTCAAAAGAGTAGTGATTGACTTAACTACCTATTTCATGCATTTATGATATTATGAGAAAGTGACACCTTTTATAAATTCACAACCTGCGTAATTAAACTAACTTTAGACCAATATCTCATCTCATTTCGCATTTAAAAGGAAGAATAAAAAAGTTAATTTCAGTAAATAGAGAATTTTTAAATATAAAGCATCAAGAACCTCAACACAACGCGTAAGCTAGGATCTATTATTCTAGTAACACTTGATATGAGTTAACTTACAGTGTAGGCAAGTTTAGGTTTGGAAGGCGAATCGTCTTCTATGTCGTCTGAATACGAACCGCGAAGGTGTTTGAGTTTGTCCCAATGATAGCAACATGAGAATATACCGCTGAGACTGAAAATTACAATCAATAGCAAAGCGGTCCCAAGAGGAAAGCCTAAAGTCGGACGAGATGAATCTGAATGATGTAGCATTGGAGGTGGATAGTAAGTTGGAGAATCCATCAACTTGACTATTATTATAAATTGTGAGATGATTTAACTTAAACAACAAAGGTGGTGATATGTGAAGTTGTTTCTTTGGAGGTTGTTTTACTCCTATCATGAATTGTATGGAGAAAAAAGGGAGGGAAACGTTGAATGTGAATGACAGGGGGAAGGGGGTGGGGTGATTTTATAAAGGGAGGCTGGGAAGTGTTTGTTGGAGTACAGCTGTGTGTGCCCTCAATGGTACGGAGGAAGTGGGAATTTATTTTATTAGTGGTGTACTTATATTATTTTCCTAATGGGTGAAGGCTTGTGTAGAGACATAAGTGGAAAACACATGGTATTTTTCAGTTGAAATAGATTTACATTAGGGATTAGTTACTAGTTTGTATGTTTTTATTTTCATCCTAATGAGTTCTCGTGTAGAATATAGAAGAGGATACTGTGATGATTGATATTTACCAATAATATTGTACTAGTATTGGAAATTCATGATAGGCTAAATAGAAGATTGGAGCAGTGGAGAGAGGTCTCAGAAGATCAAGGTCTACAGATATGCTAAAAAAGATAGAATACCTACAGTGTAACTTCGACATGTTTAAGAACGAGCAAATTGATGGAGTAGACATCTGCATTCAGACCATATCTTACACATGTAGGAGTCTTTTAGATATCTGGTCTCGGTGCTACACCAATCAGGGAGGATCGAGGAAGATGTAACTCACCGTATATAGGTTGTTGGTTGAAGTGGAGAGCGACAACATGTGTCCTGTACGACTATAAAGTCCCTCTTAAAGTGAAAGGGAAATTAAGGTAGATATAATACATAGTGGAGTTTATAAGGTGAAACTAGAAATCGCAAGCATCATCGACAACTTGAGAGAAAGATGACTAAGATGGTACGAACATGCAAGGAGATCACCGACAACGCCAGTTATGAGAGTGGAACCCCTCACGGTCGACGGGTTGAGTAGAAGGGGTGGACCAAGATATAGGTGGGAGGATAGACTGAAGTTCGATATGAAGGAGCTTCTCTTAGACTGTAGACATGACTTCTTATAGGAATATGTGGAGGACTAGAATTAGTATCGATGAGTAGGGTGTTCTAGGTAGTCAGATTTTATCTTATGTTATATTCATATATATTATATTTATCTATTTTGTCATATACTCTTTATATCGAGATATTAATATTTTATATAAAAGAATTATTTGAGCAGGGAGTTTTAGGTAGGTAGATTATATATATAGGTGTTTTAGGTAGAATTATGATAAATGAGTAAAATATTTTTAGTAGATAGATATATTTATACATATTATGGTGTTTTAGGTAGATAGGTATCTTAAAATATAATATAGGAAGTAGAAGATGACATCATCAAATATTCAATTGGCCAATAAAATTCTTTAGTTTTATTAAATTGAGTAAAATTAGGGATTTGATAACATCATCATTTAATTTAAAATTTGTATCAATTAAGTCATTTTATTTCTCTTGATTCAAAATTTCAGTCCCAAACTTTTTTAATTATATAACTCTTAACGAAAATATCACATCGTTATCAAAATTTAAAAACTCTATTTCATGTATTTATATATAACCACAAACATAAAGGAGTACTTTTATCAAAAGTTACAAAGTTTTTTATGCGTGAAGAAATTATATATGAATCATGCATATGACATCATGCATATTCAATTTAACAACTTACATTTTATTATAATTATATTTATATATTTATTTAATTATCTATTGTTATATCTTAGACCATCAATATATATTTACCCTTATTCAAATTGCCAATAAATCTATTTTTATTTTTTCTTTGTGTTACGTTTGTGTTTATAAATTTTTGACGTGTTTACATTTATTCTTTTGTTTATGTACATAGAAATTCACGAAACTTTTCTTTTATTTAAATTAATTTTTATTAAATTAAGATATGCGTCAATAACAATTTTAATATATAATATTAACTTTTTTTTACCATTCAACATCCTTGGGCAATATGTGCAAATGAACATTGTTATTTGAAACATCAAGTTTCATCCATATGTGTTTATCCAGTGAGTTAAACCTTGAATTTTTAGAATTTGTGCACTTAATGTAAGCAAATAATTTTGAGCTAACCATTACTTCGTTACTGTGAATATTGTAGTTCATTTAGAATTTAATATAGCTATAAAAGGTATCATTCAAATATATTATGAATATCAAGTAACTTAATAACTATAAAAAAATAGGAAATGCCATAATTAGGGGTTACCATAAAAATCGAAAACAAAATCATAGCCAAAGTAACGAAAAAACTCAAATTGAAATAATTGAATCTAATGGGAAATTGCCAATTTGATTTTTGTTGATGTAATAACCGAAATTTTTATGTTGGATTTGAGTTATGCCTAATAATTAATTAGATACTTTTATTTTATATACTATACAAATTTGTCAATTCTTAATAATGTTATCTATCTAAACATTTTAGAATAATATGCATAATCTGTTATTTTTAGTATAAAGTTCTGTCTTGTGAATCTATTTTTAATATGTAAACAATAAGATGAACTTGTAAACATTGATATCTATTTTTAGAAAGTTGCATACACATGATTCGTTTACTGTTAACATAATTTATTATATTTTTCCAACATTCCGATAAAATTTATTTTGTTTTATCATAAAGGCTCCATCGACAATAACTTAATATTAATGTTTATATTAAGTATTGATTTGCAATTATGTACAAAAAAAAAAGAAAGAGAGGTGATCCTCTCATGTTGACTCCAATGTGAGAGGTTATCTTGTATAAATAAAGTATAGATTAACTAATAAAAAATTGAGTTTTATGTCATACTATTGGGTTATTATACTTATTTACAATCACTAAAATCTAAGACTTGTAACATATTATTTCTATATGGACTACACAATACTCAAATCTAAGACTTGTAACATATCGTTGCTAACTAGCAAATGCAAATGCAAAGGGTGTGACTATATACTTTGCTATCTGATGGCCCACCGAACGGTCAGGTTTTGTCGCGGCGTTGTCGTCGCGGGTTAAGGTCGCCGGATGGTGACCGCACGATGCGCTATCAGTGGGGTTGTTTTATATTTGTATTTGTCGGGGCCTAAATCTCTGTACTACCTACTAGATACTAGTACGTAGTAAGGATGATCAGGGTCGTCTCTATGACGGTCGAATTTGAAATGGAGCTTGTTTGGATATTTTAGTATTCAAGATAGGGTTTTGATAGTTGGATAGTTGGATAGGATTTTATCTAATTAAACTACTAAAACAATAAAATAAACTAGCTAGCATGCAAGGAACAACTAAAGATAGAGAAGACGTGATTTGCTATGATTTAGTATAGTGTCGGGATGATGTTAATTATGAAGACATTCCTTAGACTAATAGACAGATAAACCTTGGTGTAAACACTAGAACCCTACCAGTTTAGCATATGTTCTAAATTGACATGTCACCAAGAACTAGGTTATTGTGATGCTGGTCAGAATGTGGTCATGCTCAACTGTCAACACTGTCCTGTTACGGAACTAGCGACCTTCTTTGGAATATGTAGATTCCCTGAGGTGCATGAAGAGTAACAGACCTTTCTTTGAAACTCTCCCTTTTAGCTCTCTCTAAGCTCTAAAATTGAGTTCCCTAACCTCTAACAACATAACCTACGGACTTGTGTATATATAGTGTCCAAGTTCGTATGGGCTGGGCCCTACGAACTTGGGTCTTCGAAGCCCATACGAACTTAGCAAGTTCGTACGAACTTAGTAAGTTTGTACATACTTCTAAGTTCGTATGAACTTACACATATACACATACAAAGCTAAAGTTGACGATTACAATAATTAACAAAATGACTCATAAACCTAACTATTACAAACTATAAGCCGTTGTCACACAATATGCACCAACAATTCCATTTATGATTTAAACCAGCCCTTGCTTAAAACTACCCAATAAATCCCTTGGTAATCCACAATGTACTACACTTATTGTTTTTCCACAGCTTCAGACCTTAACCATGTTCAAAAGAGTCCTATAGTAATTCACAGTGTAGTATACTACTTAATAGTATTTCCATGGCTTCCTACTTTGACCATAGTTTTGACACAGATAATTAATTACCTCGTAAAAAGGTTTTAATCACGTTTATTGGTGGAAAGGCGGTAATTGGTAGTGAAGTCTAAAATCATAAATAGAAAGCGAATTCAAAATGATGAACTCATAATCCACAAAGTATTATACCGACGGCTTTTTCGTGGCTTCCAAAGTTGTACTACACCTAGTGGTGTTTCCATTGCTATACCACGGACTCAGACGTTTTACGGTATTTATGTTGTTTCATAATGGTGCGTTTAACGATTATTTAAACATCATTCATAATTATAATTATCTAAATCATGGAAAACATACAAGCAACTACTCACATATCATGGCAATTAACATTTCAAATATTAATAAATCACAAACATCAAACAAGAACATTATGACGAATTAATTAAAGAAAAGGATAAATATTACCCGTAAATATTGTGAGCAGAAGAACACTTGTATTTCTTTCGAATATCCAAAGCGTTACATCGCTAAGCTAGCTACTAACTACTAACTAATACATAATTAAATCCCTAATCCCTTACTTATCTCTCCCTAAATTAATTAGATTAATCTAGAGAGAGAAAGTAGAGAGAGAGGGAAGAAACAAAGAGAAATGGAAGTAAATTGAAGTGTGAGGTGTGTTGAATGTTGGACGAGGAGGTTGGTATTTATAGAGGGATCCCCGAACCGTATTTTGACCAAACGAACTGGATTTGACTAAGCCAAAAACGAACCGTATCAAGATGCAATTTTTACGCATATCCAGGTCGCGCGAACCGTATACGGTTCATGTTGGGCCATATACGGGCCATTTGAGCCGTATACGGTTTGTGCAAATCACCCCCGAGCAGTATTTTGGTGTCCCTAACCATATTCGCGAGGTCGTGATTCTTGTGTGCGGGATCATAATTCTTCGTTGCTTGCTTTGGCTCTAACTTCTTCGTTTCTTATCCGTTTTTAGCGATTCTTATATCCACGCGATCGTAATCAAATTATCTTTAACTTAAGCTTGATTAATGATATTTTCCATAAAATTATCAAAAAGATGATTTGAACGCGAGCGAATCGCCTTGCGTTGACTTGGCTCCATTTTACTTGTTTTTCGCCCATTTTTGGTGAGTTTTACAAATAATTGTAATATTTGGATTAAAGTTTTAATTATTTAATTAATATAGGTAAGATAACGTGAGTAAAAATGTGACTTTTACGCGTTATCAGTATCTTCTATAAGTATATATCTGCCATCACCTATAAGTACCCTTAAGGCCCATCACCTCTAAGTATATATCTGCCATCAATAAAGAATATACATATGCTATATTTTCGTGTATTACACGTACAGAGAAACGAATTGTAACGTCTAGCTTCGGAACTGACTATTATAACAAACATTTCTATACGGATTACAAAATACTCAAATCTAAGACTTGTAACTTATCATCGCTAATTAACTAGCAAATGCAAAGGAAAAGCAATTAATAGATAGATTATTGGGTTAGGAAGTGTTGGAGGTGGTCTTATATATGTGTGAAGTTTGCAGTAGTTTCTAAAATAAAATAGTTAAGGATAGTAGTAAACCTAATTGACCAAATTAAAGGTAACAAAAGACACTTTGTGTATCGCCCCCCAAAGCCGAAAGCAATGGACTACTCGGGTTTCCTTCAGGTTCAACTAAAAATCATGGTGAAAGGATACTAGTAGCCCACTACTTTAGACTTATAAGGGACTCAAATTTCTTATCTCATTTCAATGTGGGACGAGTCGTTACAAAGAGCTTTTGGATTCTTTGGGAGGCGTATGGATGCATCCTAGGCTATGTTATGATTTGTGTAGTGCGGTCGTGTGGTGTAGTGCCATACACACCTTCCGATTTAGGGTAACACCTAGAGTCGCGACCACTGTGTGATTGTGATATATGATTCGAGATACGATATTATTTGGCACCGGTGTTGTGCAGTTTGGATACTTTATTTTGTAGGGTACTCGGTATAGATTTACCCAACTCCTCGTTGCTTTAGCCTTTATTTTATTTGTTTACTCTGGTGTAAGGGTGGTGTTACTCGAAGGGTGATGTTGGAAAATTAAATTATTTATTCTTTTCATTCTTACATTTGAGATATTATTAATACTATACTTTGTTTCTATCAACATCCGTGCACTGAGGAATTCGCTCAGCCGCATTTTCTTTTCCTGCGGCAGGTAATTAGGGTAATCTGGGATGAGTGTGAGCGCTTCAAGACATGGAGTTGCCTTAGAGACTACCTTTTTAATTTACTAGAGTGGCTGACATCGCCGGTAGTTCAGCAGGGACGGCAGCGGAGCAAGCAGATAATTTTAAGTGGGGTTTGCTTTTTGAGCATAGGCGACAAATAGTTACCAATAGGTATGACACCGTATCTGACGTGACCAACGCGGCTAAAACTCTAGAGTTGGAACGAGCTGATTTTCTTGCGCATCAGGCTGCTAACGGTAGGAAGAGAAACATAGATGATGACTACTATGGGTCGTCTTTAGACCGTGACGATAAATTTCAGTCCGGGTATCAGCGTGACTTAGGAGAGCGATCTCATGATAATCAATCAAGACAGTCGCAAGGGGATTGATCGTATCAGAATAGGGGCAACGGTACTGGTCAGGGACAGTGGCAGAGTCAGAGGTCTTATCAGAACCGAGGAAATGATTATGGGCAAGCAGTTCAAGGTTCAGGAAAACAATCCCTTATGTCAAAGTCTTGTGGAAGAATCAGTCCGAACGGGAAGCGACTTGGGAAGTTGAGGAGTCTATTCGTGAACAATACCCTCATCTATTTTCTTAAGGTTAGATTACAATTCTTCGTTGATTTCCGGGATGAAATCATTCTTTTAGGGGGATATGTTATAATAACCGACAAATTAAATAATATCGTTTAATTTTATGTTCGTTGATTTCGAGGACGAAATTATTTTTAGGAGGATATGTTATAATAACTAGGAATTTAAAGTTATATGGCTAAATTTCATTAACATCAGTTTCGAGGACGAAATTATTTTTAGGGGGATATGTTATAATAGCCCTACTAAAAACGTACATACAATAATAAGATAATAATTAATTGTATCACTAATATTTAATCCAAATAATAATTCCATTAGTAAATAATTAAATATAAATAAACCAATGATAATAGCTTCAATTAATATTATGAATTAAGTTTAATAATAATAATATAATAATACTTGAGTGGAAGTAATTGAACGTGGAGAGGATTCTTCAAAAGTTGACACCCTCTAACCATTTTTATCGGACGAACCGTTTATATAGATATATAGTCGTGAACCGAAAACAATTCGTGAGCATTCCAATTCATTCATTCATCTACTCCAACGAAATCAAAACCATCTGTGATCTCTCCGATTCGTCCATTCACTCCAACAAATCGAAACAACTCTAAGAACATATACTCAAAAACAGTGAGAGTGACACATTCGTATCAAGTCAAAACGGGAAGCTTGCGGTCAAGTTTAGATACGAACTCGATCTCGTTTCGAAGGTAAATCTTAATCTAAAAAGATACACGTTGTTAATGTCATCTTTTCGATAATTATAACTATGACCGAAACAAACCGAAACCAAATGTTAAAGTCATCTTTTCGATACGATACTGGAAGGGTTCGACTTCTAAAAAGATACACGTTGTTAATGAATCGAAACCTGAAAATTGATACTAATAAACAACGATACATGTTATGATATACATGTTATAATTAGTTGTGTAATCAGAAGAATTAAACAAAGAAAACAAATTGAAGCAAATTAGAAATTGGGTTCTTCGTACATCAGGATTTGAAGGAGATGATATCTTCATGGGTTAATATTAATATTTTCATTTAGGCCCTTGAGTTATCTTGCATGTTATAAAATAAATTCAAATGGTACTATAATTGCAATTATGCCCTTAAGTATTAATGTCTTGATTTAATTAATTAATAAGTTTATTAAAATTGCGTTTGGACCCCTGGAATATACAAAGGAATATCGAACATAGACTAATGGTACGAATTGTACGTGCAAAATAAATAAATTAATTAATTAATTAATTATAATTCGAGATACGATATTATTTGTGCAGTTTGGATACTTTATTTTGTAGGGTACTCGGTATAGATTTACCCAACTCCTCGTTGCTTCAGCCTTTATTTCATTTGTTTACTCTGGTGTAAGGGTGGTGTTACTCGAAGGGTGATGTTGGAAAATTAAATTATTTATTCTTTTCATTTTTACATTTGAGATATTATTAATATTATACTTTGTTTCTGTTAACATCCGCGCACTGAGGAATTCGCGCAGCTGCATTTTCTTTTCCTGCGACAGGTAATCAGGGTAATCTGGGATGAGTGTGAGAGCTTCAAGACATGGAGTTGCCTTAGAAACTACCTTTTTAATTTATTAGTTGAACCTTTATTATATTATCATTAAAGAATACATTTGTGATTACATTTAGACCTTGTGCATCTATTATCCAAACTTTAATTATTATTTAGTAATAAATGTGACTTTCTGTTTCATTATTGGAACGGGGGTGTTACACTTTGACCTTAAAATTTTATAATTTATAAAAACATTCTTAACAAATCCTAATTTATATAACACTAGAAGAGGTTAACATGATTGACATACCGAATGGAGTGTACAAGATCATGCGGTAGTTGCACCAAGTGCATCCTCAATTGTGATAAGTAAGTTGTGTGATCTCACCAAACGTTCACATATTTTGATTGCAACTTGAACATTAACTTCACACCATCCTGGTCCGATTTTTTCACCCACAACTTCCTCATTCAGATCCAAGCTCATAATCCTACCTCTCGCCATAGTCTCATTAGGGTTCATAATACAACCTATAAGTTTCAGTCAAGTAAAAATTTATAGATCAATCAACATGAACACCTAAATCAATAAGATAACATGAATCAAATACAAACCCGTAAAGGGACACTTGAGTCATTAAAACCATGTTTGCTTGATCCTTCCCTCTAGCAATAAGTTGTTCTTTGTCAGACTTCAATTGAATATTCTCTCTAATACAAGTTGAACGACTCTGAATGACACCCCAAACATCAGTACCACGCACACCTAACCCTAACAAGCACGCTAGACCATTCTGATCATTGCCCATAACTTTGGAATATGTATCTTCTGGCCCTGGCTTATCAATTGAACCCTTTGGAAGTTGTGACATGATTTCTTTCATATCTTCCTGTGTCAAAAATATAATTCATGACAACTTACAGCTACTCCATATATGTAAGAAGGAAAATTTACTATAAATATGTGAATAATGTAATGTCAGGTGATGTTTTAATAGTAATAAAATTGTTGCTATTCTTAAAAGATGTGGTCAGGAAACGGGATATGTGATAGAAATATATATAAGGTACATACAATTGCATTTGCAGCATCTTCATTCTTTGTAATGCCATCTTTAGAGAAGCAGGCATGGAACATCTCCATTTTATTTGGTTCTAACGATGAAGATGCATGTTTCACCAAAAATTGTACATTCAAAAATATATTTACATATTACAGTAAAGTTCTTTAATAGAGAAATACAAAGTAGCTACATTTTAATATTAAATTACCTTTAGTTCTTCACGGATTCTCGCGTAACTTTTTTTTCCAATTTCTTGAAACATCTTCTTTTTTGCCATATTTTCCTTATTCTTCTAACTGAGTTTCTAATGTAGACAAGTGAAAAATCAAAATTATTATAGAAAAGGATTTCTACTTGTAAGTGAAACAACTATTGCATACCTTGTTCACAAAATTTTTTTTTTTTAAAACTAGTTAACCTTAGATGATTTTTTATTCCAAAACTTTAGCAGTCTCTTCCAATGTATTTTATGAACACATGTTGGCTTAAACTTCATTTGCTCATGTAGTAGCAGATCTTGATCATAGAATTCTTTGAGTCTTGCTCTCCAGTTTCTTACTTTCTTTTCAAATGATGTTAATATCCAGTCATTAGAACTTGTAGGAAGATCAAACTTTGTCTAAAAAAGAAGAAACTAGTTACATGAGTAAACTAATATCATAGCCATTTAAATATGAATTTACTTTTATAAGTACCTTCAAGTGATTTAGCAACCATTGTTTCTTAGTAGCACTAACTTTAGGCCAACGTTTGTAAATTGGGTAGTACTTTCCAACCCTAGCAACAAATCCCATGAAACGGGGTCGGTTGACTAGTAGTTTTTGGGTCAACTGGCTACCCGTATTCCTTAAATCAGACCTTTATCGGTTATGTTATGTCATGGAGTTTTTTCATGCAAGTTGGATCCCTACTCTTCTCCGTACACTCCTTGCACCTACAAAATTATAACACATCTTAGAAATTATATATATACACTAAAAGAATAAGAAATCAATAAGGAATATTAATACTATATATATTTTTGGAGCCAAGTAAAGATTTTTTGCATTGACTTTCAATATGAAATCAGTTTCAATAGCGGACAGTTTCCCTGCCTTGTACTGTTTTCCAGCCAGAAGCATTGGAACTCTCTGTATGGGTGAGTACACCAAGATGGTTGCAACTTATATGACTAAAACCTATTTTTGCTTTGTCAGACTATTTGTCCATTAGTCATAAATAGATGTAGCAAAACGGGCGGGTCGTGTGAGTTAGGTAATATTAATATTTCGTAATTTAGTTACATAACAAAAGATGTAACAGCACCCGCATAGAAAGTTTTATCTATACCAATGAGTCACAAAATCGTCATCCTTGAAACATCAACTTTTGATGCGTTTTAGATAAGAATAACCACCCCAATATCGCCGTCGAACTACTGTGAAATTATTATGATATTCTAATCATGGTTGCTTAAGGTCATCTTACTTTTAGTTACCCATTATCATGCTAGTTGAATCTACCTTTTCTCATTAATTGATAATTCTACAAAACTTCTTATAGGCCTTCAGAAAGAACACAACTTCTAGTGCTAATTTGCAAATAATGCGATACCTATAAATCAAACATAAGATATTGTAATCATTCGTACTAACAGTTTGTTCTATATAAATATATTTCATTAGTTACGAACATACTATCACACTTAACACATAAATAAAAATATTATAAATGAACCGAACAAAGATAAAACGCTCAAGATAGCAGCTAAGAACGAGATGGGACAGAGGCCAACGTGAAACAAACTGACCCGATTACCTTGACATCAGTCTATCAGAGTGCACCGTACTGACCTCACAGTTTCTTGAATTTATTACTTGATATTGCTTACTTACTGATCATGTATGCATTGCTGTGTATTGATATTATTATGAAAATTACTTTCAAGTTCTTAAATAACATAAAGTCTTAGAATTATATGATATTAAATTTCATGATATTCCAAAGTATTTCCTGCTTTTAAAAATTAGGTTGCATAATCTCTCACCTACTAACAATTTGTTTTTACGATCATAAACCTAACGTACATTTATATACTTAAGACATATAATTAGTCAACTTTAAAGTCATAAAAAATGATTATTATTATCTATTATATAGCATTTGATCAGATGAATAATAAGAAAAGACCACTTAATATAGACATGATGAAAACTGAATAGAACACTCAAATAGCTAATAACAAATCAGACACATGACAACATAGTAGCCAACCCAAGCAGACCTAATTATCTCCACTATATCCTCTGAGATTTTCTTGGGACCCCAACAACAGCCACTAATAAGGATGCGACTTTCTGTTGCGAACCTTTAAAACATTAGACATAAAACAGAACAACCTCTATCAAAAGCAGAACCGAATATAATTGTGTCACAAAGAAAGAGACACAAATTTGGAAAACCAAGCAGATAATGGAAGACAGTCAAGTAAAGAGAAGATATAAAAGAAAATTTTAGACACCCACATTAAATACAACTTAGCAAGGCGCTAAGCAACCCAATTGAACCTTTAAAAGCAAAAAAGTACGAGTGCTGAAATGTAACCACATGAGACAGGAAGATAAAGCAGGAGACAAAGTAAGGCCAATTCAAATGTGCCTTTAAACTAACCCACATCAGAAGTATAGCACCCACAAGAACTCGACACTGCACACTGAGTGATTACTATAAGCAAATTGAAGCAATTGATACTCACTTGACTTCCCTGTGGCGTGGATTAATAACATATAGATACCTAGATTATCATTAGCATAGATCGGGAGCAAGTTGCTTTCATCTTCTTCATCTACATGGCTGTTATTGTCGATAGCCATCCTTGAAGACATCCGTAAGTTGTCATTCAATTTTAATCAATATCATAAACATCAGTGAAGATAACATAAACTCCTATTAAAAAAGTTATAAACATGATATATGTTAGTAACAAACAAGTGAGTACAGATAACTAATTCCTCCAAATAAGCTCAATAAACAAGATTATACTATCATCTATCAATACCCAAAACACAACTAGTGAATACTGATCGGTTATGTAAGTACAATAATGTTTATAATATTCATAGTAAATCTCGTTAATATTCTGAGAATGTAGAAGGAACTAAATTCACAGGTATAACCTAATCCAAATTTCACAGCCAAGCAAATGAGAATGTAAAGAGAACTAAATTCTTCAAGCAAACTAAATAAACAAGAATATACTATTAATCAATGTATAATAAATTAAAAAATGGTAGTACCTGGTGTAGACAAAATTGAGGGTTACCTTCAATTTTTTGAACGATTTTGCACTTGATATGACATTTATATATTTGATTTCATTAAGAAATTGCATCTTTAACTTGCACGAACAAAATTGGTACCATCAATTTCGGCTGCGCGCGAAATCTAATTTTCCCTTAATTATATTTTTTCCCTGAATTATATTGGCGGGTTTGTAAACCCAATTTAAGGACTCATACATATAGATTTACAAAACAGGTCCTCTATCTTTACTTTCTTTTTAGTTATGACATTATAACAAATTCCTTTTTAAACTAAAAGTCAATCTAATGACTTTTTATTGATCCATTATTTATAATTTATTTATATTGGGCTACTCTTTACTAATGTGTTAAACACATAAAATTTACAGTAAAAAAAAGAAAATGGTTTAAAAGAATAAAAATCACCTTAAATAAGCACTCCCAAATGTAAGTACTGTATGTTTAAAACAACTTATTGCGATATCAAAACTTTTCAGTGTTTAAATGGTTAAGGTAGTCCACGTGTTTAAATAAATTATAAGGATTTTTTTTTATTTTAACATTAACATAAACGGGTGTTTTGTCACATTAGGTACAAAAGAACGATAATCAATCAAAAATATCAAACACATATAAACGTCATTTGCTAAGAAATTTTAGAACGATGGTACTTGCAAAATGAGACAAACAAGGTGACAAACTTGGTCGTTTGCTCATTAAGTTTAAATAAAGTTTTGCATTTAATTTTGATATACTTAATGTTATATTACATATATAAACAGGTGTTTCGTCAAATTAGCTACAAAAGAACGATAATCAATCAAAAATATCAAACACATATAAACGTCATTTGCTATGAAATTTTAGAACGATGATACTTGCAAAATGAGACAAACAAGGTGACAAACTCGTTCTTTTGCTCATTAAACTTAAATAAAGTTTTGCATTTAATTTTGATATACTTAATGTTATATTACATATATAACAACAACAACAACAACAATAATAATAACGTTCGCACGTAACACACACGTATGTATTAAAGTAGAAACTAATATGTACAAACATATTATTTATATCCTAGTTAGAAAATATTGTATTTATTATGTATGTGTTAAATGTTGAAATTAGGCGTGGGTAATTAAATGAGTGACACTACTATAAAAATTTGTCTGCTCAATCAACCGTTAAACATCTATCTGATCTTTAATGACAACTTTACTCTATATGGTGTACATATGATAGCTTTCAAAGGAGTATATCATTTAAGATTTTTTTTCTTAAGATAAATAAAACATGGTGAGTCGAATTTTTAAGAACATACCACCAAGTTAGAGAAAACATGTTAAATTATGTAAATAGATGACAAGCGCAAATTTTTTTTTTTTTTTGACAATATTCTCATTATATGTTAATGCTTGCTACTCATGACTCCTAATATGTATTTGATGTCCACAAAGAAGGGTGTTGTTATCACACTAAATTTTATTATTACAGGATTCTAACAACTAAGCCCTATAAAATATTATTTTATAGAACACGCGTGTAAAATGTCTTATTTGGCTTCATGATTACAACTTAGTCTCTATGGTGTACATATGATAACACTCAAAGGGATATACCATTTAATATTTTTTGCTCTCAAGAGAAGTAAAACATGGCCTGGGTCGATCAACAATTGTTGAACAAGTCAAATGAGCCTACTCCATATAAGGATTATATATTTTGAAACCTTAAATAAGTATAACAACTAAGATTTGAAACCTTGACTTAAAGTATGCAAGCTCGAGATCATGCTATGAAAAAAATTTATCGAGCTCAAATTCGTAAAGAGCAACTTAAATTTGATTATTGGTTGACTAAAAGAAATTCAACTAACTAGATTAGCTACAAAATGCTCGAGCAATAACAAAATGAGCTCGAGCTAAAACCTGACTATTAATTATTCGAGTATGCTATGTTTTTGGTAGATATAAATATTAAATATATATTGAATATTATAAAAAAAAATATGGATCTAATTGTTAAAATAAATAATGTCTAGAGAAAGCAAATATCAAATTCATTGTAAACATGATAATACTTAACATGAGCAAAGTGTTTTCTCTTATGACATATTCTTGTGTAATATATTAAAAGCCAAAAGCCTTGGGACAAATATGTATCCGCTTCAGTTTTGTTCTGAGGTTGTTGAGCCAAGTGGTAGTCCGATAAAGGACGTGCACAGATGGGATCAAGCAGATAGCGGGCTTAACTTGCGTGGAAGTTGTCCTGGGCTGAATATGAACCACCTAGGACTGATCTCGGCCCAATGCACCATTGTTATGGTGCTGATCAATAGCTAAAATAGTCTTAGTAGTGTTCAGGGGCTGCCCATTTCGAACATACAATTGATCCTATAATAATATATATAGATAACATAAATATATATATTACCCGTTTGACTTGTTATCAATACAATACAAAAAATTAAATCATCAATAACATTGTTATTGCAATAATAATCAACATGAAAACGATATATATCTTGAATATGAACTGTGTGCAACTTATATGACTACAACCTATTTTTGCTTTGTCAACTATCTGTCCATCAGTGATAAATAGATGTAGCAAAACGGGCGGGTCGTGTGAGTTAGTTAATATCAATATTTCGTAATTCAATTACATAACAAAAGATGTAACACCACCCGCATAGAAAATTTTATCTATACGAATGAATCATGGTCTCGTCATCCTTGAAACAGACAACTTTAGATGCATTTTAGATAAGAATAACCACCCCAATATCGTTGTTAAACTACTATGAAATTATTGTGATGTATTCTAATCATGGTTGCTTAAGGTCATCTTACATTTAGTTAGCCATTATCATGCTAGTTGAACCTACCTTTTCTCATTAATTGATAGGCCAACCTGAAATGAACTGACCCGATTACCTTGACATCAGTCTCTCAGAGTGCACCGCAGCGACCTCACAATTTCTTGAATTGTTAAACTATGACGACCATATCAATCATCACCCGACTAAATGTGACTTCTTGTATCTAGCTCGGAATTTGGGAGATCCTAAATAAAGTCATACAACCTCAAGGGAGATGGACAAAACGACTCAAGTGATAAACAAAAGCAAAGTTATATCTCTGCACATAAAAAATATAACTATTACTGCCTTACAACTAGCAACACGAGCATAATTGGCAGCTGCTAACAGTTCTTCACGGTATTCCTTCACTGGAATATCAAATACAAAAACCCTATAGTATACTCAATTAAAAAAAAAATTATATTCTCGAATTTGATAGAACGACACCTGTAGTTGTAGACTCGGAACCACTGTTGTGCAAATGGCCTATTAAGTTAAACGGGTCGTCTCCAGGTTTATTTAACCCACTGATATCGCCTAAATTAGACATATTTATAGGGGCGATATCTATCCAATTTGTATATTATTTTAGTCATTGTATAATCTTTTAGTACTTAATTAGTCTAGTTTAGTTTCAGGTTAATAATCGAGAAGAGATCGAAAATATATGAAGAAAAGATCAAGAGTTGATGGATTTTTGCAACTTTTGCGAGGCTCCACGGTTTTGGCCATAACTCCCTCATACGGACTTCGATTGAGGTGATTCAAGCGCCCAAATCTCCGGAACTCAGAGGGCTACAACTTTCAAGAAGGGACCTAGGGCTGAAAATGAATTTTTACCCACCGGGTACCCATAGTACCCGTCGGGTAGTCAAGAAAACTTCCAGTTTCAGCCTAGCCGGGTATAGAACACTCATCCGGGTGGGAAGGCTATAGTACCCGCCGGGTACTTGCATTCCCCGCCGGGTAGAAGGGTCAGTTACAGCTTTTTGGCTTAAATTATACCCTAAAACCTAATTATCATTAACCTTTTGATTAGCTATGGATTAAGGACGATTTTTGGGAGTTTTGGAGAGCTTTTGGGGACACCCTAAGTGATCTACCCTCTTGTAATCATCCTGGAAGTTAGTGCTTTATTTCTTTCACTTGAATCTTATTTAATTGATGTTTATTTCATATTTGTAATTGCATTATGGATTATACTTTGATTATTATGATTTGTTTGATTGAACCCATGAGAATGGGCTAAATACTTTGTGTTCATCTAGACTAATAACCCTAGATGTTGGACTTTTGATAATTAGAATTGTTTATGCGTATGATTTGATGTTTAATTGTAGAACGATTTGTATTTAATTATTTAATCTATTCAATTGATGTGGTATTCGTTTCAATGAGTGAAAACTCTTGTGTTTAGTATTACATTTACATGATCATAAATCTTGTGCATTTGATTGGAGGCAATAAATGAATTGAATTAGGTTATTAAATTAAAATATGAGTGGATCATATTTAGAGACATCTTATATGATTAGTAATCTCTAGGACACTAGGATTATATAGATTAAATCATCAAGTTAATAGAATTGTTTGATCATAATTGGAATTAATAACTTGTCTAGGACGCTTGCATTTTAGAATTTCAGTTAAACGATTGCATTGTGAAAACAAGTAATTTAGATTATTAATTCTTATACGTTTAATACATTTCTAGTTATTGTCCAACTCTAGTGGTGAAACGTCTAGATGAACATACTTCTATCCTTTGGTTAATTAATTGATTTACTGCTTTCATTAGTTAATTAAAAACCTTTTGACTGCATTTTATTAAGAGGCATATAAACTGTTCCTGTGAGAGACTACCCGGTAGACTTATCATTGCTATAATACTATCCTATTAGGTACACTTGTCTAGTTGTATAATAGTTAGCTTTGACTTTGTTTTACTATTTTTATAACTAGATATTTACACATCACCCACCAACCTGACCTGAATGTGCAACCTTAGTTACAACACTACCAAACATAACTTTCAAAGCAATTGTGGAACCATTGAAAATAATAATTAACAATCTCATCACTTCAAAGCAATTCAAGAAGACATCAAGTATGCTCGTACAATACTATCAAAACAATCCAAACAAATATTATACTTTAAAACAATCTCAAATATAATCTTTCAAAACAACACAAAGTTCCAAACACATAATCATTCAAAGCAATATGTGATGCCATAAAAGGTTCCAATAATCGATTTCTTCAAACATTGAAAATTCCAACAACCAATTCACCTCAAAGACCATTTTAGTGTTCTTCTTGCACTCAATCTAATTATAAATTTGACCAATTATCTCATGCAAGTAAATAAAAAATGTCATTACAAATTATGTTGGAGGCGTGCTTCTTGGAAGGTCTCCCGCGTAAAAAATTGCATGTAAGGTCTTTGGTCAAACCTTGATAAGTGTGACTGTTGCTTTTTATTGTTGCAAAATTTCATATAGTTTAATAAATAATCATATTATCCGAGTTTAATGAACCAACTTTACATAATTCACATATATGAATATTTTTATGCAAAAAAATTTGACTTTTACGAGAAGTCAACTATCCTTGTTTTATTTTTTATGCATCCTAAAAAGTACACTTTCATTTAGCAAAGTAAATAGCATTATTCAAATTGTTACCTAGATTTCTGAATTGTTAAATCTTCATATAGTGCTTATATATACCAAATCGAGATGTTAAAATATATATATCATGCTTTTGGTCAGTGACTTTGGGTAAATACTCTGCCTATTGTTGAGACATGTTTTGTGACAACAGGTCTAGCTTGTAATAGGACTAGTGTAATTCTTATCAAGTTTGTACATTGGTTTTGAAATGGTAATGAAAAATATTGGTTGGTAAACATTTTAGAGTAAAATATTAAAATGCTAAAAAATGTTGACCATGTTTGACTTGCGAGATGAGATCTCAACTCACAAGGCATTACAATTGCGAGATGAGATCTGAACTCGCAAGGCAAGTCATTGGGCTGACTTGGGCTGCGAACTGAGTCAGCTCACAAAGGCCCACGGGCTGCGAGTTGAAACGGTTATATATAAAAACTAGGTTTTAAACCTAATCAGTTTCTTTTTTTGAAGAACTTTGGCTGAACTTTTGTCAAACATCCGAATACGAATTTCGAGAGACATTCTAAGCTTACTAAAGGCTATGTATTGATCGTTCAATATTTGTGATAATCAATACGAAGCATATTAGTAATACGACTCACTATATTTGCGAAACAAATCGTTATAGATCCTATAACTTATATTGAGGGATTCCGCACCTTAATACCTTAGATAACCTCGTTATCGATCCTATACATACGGATTTACAATTGGTATCAGAGCTTTTTGGGGTAAATACATTGTGGTTTCAAGATGTTAGTCGATATAACGTGTGATTTCGGGTCGTTTTTAGCACTCTAAGTACTTTTTACGACCAAAATCAATCTCTGGACATTTTTAGGTTTGTTTACGATCGAAATCTTCTGGTTTAGTCTTGAAAATACCTAAAATTTTGAATTCTCGGATTTTTCAGCCGTTTCACGAGTAGAAATAAGAGTTTCAGTTAAGTTCTGCGAATTGAGCTGCGAACCAAAATTACTTGCGAAACAAGTTCATATGCGAACTAAATTCACCTGCGAATTGAGTTCATCTACGAACTGAATTCCCCTGCGAATTGAGTTCATCTGCGAACTGAATTCACCTGCGAATTGAGTTCATCTGCGAACTGAAATTACTTGCGAAGTGAATTGGGTTGCGAACTGAGATTAACTGAACTCGCAATACAATCTGAATTTTTTACTTCTAAAATGTCTGATTTAAGTAAGATGATTGAGATGGACCACGAGATTGGAAAGTCTAATGTTCCACCTAAATTGCTTCGACTTGAGGATTACTATGGATGGACGGACAGGTTTGAATCATACTGTAGATTCCATGACTTGTCAATCTGGATGTGTATCAAAAATGGATATGTTGCACCTACTGTTGTTGTTGAGAATGCTACTGTGATTGTACCCTATCACAGGATGAATGATAACCAGAAAAAGGTATTTGAAATTGAAAATAAGGCTCATTCTTCAATTAAGATGAGTCTTCCTAAGGAAATCAATCATCAGCTGAAATCTTTTCATACTGCTAAAGAGCTCTGGGTAGCTCTTGAGAAAAGATGTGAGGGTATTCCACAAGTTAAGGCTGGCAAGAAGAATTTTCTGAAAAAGCAGTTTACTGTGTGTAAAGCTTTTAGAGAAGAAGATCTTGAAGCATATACCACTAGATACTACCATCTATTAAGTGAGCTAGATGATCATGCGATTTTCTATTCTGATTTGGAGAAAACCGACAAATTTATTGAGGGTTTACCTTCCAAATGGGAAATGCATGGAATTATGCTCAAGGATAATGATGAGCGATATGCTACAATGACTCTTGAGCAGGCTATAGATAAGCTCAGGGGTTATGATTTCACTAAGAAAACGAGACAGAAAAATTATGATCAATTACAGAATCCTGGATTATATCATGGGAAGTCTATTCTCTCAAATGTTTCATCTAGTTCGACCACTGCTTTCTTAGTTGGTGAAACTGATGAACATGGTGAAATGGTGACTGAGGATTTGTGTTTTATCGCATCATCTGGAAGCCAAACAAAAGGGAAACCCACTGAGAAGTCACCACAAGATGCCTATGAGTGTGAAATCTGCTGAACAACAACTATTTGTTCTTGCTTCTTTTATTGCTTCCTATGAGAACTACATTCAGCGGAAGATCAATGATCCAGCTGTATTTGATGAGGATTATGATCAGATTGATCCTGATGACCTTGAAGAAATGGATCTTCAGTGGCAACTAGCAATGGTGTCAAGAAGAGTTAAAAATTTCTTGAAGCGTACTAGTAGAAGGGTAGTAGGAAATCGACCAGGGTTTGACAAATCCAAGGTTAAGTGTTTTAACTGTCAAGGTTATGGACACTTTGCTCGGGAATGTCAACGACCAAAGGTTGATACTGAAAATGGAAGACAAGACTCGGGAAATACTTTAACTTCCAAAGTCTTGGTGGTTCAGTAAATGGATGGTTCTTATGATTGGTTTACCTAGTCTGAGCAAGCTTTTATGGCTGAGATAGATGATCAAGAGAAAACTGCTGAATCTTCATCCTATATGCCAATTGATGTGGAATTTCAAGTTAAGGTGCAAGCAGGTGAAGTCAAAGCAAGTGATGAAGATGTGTTATACATCGACTCAACTAAAGAAATGAGTCCAGATGAGTTTGTCGTACATATGGCTAATGTTCAAACGGACAAGAAAATAGTATGTCTTAACATTTTTACTCTTGTTGATGTCTGTTATTTAGTTAATAATTTGCAATCTCAGGTTAGTGTATCTGCAGAATCGCATAAAACCTTGACATCTGATCTTGAAATAGCTAAAAGTGATGTACGTAGGTTAAGTGAAGATAAACTAGCATTAAAAGAAAAGATTAAGCTGGATGCATCTAATAGAACAAATCTAAGAGACATCATAAATGAACAATGTGTTAAAATAGATGGCTTATATTTGAACTTGAGAGATTGAAATCAAAGTATTGCTAGTAAAGATAAGGAGTTATTTGAGTCAAAAATGAAGTTAGTTGAGCTAAATCGTAAGTTTGAAAGTTATAGGACATCTTCTTTAACTTTGGATAAAATAATTAGCTCTCAACGTAGTGTAAAGGATGTGACTGGTTTAGGTTACAATGATGTGCCTCCACCTTTTAATTCAAATTACACTACTACTCCTGTTCACTTAGAAATACCTGATGTATAACACCCCTTAAATTATCTCAGGGTTAAATATGTAATTTGACTCGGAAGCGATGGATAACAATAATATTATATCTTATTTTACAGAAAATTCCATATTTTTTTTTTCCGAATTTATAACATTTAACTATTTCCGAAACAAAACACTTATAATTGTTATACAAAGACCACATACATGTTAATTTACAAAACATCTGTAAATATATATTAGAGTTAGCACGTGTCAAACATTCTTCAAAACCATCTTCCTGCCTAACCCACAATCTTAAACATAACCTGCAGGAAGAGAAATGGTGGGATTAGCACAAAGCTAAGTGAATGAATGTACAACTAATAAATCAGTTTAGCATAATAATCTGTTTACATTAAGCACAGTAAACACATAAACTCAAGAGGATCGGTGGTTACTGAGGAACCCTACAGCCGCGGTGGCCCTCAAATAAGGCTTATCACAATCTGTATAGGCCCATACAAGATTTACCGATAACTTGGCATTACAACACAATAACACAGTTTCCAGCGACAACACATGTATCTGGAACCTGTGTTGAACACAGTAGTAACCAAGTCCAATCGCAATTGCCAATATCGCCATAGCGACATTACCAATATCGCCAAATCACTAGCGATATTGCAAGCGAAATTAATCGCGATATTACCTGCGATATTGGTGGCGATACCACCAATATCGCCTAAACTAGTTCATCTGCGTATTTGCAGAAACTGGGCTGCTTTTTCACCAAAAATTCCCAAATCAAATTCTAACAGCGTTTTTCTACCAATTGAACGTTCCAACACTTCGTAAATACATAAACAAATACTCGAAATTCATCAATTTAACATAAAAACACATAATTAAATCCAACCTACTAACTTTTCTCTCATTTTTTGTAAAAACCAAAAACTAATCAAAACTAACCTTAATCTGATTTAATCCACAGAAACAAGTTGTAGGAATGATCTTCTATGAATTCCGAATCTAATGACACAATTTGGAGGTGTTTTGGGCTTGATTTGAGCTTCAATTTGCAAGTGTGTGTTTTAGTGTGTGTTCTTGGTGTGTTCTAGTATGAGATGAAGATGGTGATGAAATGAGGATTAATTTCCTGAATTTGGTTTATATATATATTGATTTACGTATACTACGATGTATTATTATCATTAATCTAACACACGATGGTATTAGTTCTAATATTTAGGCATATCCGTATTTTAAACTAAAAATACCATAATTCCCATTTAATTATTCCTAACAATTACCCACTCAAACATTTCATATAAATTGATCCAATTAAATAAAGTAAATAAGGAAATGAATTTACCGAAAAAATACTAGGCCGATGGGGAGGATGTTACATGATGTGAATACTCAACCTAAGGAATTGATAACTAAAAGGTCTGAAATTTCTGAAACACAAAAGGATGTTGTAAGGATCCATCATCTGACATTAGTATGAACAAACCATTCACTAAAGTACCTGTTGTCTCGAGTGAAATGATGGTTGATACTAATGTAGATGATGTGGTTATTAATGAACAAGACAATCAACAAGTACCTTTAGTGTTTTCAACACAGACTAAGAAAGAGGGTGAAAAAGTGATTAAGTCACGTAAGCAGATGTCTTGCTTCAAGTGTCACCAGAGAGGACACGTCGCTTCTTGTTGTCCTAATAAGAAGTTGGAAGCACCACATAAGCTCGTGAATAACGATAAGACACCGGATATCTCTAGTTCGAGTATAGACAGGTTAGGTATCAAACCGGGATTAGGTAGTAAACCTGTATATATTCTTAAAAGAGATGCTTATCATAGTATTTCTCCACCTAAACCTAAACGGCCCGATCTTAGAGATCAAATACCGTCAAGGTTTAGGACTCCTAGTAGAAACCATAGTCAATTTGAGATTGGTTCTACTTCAGGAACACATGGGTTTATCACATGACTCCTAGTAGAAACCATAGTCATTTTGAGATTGGTTCTACTTCACGTACACCTGAGTTTAATTATAGATATAATATTAGAACTCATAATTCAATGTCTAGGAGGTTCTCCTCTAATTCACCTCTAAAGACTAATAATCATCAACAAACTCAAACTTCTTCGAAAGTGACCAAAGCTCCTAATGGGAAGGATGGTTACTTTAAAGAGTTACAGTTTGTAGATGATAAGGGACAAACCAAGCCCGTTATGGCTTAGGTCCCTCTTGATAATTAATTGTGTACAGATGTCATGTGCAGGAGCATACTGTGAACGACGACAATTGGTGGTACGTAGACAGTGGCGGTTCTAGGCACATGACAGGAACTCGAAGTCTACTAAAAGACTTCAAATGATAAAGGTCATCCTGTACATTTCAATGAGACAGAGGCCTTAATCCTGAAGCCGGGTTTCATTATTCCCGAAAAATGGATATTGATGAGGGATCCACGGAAGAAGGACATTTATGTCATCAACATGGATGTTCCTACTACTTCAATGGAGTTAACATGTCTTATATCCAAGGCTTCACACAACCTTGTATGCTGAAATGAAAGAGACAGGGATTACAAATTTATGTCTATATTCATGTTTAGCAGACCTATACACTAAGGCATTCGACAGAGCTCGATTTGAGACATTGGTTCAATTGAATGGAATGAGAAATCCAAAATGAGTAGTCTTCCAAAGGGTACTTATGTAATAGTTAGTAGTTAGTCTTATTTTATATATATATATATATATATAAAAGGAGGGAGAAGGCGTATAACATTAATTTGCTTATTACTTGCGGGGAATCGCTTTCGATAAAAGAACTACTGTAGTGTTCTTTTTGCAATAGTTAAGTGTTTATCTGCTGGGAAATGATATTACATTAGGAGAATATGCTTAACATTAAATAAGTAACAGTCTTAAGTTAGATGTGTTAGTAGATTCCAGTAAGTTACATTAACATTACATCTTTAAAACCAGGCCTTTACTTATATTTATTTTATTATACACCTTTCTCCACACGTTATAATGTGCTTTGAATAAATTAAATCTAGGCAGCTTCATTATATGATGTACTGGTAGGCAAATTCTGCTATGATTTCTAAGCATTTAATAAGCAATAAATTTCATGTGTGTTATCCAGTGTGATCTGCTATATGATGTATGACATAAGTCTTAATTACTGAATGATAGTATAACCATACACTGTTATCCAGAATCTATGAATATCTGTTTAGACAAATAGTTAGAAAAATGGATATTAGCAAAACTACTGGTAACTCTGTTGTACTAAGTACAGATCTGAAACTTTTAGTTTTGCCAATGGTCTCAAACTTATTTTGATTATACTAAGGGATCTTCTGTTGTATTAAGTACAGACCTAGAACCACTAGTATCTTCAAAATAGGTTTGATGTTTGTCAAAACTTTAAAATAACTCAAGGGTATGTTATATGTTTCGAAAAGAACGTCATTTAGTAACCTCTACCCTGAATGTGAAAGATATAGTGTTATGTGTTTTACTTGATTTCTCAGTATGGCATATTTTAGATCACGCTAGTTAACATGCATTCTAACAATAAAGGTTTTGCTTGGAAATCGGTGTATTATTTGTTTATGAGGATCATAATATCGATAATCATCTTGAACTGTCTATGATAATTGCATGATCATTTTAATAAATCATTCATTCTCACTTACTGTACAAGTATGGTAAATAAACGTGTTATATCTTGTGGAGCAAGGTAACCAAGTTATCCTTTCATAATTATAAGTTGATAAATGGATTAAGCTGTATGTTTTGTGTAACTTATTGTGAATTTCATGAGGAATGTATACTAACAATCTTCTTAGACTTGTAAATAAACAATTGGTACAGCCTATTTTTTCTAAAATGATCCCTCGGCAGATAAAATTTTAACGCCTCTAATATGTATTGTTTATCTTATTTCATTAATAAAAGGTACTTGATACCACTGTTTATTTTGAATATTCATTTGTAGTTCTTATGTTATAATTTTTATCGTTTTACCCTTTGGCCTTAAATTATTCTATGACCTTCTCTTTCGTGTTGACCTATGGTTACAAAACAAGTGAAAAAATAATCTTATTTTAGACTTGTATGCATTACATGGGATTCTGATCAATAACTTGATTATGAGTTGATATTTTATATGGTTAGTCGTGTGGACTTAAATGTGAACATGTAAAACCATATGTTTGGTATATATGACTTACGACTTTTAGTAATGAGTTATATATTTAACTTGAGACTTTATGTAACAGGTTAAGAAACCAGTTAGACTTATTGACTGTATATATATAATTAACGACTATAATTGATAATTAAGTTTCACAACTTAATCGTTCAATTACGATTCGTAGATTATATAAGTTCATCAATATATGTTAAACTAATTGTCTGTCCTTCATGTTGAATAAATGTGACAAAACCGCAATGAAAAGTTCAAATTCTTGACTTGTTATAATTTATATTTCAAAGGGACAAGTCAACAAGTCAATTACTCGCAGTTACCCTTTGCGAAGCGAGTTGAGATGTTTGACTTCGGTTGACCTTAGTGAACTTAAATAGTTATCTATTGTTTGACTTGTTTTCGATTTGAGGTACTTTATGTTTACAAATAAATTATAAGTTGCAATTTGTTAATTATTAGTTTTACGTTTAGACTTAAGCACTTATATTTATAAGTTAAATACGTATAACAATTAATTTACGCATTCTGTTTCTTCATATCGAAAGACTTCCGACTCATATGTAGTCGTGCGGCGTGTTCCGATTTCTATCGGCGGTATCATTTTACAGTTATGAACTTATATAATTTAGAGAATATAATTGAAAATTAAGTCGCCTATACTTAATCGTTCAATTAAGTTCAGTAAATTATGTTATTAGTTAATAGTAAACTTGGATGTTTGGTGATCATTTGTGTTCACAATACATAAAAGTTTAAAATTAACTAATATTCGATAAGTTGACCTTTTATTGCGCTAATTGCCCTTTGTAACCTTCACAAGGACAAGCCATCTCAGGGGGATATGTTCATATATATGGAATCCTGCAGAGAGGATGAACTGGTGAAGACGAGACGAGATGATACAGACGATGATCCCACCGCTCTGAAAGATAGTGAGCTGGTTGGTCCTTCAATGACTGGTCAGCAGACTGTTGTTCAGGGGGAGTCCGAAAGATAGTGAGCTGGCTGGTCCTTTAACGACTGGTCAGCAGGCTATTGTTCAGGGGGAGTCTGGTACTTGTGCAGGCTGTTGTAACTTAGAATTATTTTGTTATATATTGGACTTGAGATTTATAATTACAAGTTAAATATGTTTTAAATAAGTTTTAAGTGATTAGTAAAAGTTATGTAGAGTATTGATCGAAAGTCTTCCGACTAATAGACAGTTGTGTGGCGTGTCCCGATTTAATATCGGCGGTCAATCAATTACTACAATTTTTTGCATTTTAGACTTGAGAATGTTCAGATTGACAAGTTAATTTTGCAATGGAAATTATGATATTAATTAATTATAAACTTAAATGTTTGGTGATCATTATCGTTCACAATACATTAATGTTTAAATTTAATTAATGCTCTGATATTATAAGACTTTTGTAATCTTAGATTGATTATAATTTTATTTATGATCAATGAAAGATTTATAAGTTTATATAATGAGCAGTAGATACACCAAGGGATTAATAAGGAAATTCTTAGATTGATTTAGGGAAATCAATGAAAGGATTTATGATATTAATAGTTATTTGTGTATGTACTTCTATAGGTTTGGGAATGCTGAAATTACAAGTAAAAACCAAAGACAATAATAAGATAAAGACGCTAGAGCTATTGTCAAGGGGGAGTCTGTTGAGACATGTTTTGTGACAACAGATCTAGCTTGTAATAGGACTAGTGTAATTCTTATCAAGTTTGTACATTGGTTTTGAAATGGTAATGAAAAATATTGGTTGGTAAACATTTTAGAGTAAAATATTAAAATGCTTTGACCATGTTTGACTTGCGAGATGAGATCTCAACTCGCAAGGCATTACAATTGCGAGATGAGATCTCAACTCGCAAGGCAAGTCACTGGGCTGACTTAGGCTGCGAGCTGAGTCAACTCGCAAAGGCCTACGGGCTGCGAGTTGAAACGGTTATATATGAAAACTAGGTTTTAAACCTAATCAGTTTTTTTTTTCGAAGAACTTTGGCTGAACTTTAGTCAAACATCCGAATACGAATTTCCAGAGACATTCTAAGCTTACTAAAGGCTAGGTATTGATCGTTCAATATTTGTGATAATCAATACGAAGCATATTAGTAATACGACTCGCTATATTTGCGAAACAAATCGTTATAGATCCTATAACTAGTATTGAGAGATTCCGCACCTTAATACCTTAGATAACCTCGTTATCGATCCTATACATACGGATTTACACCTATCTACTATACTCGTGTCATTTTACCATCACTGCCAATACCAATAATCAAACAAGATGTATGAGACACTCTAAATTTGAAAAACAAACCTGAGATTTAGGAGCTGTCCAATCATAAGAACTCAAGAAACGGCTTCTACTTAATCTGCATCTCCTCCATCTTGTACCACGATATCGTTGTCAACAATTGTTCCAGTTAAACCCTCTCTAATTAAGTCAATATCCATATTTTCAACATTTTGGGGACAGTTAGACGCATTACTCTGCAAATATGTTTCAACATCATCTAAACATGTTTGTTCACTCATGTCATAAGTATCTCGAGCGGTTGTTTTGATCACAACATGCCACCCTTTCTCAACTGGATCCTCAACGTAAAATACTTGTTGTGCTTGACTAGCTAGTATAAAAGGCTCATGATGAGGCTTTAAGCCTTGAAAATTGAGTAGAGTAAACCCATGCTCATCTACTTTTTTCCTACTACCATTTGAGATCCAATCACAATTGACCAACACTACCTTTTTGTCACTAGCATATTCCTACTCAAGGATTTCATTTAAAACCCTGTAATATGTTACATCTCCCATAATAGGATTGCTATCCCTAGTACTGGAGAAGCTATTTGTCATGGCCTCAAGCATAACTCCACTATTTTGTGTCTTTCTTTTTCGTTCAAGACGTTTTGTATGAAACTGAAAATCATTTATGATATATCCCTTATAATGTTTCACAATCTGAGTGGGACCACTTTCCAAAGCCCTTAGTTCTTCAGTGATCCTATAATCCCCTCTAATATCTAGCTCCTCAACCTATATTAAGGAAAGATGTATTATATTTTCATATTTTCATCTAATAGAATATAATTTTCAATGCTTCAACATTTATAATTACTTACGTGATCTTGAAACCATGATTCTAAATTTTCACTATGAATACGTTGAACCTCATGCATATGTAATCGTTGATTTTGATTACGAACAATCTTGAGATGTTCACTGCCATGATAAAATAAAATAAAATTGTAATAATAATAACTTGAAAAAAGTAATGAATTTCATCATTTTAAAAAACTTACTTAATGAAGCATCAACTTTGCTACAATTGAATAGCACATAGGTATGTGCTCTAGTCAACGTCTCAAGGTCTAAGGTTTTAATCACTGACGTACCCACCGACGACCTGGCATTGAGAAGATAGTTAAAACATCAACGTTCCAATTATACTATCACAATGTTCTTTTCGATATGCATCAACTCCAGATTGTGGCGTAGCAAGTTATTTTTCCAGTATGAAAACTAAAAAAAACAATACTTCTTTTCTTCCAATTATATGGTAGATCTGAGTTATCCTTCACTAGCTTTCCAAATATAATTTCATATCCATTTAACTCGTTAAGTACATCCGACCCTATCAACTAAGGAGGTGCCCTCTCATGTTCTTCGGTGCCATCAAAAGACTTCTTATCCTTACGATAAGCATGTTTATTAGGCAAAAATCAACGATGTCCCATGTAGTAAAATTTTCTCCCATGCTTTAAGCGTTGTGATTTTGTATGCTTATGACAACATAGACATGCAAGTTGACCTCTAGTGCTACATCCTGATAAATTCGCGTAAGCAGGAAAGTCACTTATGGTCCTTAACAAAGAGGCACGCATTTGAAAATTGTTATTTGTTAATGCATCATAAGTCTCCACTCCAACTTCCCACAACTCTTTAAGCTCGTCCACTAAAGGTTTTAATTCTATATTATTCCCTGGAGCAGATGGGCCAGGTATAAATAAAGATAATATAAAATAAGGTTGCTTCATGCACATCCATGGTGGTAGATTATATGGCATTAATACAATAGGCCATGTACTATGAGAAGTATTCATTGTCCTAAATGGGTTAAACCCATCACTAGCTAAACCAAGTCTAACATTACGAGGCTCCTTAGCAAACTTAGGATACTGGAAATCAAATGTTTTCCAAGCAGGGGAATCTGCAGGGTGATTTAGGTAACCATCTTTAATGCGACTCTCTGCATGCCATCTCATGGAAGTGGCAGTTTTTGATGACATGTATAGCCTTTGTAACCTTGGTTTGAGTAGAAAGTAACGCAAAACTTTTGTTGCAGTCTTCGTATGGTTATGTGTTCCGGTTGATTGTTGTTCCTCATCATTCTCATCTTTTACATACCTTGAAGTATGGTAAACATCACATTTAGTTTTCATATTGTTGTCTTTCCGGTACAACATACAATCATTAGGACATGCGTCAATTCTCTCATAACTAAGTCCCAAATCTCTTATAATCTTCCTCATTTCATACAATGACTTAGGTATTAAAGCGTCCGAAAAAGCCTCCCTTAATGTATCAAGCATCATGCTAAAAAATTGATCGTTGCATTTGCCTATACACTTACTATGAAACAACCTAATGATAAAAGAGAGAACCGAAAAAATTTTACACCCTAGATATAGTTTTTTCTTTGCATCTTCCAAAAATTTATAAAACCTTTTTGCGTGTGCATTTGGGGTATCACAATTTTCCTCTTCTATATCTATTTCCTTTTCAGCCATGTTCTCATCAGAGATGCAAAACACATCACCCACCAATCCTTGCATGTCATCTAATCCGCAGGAGAAACATAGTGTCTGGAACGAAGGTGAAATTTGATAGCCTTTAATAAAACCATCACATATCATATGCATCCTGGCCTCCTCTCGATTGACCTATACTTCATTACCACATTTAATACATGGACATAAGATCTCTCCACTTAAACACTCCCTAGCAAACATAAGATCAAGAAACTCATCTAAGCCTTTTTCGTATTCATTAGTCACTCTTAATAAAGACATCCAACTGTTTTCCATCTTGACCCTTAATTAAAATATTTACAAAAGGTCAAAAAATAAATAAATAAATAAAAAACATTCATAATGCTGCAAAATGTGCTCATTTTGCATCAAATATGAGGATCGTTAAGAAATTAAGTAAGGAGTATGTAATTAACATGTAACAAGGGCTAAAATGTTAATAATTTGTCTTATAATTCATTCATGCACCAATCAATTAACTGACTAAAGTTTGGGAATTCATTTAACTAACAGTCCTATAGCTACTAAGCCATATGCAAAATATGAGTTAACTGCATAAACAAAAAAAAAGTTTCCATTAAAGAGCTAGTTAAAACCAATTATCAAGCCTATGAGCATCCGTAAAAAATATATAAAGCTCCACATAAACATCTTTATTATAAAACGAACTCAAGCTTATATATATCAAACAACATCTGATTAACTATTCAGATCAAGCTTGGTTTAAAAAGGCGCTAGGAGATCCGAGGTGCTAAGATACCGACGGTCGAGGCGCTAGGCGCTAAGGCGAGAGCCTCACGTAAATAACACGCATATAATACATAAAATACTTTCTACCCGGATCAGCTGATGATGTAACATCGGGAGTGCTTGAACCTGATTCTATACTATACAAAACAAATTATCATATATTCATATAAGTTCTAAACATTCTTGATGTAATAAATAAATAAAACTGTGTAACAAGTTATCATATAATCATATACATCAGGTTAACAAGTTATCATATATTCATATAAGTTTCTAAAGTCAACATGTAACAAGTTACAAAGTCAGCACCTTAACATAATAAAGGTCAGAAAGTTATTATATATTCGTTATTTCTTAAGTGACTAAATTTTAACACAAAAGTGACTAAATTTCCCTAGAAGATTAGCAGGTTAACAGGTCAGCAAGTTATTATATTTCATAACTCATAAGTGACTAAATTCTAACACCATAACATGATATCATATAAGTAATCATATGATATCACTATGTAACAACCCTAACAACAACAAAAAAATAAAGGGAAATGACTTGATTTTAGAAAGACATGATAAGATCAAGCAACATATATCGCATTCAAATACTCAAAGACAAATCATATAGCTCAAAAATCTCCACAAACATGTAAATCACACATACAATTTCACACAAACGTCTGATCTAGCTCAACATCAAGTTATCATGTTAGTGTTTAAAATTCAACACCGACACGTAAATTGCACCATATAATCAATAATCAATTAACGAAAAAATAGATCAACAATATCAACATCAATATATTTACAGTAATTAGCAGATTACGTACAGATTGTGGAAAATATCTTTGTGAGCTACTGCCATAATCAAGAACAAGTAACATGTAACAAGGGCTAAAATGTTAATAACTATTGAAGATAATTAAAAATCAAAATTAAAAACGAAAACAAACCTTGAAGAAACCCAGTTATGTGTGTGTGAGCCGATTTTGAGAAACCTAGAAAGCCAATTGTGAATTTTGTGCGTGTGTGTGTATTATCTCATAAAGAAACCCTGAAAATAGCTTGCGGCCCAATTGTAATTTTGTGCGTGTGTGTGTGATTTTCATAAATAGGGATACCCTGTGCATTTGTGTGTGTGTATTATTTGAGAAAGAAATCCAGAAAATAGTTCCGCAAATGTGTTCTAACACCCCAATTTTAATTCATTAAAACCTTGGCCAACTTTGACTTTCACCGAATTTGACCATCTTTGAACAAAAAATCCTTACTTATTTCGACTAATCCCGACTTTTATCCATTGACCGGTGTTGTGTTTTATTGACCGAGTTTTTAGGGCGACTTAGGCCTAGTTGAGTCGGCCAACCCCCAAATCCCTACTACTCGGCCTCGTCAACCGACTTTTAAAATCCTGATTACAAATAAAAAGTTCATGTTTTAAATATTTTGGTGTTTAAGGGGTCTACTTTGTATTGGACAACCAAAAAGAATGGTGTTGTTGTTGAGTTTAAATGTAATGTTGTTGTCAGACTAAATTTTATTATTACAGGACTCTACAACTAAGCGTCCTATAACAAACTATTTTATAGAACACACACGTAAAATGTTCTTTTTGGCTTCATGGTTACAATACCCCGATACTAAACGTCAAATAAAACTTATTATAGATGACTCACAAATCAAGTGTTCTATTAAATTTTACAATAATAAGACCTATGGGAATACATGTCCTTTAAAACTCAATGTAATAAGACTCACATACCAAGTGTCCTATTAGGGCTTCTACATAATAAGACCAAACAAATAAGCGTCCTTTCAAACTCAAATTAATAAGACATATACATCAAGTATCCTATTAGACTCTATAATAATAAGACGCAACGAATAAACGTCCTATAAACTAATATAATATGACCAATATGTTAGGTGTCCTGTTAAGTTCCACCATAATGTGACAAAAAAATAGTGTGTCCTATTATCTTGTTTTTTAGGACGCCTTTTCTAAAAGTGTCCTGGAAAAAGGTCCTAAAAACCACATTTTGTTGTAGTGCAAATAGATTTGTGGATTGGATTTTGGAAATCGGAGACGGAACTGTATATACCGCATGATGGAGAGACTGAAGTTAAATTCCCCCAAAACGTTCTAATAAACTCAAAGGGTGATCATATGGATGTTATCATTTCGTGTATATACCTTTCGATAAACGACCATATAAATGAGACTGGTTACTTTGAAAAAAAAAAAAAAACAATTCTGGAACCAACAAATGAGGAGGTTGATTTGTTAAACAACAAACGATAAAAAGATATTTCAGTTCAAATACTATTTGTGAAACAGAAATGAATCATCTTTATATTTGCCCGAGATATTGAATGAACTGAAACTAATCGGAATACAAAACCAAAGGCTTACACCCAAAAAAGGTGTGCCATTAATGTTACTTTAGAACATTGATCAGTCTAACAGATTCTGGAACATAACAAGATTACAACTTAAAATGTTTGGTGAACATGTTATTGAAGTAAAGATCATTTCAGGGAGTCACATCAAGGACATAACTTATACTCCAAGAACGCAACTAATATTGTTTGATAAAACAGTAACTTTCAAATTTAATGTAAGACAACATTCTTCGGTTTTATGTTTCGCGATGACGACAAACAAAAGACAGAAACAATTGTTACAAACAGTAAGATTGTATTTATATCAACCAGTTTTCTCTCAAGAACAGTTGTATGTTGTTATCTCACCTGTTATAACCAATAGGGTCTGAATGTTCTTCTTTGTAATACGGATGTCCGCCAGAAAAATAAGACAAAAAATATGGTCTACAAAGAGGTTTTACAAATAATATAATTAATACTCTGTATTACAACTTCACTTTTATATTTGGTACCTTCTATTTTTTTCTTTATACTTTTGATTTCGTTTTGTATAATTAGATTCGCTTATAATTCAATGTTTTGGCTTATCTTAGATGTTATCAATTACTACTCTCTATCCATCCAAATTTGTATACAAAAACCAACATTAATATGACACCAACGATATGTTTTATAATCTATATATATACTACCTAAAATAATTTTTATTTTCATCTTTATTGCATATATTTTTTAACTCATATAAAACGATACAATTTATCATATACATTATGTGCGTACTTATAAAAAACAAATACAAATTCAACATGTCGTGTATATACATAGGTTTGAAGTCTGGTCTATATATATAACGGTGTTTTTAGGTAGGATTAGGATAGATGAGTATGGTGTTTTAAGTAAATATTTATATATATACATGCATATATATTTAGTATTACTACTACTATAATTTATTATTATTATTATTACTATTACTATTATTTCTACCATTTTTATTTTTTATTTTGTGTGTGTATGTGTGCGCGTGTATATACATGCATATGTGTCTTTCGTAGATCTTCTAAACCAGTCTCTCTATCTTTGAGTAGAGATATAATTGTCTACATCTTATTATTCTTATACCCCGCTTCAAGCAAAATTGAGTTTTGTTCTTATTGTTATATTATTTTATTTGTCTGATTAAAAAAACATGAAACATTTAATGTGATAAATTATTGGTTTTGAAATTTTTATATAGAGTATTCTAATGTTTGCCTCGGGACATACTTAAGTTGTATTTAATGATTTTAAAATAATTTTAAATATTAAATTTTATATTTATGATATGTATATATAGAAAAACTTAAATATTAGATTAGATTAAATTAATAAATAATAAACATAAATTTAATATTTAATAAAATTTTAATTTTATTAAATGCATCTTATCGTGTACACGAAAAACACATATCGAAATCATTATTATATTTGGTTAGTGGTAGCAAATAACTTTCTGTATTGGTCGATAATACAACTGCTAATAAAATCATAGAATGAGGGGAAATAAAAAGATTTTTTAATGACTTTTTTATTATTTGTTATTATTTATTTATTTATTTTAATTTTCTCAAAGAAACTTTTAAGCACTTATGCACTAGTTATAGTTTCCTTACAGATATCCAAAGTATTTAATGAACACTCGGTTTTCATGTTCAATTTTAAATTATACTTATATTTATAAATTATATGAAATATTGATTTCATTAGACGTTTTGGATCTCCGTTTGGGCAATAGTTCGAAAGCCGTTCTTATATATTGTCGAAAAGCTTAGATCTCCTATTGTCAAATGATACCGTGAAGAACTAAACCCGTTTACCCAAGAAGTCAAAGTCCAAAGTCCAAAGTCAAATATTCGATTGTCAACTTCTATAATGTTAGTTGAATTGATATAGTCACTTTTCATAACAAAAAATTTCTAACATGTAAAATACTTCACAATACAAGGAGACCAACATTTGTACTTTAATTCATGATACGAAATTTTTCAAACCACTTACATACACATATGTATTTTCTATATACAATTTAAATTGATACACAAATATATCATACACTAAAACAACCTACACAAAATGTAGCACATAAAAAATAATCATAATCACAAAATCAAACGATCACTTAATTATTTTTCATCAACATATACCAGATCTAAAACGCATATATCCCATAAAATCACATATTATAATTTTGTATAAACAATTTTAATTAAAGATTCCAAGGAGCCTCGATCTTAAATGTATAGATGATACTGACTTGTTATAATAAAATAATTTTGAAGACAAAATAATGAATTAAAGAAGGGAACTACTAAACGTACTGAATTAATAAGAAAAATATTGTGTTAGAAATCATAATATCGCATTGAAAATTGTGTCATGTGAGTAGTTGACTAATAACACTAATAAACATGTTTAGTACATTGAATATGAGCCTAGAATATTAGTCAAACGTTGAATGCATGGTGATGTGATTAGACCAGATTTACAAAAAGAAATCGACGATTATTAAATATCTCAAAAAAGAAATATTAAATGTTATGGTGCATAAACTTAACTTATATTATTTCTTGATATATATATTATTAATTGATGTACAATAATAAATATTTTATTGTTGATTTGTAATTTATTTTATATTAATTAAAATTTATTGTATGCGATCAAACTGATAATAAAAACAAAATCTTCGTATAAATTTCGTTACATTCGTGAAGCGGAATGTAACAAACCATTTTGCATGAAAAAATAAGGTCAGAAACTGAGAATTTGAAGTTTTATAGATTAAAAGTCACCTTCAAAATGGGTCCCAAGACATGGTATGAATAAAAGAAGTAGAAGAAAAGGTTAATAATGGTTAAATTAAGGTTTTTCTTTTAACCCTCTACGTAGTTTTTCTCATTATTTAGTCTTTTAAATTTTAATGGTTTAATTCTTTACGGCGATATCTTATCTTTATACATCAAAAGTAAGTTGAATCCCTTAAGTTTATTTTTTATAATAATTTTACTATTCTATCTTTATCTAGTTTAATCATTTCACTTTCAAAAATTTAATAGTTTAATCTTTTAGAGGGTTAAACCAATAAGTCAACACAAACTTAAAAGAATAATTCATTAAAAATATTTAAATGATTAAACTGTTAATAAATTAAAATTTAAAGAATTAAATTATTATTATTAAGTATGAAAGAAAAACATGACTTTAAAAAATAGGGTGAATTTCATGTATATCCTTAGAAAAGTTGAAAATTACATATATATTCAAAGCATGCTTAAAAAGTATTGTACATAATGCATTAAAATCTTTATTTTGAATATATATGTAATTTTTAAATTTTATAAGGATATATATATAATTCTCCCTAAAAATAAATCATAGATAATGAATTTTGTGTATGCTCTTTAAAATCTTATAAATGTGATACATTTACATCCAATTAACCCTTATATTCAATTCCCGGAGTAAATCGCAAAAATCTGTTGATATATTCAACCAGATATGTTTGACTTCTCTTTGACTTTTTGAGATTTTGATTTTCTCATGTGCTGCATGAACGAGATTCAAACTATCCCATGAGTAGGATTGGAGCCCGCCACCACTTTCGGTTATTACTTCGTTTACTTCATGCTTTTGATAAATACACGAGCATGAGTTCAGCTTCATTTTCATTCATTTCAATAAAGGATATCTATCTTAACAAAATAAAGAACTAAATTGTTTTTATTTAAAAAAAAAACTTACTAATTTAATTAGTATAAATTAAATAAATATTATATCAAACATTAATTACAAGTATATGTAATTTTAGAACGATTGTTACATGTTTAACCATTAGCTATTAGTGATGATATTTGATTGATTTAGTAAGTTATAATTGTTCCCATCCCAACGCGAGGGTATGTAAACCTCGTTTATAACAATTGATAACACATATACTCATTAACACTTAAAAGAAGACTATTCGTCTATATTCCACTTGATTTATTATTAAGTACAATTTGTCTTTTTTTAAGTTTAAACATAAATTAGTAGAAAAAGCATAAAAATACAAGTATATTACCCTTGGTCATCTGCTTCCCCTAATTACTCCTTATAATAGTATGCTGACAGAGTCGTGGTCAACACTTACAAAAGTAGCACTTAATCCAATTCAGCAAAAACAAACTCGGTGATAACTTACATACCACACACTATTTGAGGCCCCATTGATAACCTTTAAACTAATTGAACAAAATCATGAACGAAGATACTTCCGATAAGAGATTCAACCAGAATATATAAATCTTTCAAGAACACAAAGTTAGTCCAATGTTTGTAACTCACAAACAATCACTATAAAATATGAAGTAGACTAGTCAATACCAAGATGATAATCACTTATACAATACAAACTTTAAATCTGGACTAAACACTCAAATCGCACAATTGAGAGAGATTACAGAGAAAACAATATAATGAAGTGATTATATATTTGGAGGCCACCCAAATATATTATTTTATTTTTGTAGGTCATCCATATTTGAAAACGATTTTGTAGGTCACCTAAATATATCATCTTGTTTTTGTAGGCCACCCATATTTGAAAACGATTTTGTAGGCCATCCAAATTTTTATATTGTTTCATGTATACCAAATTCGATTAAAAACTCATCAAAAAAATTATGAAGGGATACAAATACCCCTATATTTGTATAATCGCTATAATGAATTGGGTTGAATGAAAAAACCCTAAAACATATAATATATATTCCAAAGAACGGATAAAGCCATATTTGATCATTGAACTTCTAATTTTCACACTTTGCATGCCAGACTCCTTTATGAACCAACAATACCTCCAAATTTGAGGAAAATACATCTAGAGCCTCTAACTTGTATCACCCATTAAACTAAAACTTAAACAAAGCAAGTTAATTCTAAAACATATATAAAAGGTAAGATTGATTATAAACAATTTTTATAACATCCCCCTCAATCTTATCTTGGTGTAAATTGAATAATCCCAAACTATTACTTAACACATTATGTTGAACTTTACTTAAACCTTTTGTGAATATATCTGCTAGTTGTTTCAATCAATCAATAAAATTAGTTTTAATCACCTCATAAGTACATTTTTATCTAACTAAAAGGAGATAAATTTCAAAATGTTTTGATGTCTCATAAAAAACTTGATTAATAGCAAGTTGTAGGTAGACTTGTTATCACAATAAAGTTATACTAGTAACAAACCTTCAATCTTTAAATCTTTTAAAAATTTCAATACCCATATTATTTTACAAGTAATAGCAGCCATCACATGATATTCAGACTCAATAGAAGATCTAGAAATGGTAAGTTGTTTTTTGCTTTTACATGAAATCCACGAACCACAAAAAAACAAACAATAACCAGTAACAAATTTCCTAATATCTAAGCACTTAACCCAATCAACATAAAAAAATCACTAAATCAAAATTACCAGTATCTTTGCTTATATTGACACCTTTACCTGGAGCACCCTTTAGATATCTTAACACTCTAAATGCAGCCTTAACATGTGGTTGGAGTGGACATGCATGTATTGACTAAGACATTGAACAACAAAAGATATATGTAGCCTTATACCTTGTAATATTAGGCATAAATTTATCATTTCTAGATTCTTCATTTGAGAACACATAATTAGAATCTTATGGAGTTTGCATTTGTTTAGATGCAAGCATACCAAGCTCATTCAAAAGCTCTTAAACATACTTCCTTTGATAGATACATAAAACCATTTTCAAATTTAATTATTTCAATTCCAATAAAATATTTTAACTCACTTAAGTATTTAATCATAAAATTTGTTTTTAAAAATTCTTTTACTCTTGAAATTTCATATACATGACTACCTACTACAATAATATCATCAACATACACAAATAGTAGAACAAATACATTTTTCACAGAATAAGTGTATAATGAATATTCATTTACACTTTGAACAAAACCATACTCAACTAGAAATTTGAGTTTTTCGTTCCATTTTTTTGGAGCTTGTTTTAAAATATAAAGATATTTGGTTAATTTGCAAATTCTAATGTCAAATTTGGAAAAATATCCCCATGGTAATGTCATAGACACATCTTCTAACAATTCACCATCAAGAAAAGCATTATTTATGTCAAGTTGAAATAAAGACCAGCCCTTTTGAACAACCAATGTTAAAATACACCTAATTATAACACCCCTCAATTTACCTCAGGGTTAAATCTGTCATTTGACTCGGAAGCGAGGAATAAAAATAATATTACATATTATATTACAAAAAGACCATAAAATTACGCGAGTTTTACAACAATTAACTATTTCCGAAGCAAAACACATATAATTGTTATATAAAATCCGCATACATGTTAATTAACAAAACATCTATAAATATTTATCAGAGTTATGGCACGTGTCAAACATTCCTTTCAAAGACCATCTTCCTGCCTAATCCACAATCTTAAACATAACCTGCAGGAAGAGAAATGGTGAGATTAGCACGTAGCTAAGTGAATGAATATACAACTAATAATTCAACTTAGCATAACAATCTGATACATTAAGCACCGAAAACACATAAACTCAAGTGGATCGGTGGTTACTGAGGAACCCTACAGCCGCGGTGGCCCTCAAATAATGCTTATCACAATCTGTATTGGCCCATACAAGATTTACCGATAACTTGGCACTACAACACAACAACACAGTTTTCAGCAACAACACATGTATCTGGAACCTGTGTTGAACACAATAGATACCAAGTCCAATAACAATTGACCTCTGAACAACACAGATGCCCGAAGGCCACATATGCATAACAAGCAAATACACAATCATAAATCAGACTAGATAGTCTATCAATATTTACGTTACTTGTTGTAATCACACTATTACAACTAAATCAAATCATCAGTTGCAGATCCACTCACCTTACTTGTCTCAGCCCACACTCAGAGATCTTATATTACTGAGTCTTCTGTTGATCTGGGAATACAATAATTTAGAAGTTAGTAACTCTTTCCATGATCTTATAACATATTTCATTACTTAGTATCAAACTGGTAAACAATCACCAAGTTGCAATTATCGGATATAATCGCTCTACAACTATCAATTTATATCAAGTTATACAATTCGTTTGTTTAATTATTTATTCAATTAACAAATTTCGAAACATTATTATAACTTATTAATCCAAGCAGGTGACCCTTGTAATCTAGGAAAAATAAAAGTCCGATCCGCAGTTAGTAAGAATCTGTTAAATTTTGGTCGCTAAAAGTATAACCTTTTACTTATGCATTTTCAGAATTTGCAAAACTCAGTTCGCAGGACAAAAACTCAGTTTGCAGGAACTGGGTTCGCAGCTCAGAAACTCAGTTCGCTGGACGAACTGCGAACTGAACCGCTGTTACCCAAAAAAACGAACTATTTTTTCATCCAACACAAAATTTCGGTTTCCTAACCATCTAACAAGCTTTCCTACATCTCTAATACATCAAGTAACATCTTATAGCATCCTTCAAGCTTCAATTATACATCTAATCAAGGATTTAACCAAATTTCAAGTTTATACCCTAAAATGGAAAAATGCTTACAATAAGGATGGAAACAAGATGAAGATGATAACAAGTAGAACAAGGATTCAGAGCAGATTATAACACAACTCAGTTTAAATATCAATTTAATGATTTTAGAAAGAACTTTGAGAGAGTATTAAGTAAGTGAGTTCATGAAAATGAGAAGGAAAGAAAGAGGTTGGTGGTTATATATCATCTACCAACCTAAATGTTGGTTAATTTTAATCCTTTGTTTGGCTTATTGTCTGGAACCTGAAAACCGTTTTGCGAAACAAGTTATTTTATTTTACCGACAACTAATTTAATTTAAAACTATTAATAGTTTACCTAACACAATTAACAATTTGACCTTTCAACTAATTCTCCTATGTAAATAACATGTTAATATAACATAAAACTTATAATTAAATACAAGGTTATGGAAATTACCGAATTACCCCTAAGTCACAAGAGTGGGTGTTACACTAATAAATATGATTTTAACTACAGGATAAAATGTCTCCTCATAATCAATCCCTTCTTTTTGACTATACCTTTTTGTTACAAGTCTAGTTTTGTATCTCTCTATCTCACCAGAAGACTTGTACTTGATTTTATAAATCCACTTACAATCAATAAATTTTCTATTATGAGGTAAGTCAGTTATTATCCATGTATTATTTCTGGTAAGGGTTTCCATTTCATTATCCATAGCCTCAATCCAATTTTCAAAATAAGATTGAGGTTCAGCAAACTTGTCAACATTTGAAACAAAACATAGACTTTGAAAACTAAGATGAAACTAGTTGACAACATTTCTTAAAAGATATTTTACATTTCCTTTAAATTCAAAATCATTTAATTTCTTTGGAAAAATAATAGGCCTAGTAGACCTTCTATTCACAGTTCCTTCTTCTATATTAGCATCATTTACAATGGGTGAACTATGATCGTTTGAAATACTACCCTCCGGGATGTCATCATTAACATTTAAATTTGTAGTGGTATCAAGACTACTTGTTCAATCAGGAGATTTACCATATTGAATTTGATCATTGCCACTACTCTCATCATCACTAGAAATTATCCCTAAAATGATAGAGTTTAGGTTCACACCCAAATATCATCTCAAAAGTAGACTTTCCGGCTAATAAAGAAGAAAGCAACATGTTGATTAAATAAGTTGTAATTAATATACACTTAAATCAGGACTTTAAAAAAATACCACGTTGAAACATTAAAAACCTTGCAACATTTAACAAATCTCTGTGTTATCTTTCTACTATACCAATATCTTGAGGTGTGTAAACACATAAAGTTTGATTAATTACAGGCCCAGAGCTAGCAATAGGGTGACCCAGTGCCACGACAAAAAAAGACCATTTAATTATCAATATCATTGTCACCAATACCATCACTAATAATATTTTCATCCTCGTATATATGATTATCATTATCACCACATTCAGTACCATCGATATTTTCATTCGAAGAAGAAACTTGTTTCTTTCTTTGAACAAATTTATTTAAAGCCCCAAGTTGAGATTTAACGAGTTCTTCACGTCTTTGTTTCTTTTTACACTTTTCATGTCCAGAATCATAGTGCATTATTGTTTTAGGAGGCATAATTTCTGAAAACTTTGTAACACTAATACAAAAAATGTCTAATTACCGACCAAACATAAAAAGAATTCAATACGTAATTTAAACATAATGCCAAACTTGAATTATCTAAATTCATTAAATAATACAAAACCCTAAAAGGTAAAATATCTAACCTTTATCAAAATAAATAAAATAAAAAATAACCATTTAAAACTTTTAAGTCTAACCTGAGATATGGAGTCCAATACAAGGGAAAATTGAGAAGACCAAAATCAAGGAGTAGGACCATATGTGTACTTTTTATTTATATTCAATAATATGTTTACTATTTAGTTTTCACAACTTTTTTATACATCTATTTCTTAGTCAAAGTCAGGAGGCCCAGGAACAAAATTAACTACTGGACTACAAGAATTTTATTGGGTCCTATTTTATTGAGTGGACAAAATAAAGTTGAAATCTAATTATAAAATAGGCTCAAAGTTATTGTATTTACATATTTAAGGAGAACTGGACCTTTATATATATATATATATATAAACTATATTAAAAAAGTGGAGGTCCATCACAACTAGGGGCTCTGTGCAAATACTCATTGGACACCTCTTTATATTCGGGCCTAATTATTATTCCATAATTTTTACAAAAAAATAAAATAAAATCCCTTTTATTGTTTATAAATTCAATTCCATTGTTACTTCTCGTAATTCTAATCTCTTTTCCAAATTGAGTGTGCACAGTATTATAAAAATATTCAATTATATCAACAACTTCTATCCTTAGACTTAATTAAGTACACCCAAACAACCCTACTATAGTTATCAACAATAATCAGAAAATACATAAATCTTTCCCTACTTGGGATCCTATATGGCCCTCATAAATTAAGATGTATTAAATCTTCTAATACACTTGATTTATGATCACTCAAGAGAAAAGGTTCCTTAACTCTTTTTCCTATGACATATTTTACAAAATTCACTAACAAATCTTCCATCACTGCCAATTTTGTTCCCAATAACTTTAAGAACTTGATTGGCACTCAATCTTCTAAACAACGGCTGAGACAAGCAGGTACCGAGAGGTACTCAGCCCAACTTTCAACTGCTAATAGTCTAGGCCTAATAATTTAGATTTTTTTGGGCCCCTCTAATATATTTATGCCTTACGATCACTAAATCTATTTGTTTGCTAGCAGCTTAATATAGTTAAATTGATTATTGTTTGTGTGCCTTAAGTAATTATTTTTCTCTTACGTTTGACAGTTTCCCAAAGTTACAAATCTATCATATAAATATCCGTTAAATTTTATTTCATTTTTTTGTTATTCGATTATAAAGTTGGATATAATTGGGCTTTAGGTAATATTTTGAACTACTAATCACAACAAATCTCAAATGGTAAACTGTCATAAAGTAATATTTGTATTCGTTACAAATCTCAAACTACTAATCACAACTTGTTGGATTATAAACATCATAATATTGAAATCGGTAGGGATTACTAATTGATGATTTCTAATTGTTGAAACAAACATATTGTGACTTATATTGCACGAAATATACTGCTTTTGGAAGTTTACTTTGTGCTTTTACGACCCAAGGTATTTGCATTTATAATCATTAAATTACTGTTTTGGTTACAGAAAAACTTATGTGTTAGTTTGAGATTTAAGTCTCTTCTCTTTTGTTTTCCTCTAATTTCAAGATATTTGACTTTTTACCTTATAATTGTTACTATTTATAAGAAATTGAACCTTTTTAATTTTTAATTCTGGCTCTGCCCCTACTTTTTAACGTATACATTAAACATGAGAAACAATTTTATGAAACAAAAGGATCATGAGAAACAATTTTATGATACTGAATATCAAGTCGTTTAGACTTTTAAAAGAATGTTTAACAAATATAGGAAAACTGCCTACTATGCTTTGAGGTAAGTTCCACCTCACCTCTGGGTAACAAAGGGGATTTGATTATAAGCTTCATAATAATGATTAACGTAAAGTCTTATGATGCGTTAAAGATACAATGCATTGAATATAATAACCTGTTCGATGATATAAGGAACGGAAATAATGAATGAAATTTACAACCATGTGTTGATTAAAATGATAATGTAGCTTATAGTTTATAATATTTATAATTGGTCTTGTTGAGCCGTAGTCCTAGTCTGATCAATTTAATTTGAAATTTCTATGTTTAAATTTAGTTAATTCGGTTGTTTTTATTTAGTGTACAATGTGTTATCAAGAACGGGTAAACTGCAGAGATTTTTTTAGTTTAAATTTATTTGAAAGAGCGAGATATTTTTTGACTTGTATGTACACGATCTAATTAAAGTAACCCGTGACTATTTTTAATCTTTTTCATGGCCATCTTCAAAATATTTAGTTATAAAGATCTAAACATTAAACCTTTTATAAAAAAATCAAGACAACTTATTACTAGGTCACCGTGTTCAACGATGTGTGTTCAACAACGCATTGTCAACAAATTAGTAATTGGGAGCTCATTATTGATTATACATTGCCATAAATGTAAAATTGTACTACAGTTTTAGAGTATAATTTGTACAATATATTGGCTGATCCGAATGAATCATGTTCACAGATAGTTCCGTCTAAATGCATCAATCCATTAAATCACCTATTAGGCCCATGGGTATCATATTTTAGCCTGCTGGATCACCTAAATGGGTTGGCTCCAATCAGAATTAGATCAAAGCTTAGATCAAATCGGATCTACTTACAAACTTATTCAACAATTTTGGTTGAAATTGTTGTCCCTCAAACAGAAACAGACCACAACTTGTTATGATAAATTTATAGTTTAGAATGTGTAAGTGATATAATTGAAATACAAAATAATTTTGACGCCAATTACGTCAGCAATTAAACTAGTGATCAAAGATGAGCCGTTGATTTTCCATCAGACGGAGGATGAAACAATATGATTACGAGAGACTGAGACTGAACTCAGCAATAGAAAGTAGAGACTAGAGAGCAAATGGTATGAGAGCAAAGTGTGCAAAGCGTGCAAAGGTTAGTGGCAGTTAATGATGGTTGTTTTAGACGAAAGCTTGTATTGAGTAGCGTTTTAAGTGGATAAAAGATAGTGTGGTAGAAATGGTACCCGTTACTATCAATTTGTAAATAACTATGAACAGTCTAAAATCTGTCTTATTAGGAATTATTTTTGTTAATTAAGTGTAACAAAAAATCTAGTAAAGTCACTTTCGACTCTTTGGAAGACCACATGTTTTTATTTATTAGTATTTGGTAAAAATTTATTAATTAACTAAGCTTTATTATTTGTTACATCTTTTATATATTATGGCTTGCTAATAATTTGTTAATGTAGAAAACAATTTGTAAGATTGATCTAAATAAGTTTTTAGTTCAGATGTTGTATATAACCTTTTTTTTTTTTTCTATCAGTAACTGGTAGTACTAGAAAATGTTAAAACCTACCTTTTGAACTTAACAAAACACAATAATGAAATCAAATTCGACTTAAATTAAAATGACAAAATAAAATCAAACTTTTAAACCCGCCACAACGTACGGGCAAAGAAAATCCTTATTCGGATAAATATCAAAATGAATTATTTGGCCAATTACTGTGTGAAATATTGTTAAGTAGTTTACTTCCAAAAGAGAAAAATACTGCTAAACAATTCAAAAACAATAGTCGCAGAAAAATTTCTCTATTTTCCTATTTCTATTAATCTAAGAGATGGATAAGTATTTTGTGTTTCTATATATCGAGAGTCATTTCCTACACAAACTGCAAATGCAGAAAAATAGGAAACCTAGAAAGATGTTATCATATCGTTTTGATTCAGGAACATATCTAGTAAAATATCATGTTATAGCATCGTTCATTACAATGAATTAAAACCATCCATATCATGAACCTGGATGTGATAAGATAGTTGAGAGTTGAAAGTATATTTTAGTAATTTTCTACCAATGAATAGTTTATGGAGCAATGACATTTAACTTGTGATATCGTCTAAATTAGACATATTTATAGGGGTGATATCGATCTAAATTGTATATTATTTTAGTTATTTTATAAACTTTTCATACTTAATTAGTCTAGTTTAGTTTCAGGTTAATAATCGAGAAAAGATCAAGAAAAGAGTGATTTTTGCAGTTTTTGCGAGTCTCTACGGTTTTGGCCATAACTCCCTCAAACGGACTCCGATTGAAGTGATTCAAGTGCCCAAATTCTCGGAACTCAGAGGGCTACAACTTTCAAAAAGGAATTTAGGGCTGAAAATGAAAAGTACCCGCCGGGTAAGCCTAGTACCTGCCAAGTACTCATCAAATTCCAGTTTGGAGGCCTAGCCGGGTACATAACACTCATCCGGGTGGGGAGGCACTTGTACCCGCCGGCCGGGTACTCCTATTACTTGCCGGGTAGAAGGGTCGGTTAAGGGTTTTTAGCCTAGATTATCCCCTAAACCCTAATTATCATTAACCTATTGATCAAGCAACTTTGGGAGACGATTTTGGGAGCTTTTGGAGAGCTTTTGGGGACACCCTAAGCAATTCATCCCTCTTGTAATCATCATAGAAGTTAGGGGTTTGTTTCTTTCATCCGAATTGTTATTAACTTATGTTTAATTCATCTTTGTAACGAATTATGAATTATTATTTGATTATGATTATTAATTTGATTGAACCCATGATAATTGGCTAATTGCTTTGTGGTCATCTAGGTTAATAACCCTAGATGTTGGATTTATAATGTTTAGAATATGTGTTACGTATGATATGATGTTTAATTGAAGAACCATTTATATTCAATTTATTTAGCTTATTCAATTGATGTGGTAATTGTGCTAATGAGTGAGAACTCTTAGATGTCATATTACATTTATTTTTAATTGGACAGAGTAAAAGAATTGAATTAGGTTAATTAAATTGTAATGTGGGTGAGTCATATTGAGAGATATCTTGTATGATTTATTAATCTCAAGGACACTAGGATTATAAGATTGAATCATCATGTTAGTTGAGTTGATTAATTGTAATTGGAATTATTAAATTGTCAAGGACACTTGCACTTTATGGTTTCAGTTAAACGATTGCATTGTGAAAATAAGTAATCTAAATTATTAACTCCTATACGTTAAATACATATTTACCTATTGTCCAACTCTAGGGGTGATAGTCTAGATGAACATGCTTCTTCCTCTTGGTTGAATTATCTTTTAATAAAGTATTTGGACGCAGTGAAAGACGTTTAACAAAACATTTAAATCATACTCCACCAAAGATCACATGTACAAGAAACAAATAGTAACAAAACAATATATAAATACAAAGATGAATGAGATGAAAACCTTTGGAGAGTAGTGGTAGATACGGAGGGTCCAAAGTAGCTCCCCTCTATCGGTGTACACCCAAAGTCTCCAACCGAATGTGTTTGCAAGAGTCTCCTTTCTTGATCACCTTCTACAAGCTCTATTGAACAAGCTAGTTACCAAGAACACTTGAGACTTTGTGTGTGTTCTAGAGAGAAAGAGGATTGATTTTTGAGAGTAAGAGTGAGGGAGGAAGTGTTCTTGATTGATAGAGTATGTAAGTGTGTATAAAGGAGTGTATGCCCAAAGCCATACTTCACACCATACGCTTGACCATCCATTTACACCATACACTTAACCATGCTTCCAAAACATGGTTCAAGTGTGTAAGGAAGATCATATCATTCTAGATGGTCAACCAACTAGATCATATCTAGTTGTAAGTATTAGATGAAGTAACTACACACTTTCATCTAGTTAGGTTAGTCAACTAACTCATGTTTAATTAATTATTAGTAAAAATTTAACTAATTAATTAAGCAAATCCATACCTCGTTGGTTTAATAAACCATAGACAAACGTTTAATAAACTAATCCCATTAGGAAGGTTTCTCATGCATTTACCGATTGACTTTTGCATGTGACCGAATAGGAAATGGACTTTATATCATTCACTATTATGGGCATCTAATCCAACAGATACCCTCTACGAACTTTAATACAAGCTTTGTAGCCAAATTTTCTCCCCTTCTTTTTTCAACCTTTGTTTCTTCCTGCACTTCAAATTTTTCTTGTTTATATCATCCAACAAATTCTCACTTTCAAAATCCTTTTTCTGTTTCTCTTTCTTTTAATCTTATTCAAGAAAGACAATTTTTTAAAAATATCTAAAATCAATGTTATATCTTCGTAGGTTGATACTACATACTAGAGGTTTATCGAAAATATAAATGGACAAATAGATGAAGTGGCGGGGCTCAAAATGGGTGAACATAATTTGATTATAATTAACTAATATTACGGTCACTGATCATAGAGTTAGTTCAAATTATCGAGATGAGGTAATTGAGTTTGTCAACACTTCTAAGCATTGTCTCTTTAATTGTAACAGTATGTTCTCAATCAACAAGTAATGCAAGTTGTCATTAGGTCTAAGTTTAAAATACAATTCAAGCAAGTTGGGGACAAACTTGAAGATACATATTGTCTCCCTTAGTGAAATCAGCGAGCGAAGTACAAGACTCAATCAAGATAACTTCAATTGGATCAAGACATGTGATAAATGTGTCACTGATTCAAGACTTCTCAGTAAACATATACTATAAAAATTTGCTAAAAAAAACTATGAAAAATATACCTCACCCGGGCACAAGCCGCAAATTGCAACTTGCGAACCCAGATTTGTGACTTGCTTACCCAGATTTGCAACTTGCATGTCCGAGGACACAAGGTCATAGTTAGGGTTTACAACTTGTGTGTCCTAGTTTGCAACGACAAAAAGTAACTAAATCGTAAATGAAAGCAATATTTCTCGGCAGCGGCGTCAAAAAGTTGATATATAAAATTTATACTTTTAAAATATAAGAAATACTAACAATTACTATTAGAAAAATTGGCAACTTGACCTAATTCTATAGTAGATAGTTAACAGTATTCCGAGTATCGTCTTCTCAAGGAACAATGTTTATTTAAGAAATTAACAACTAAACAATCTAGGAAGGGGGTTTTATTTTATTTTGTTTTAAAACTTGCGTTGCGAGTAAATTAACAACTAGGAAAATAAATATGGTTAATTGATAGATTGGGTATCAAACTTTGCGCAAATATTCAATTTCATGAACAATCTTTTTTTCGTTACAATTCCATGAACGTACTTGGTAAACCCCTCAAAAAAATTGGGGAATTCGGTTCCACCGATAATCTATCTGACATGGCCTTATTTTCTTATGTGTACATTCTAAAAAAAATTAAAAGAATAATAATAAATATATATTGATTTTCATGTTTTTTTTCATCACAGTATCATTTTCTTTCTCTCTCTCTAACTTCCTTCTCATTCTCTCTATAAATCAAGACCACCACCACAATCATCTAATCACCACCAACACTACTTTCACCACCACCATCGACCGGCCTAACCACTACTACTCATCAAACGACACCACCACCGCCGACCAAAGACACCATATGTCGGGTCTTATGAATCTGCACATAACCACCATGTGTGGTGTTCTTCACGTTAGATCTACAAGAACTATCATGATGCTATCGCGCTGCGATGGTGACCAAACACCGTTGCCGCCCTAGATCTAGTTCTAAAGTTGAAGATGATAGGGGGGGGGGGGGGGTTGGTCCGTTATTTAGATCTGACCGGAAGTGATGGCCGACAATGGTGTTGACAAGCGACTTGGCCGGAATCACGATACCACTGTCTTCACAACCACCGAACTTCACCATAAGTTTGATGAGTTCCTTCAGATCTACATTTCCAGATCTGATTTGTGTGGGTTCGTTTTGTTTGTATGTTTGTTTTGTTATTAGGCGTTAGTTTGCAGATCTGGTGTGATTTATGTTTGTTCTTGATATAATTATATTTTTGTTCTTGGTTACAGTAAATAAGTTTGTGCTATTTTTTATTAATCAATTATCGTACAGGTTGTTGTGATTGTTGTTACATGTTCAAAATTGTAATAGTAAAGTTTTAATTATGAATGGCAGTTGTTTTATCTTAAAGAAAATGATGAACATTGTTGTGATGTTGTTGTTGTTGTTGTTGTAGTTTCTGATAATGATGAAGAAAATAAAGATAATGGTGATGATACTACCTGCTGTTTGTGATGATGAAAAAGTGGATTTGGAACTTTTAAGTTTAATAATTAAAAATGGAAAATACATAGGTGTTAGAAATTAAATGAAAATGATTAAGAAATTATTTAATGACGTGGACCCACGTGTCAAATACGTGAACTTTCTTTGCTTACGAGGAAATTAGTTGGCAAATATGTGGACGGAGCAATCTAATGTTATCCGGTTACCAGTTACCGTGTTTATGTAAATGAACACGTTTCATCAGATTGTATATTTTGATGAACAACACGTATACTACATTCATCGAATTGTAACGAAAAAAAAGATGGTTCATGAAATTGAACATTTGCGCAAAGTTTGATACCCAATCTATTTATTAACCCTAAATAACTAAAGTAGCAATTAATTAGTACGAATAGCAGTTGAGTTAAAAGGTATTTACTTGGACTCGTTCCCCCTAGTTCATGAATTGTTGATTAAAACCAATTACAACAATTGCTCAACTAGTGACACTACAAATCTCTAACGAGTATTATAGCATACTGGTTATTAGAATCAACCAGACTGTCGTAAGCTAATATCAACCTAACCAATTAACTAATTATTACCATTGAATTACAATTCAATTCAAGTCTTACTCTCCTCAATGCATTTGTTGTTCACTAGTTCTTTATGGAATTATTATAGTAGGTCGTTCTACTTCCACATATCCACTCAGAAGAGTATTCCTTGAAAGATCTCCAGATGATGCTTTTCGCTTTATTTCTTTGCTAGGAGGGTTCGTCCAATCACTCAAGTCTTAGTCATTGTTCTTAAACTAATCAATATGTCTATTAGTTATCCTAATCATCCAATTGCATCAAATATGTCGAAGTGCATACTATGCATGGACTGTTTCTACACAAAGCTGGATCTACAGTAGTCAAGGACTGAATGCTAATTATTCTACAGTGTAGGGTTGTATTTAGTAGATAGTATGTCTCAGGTTGTTAAATAGAGGCATGGATCGTTAGTAGCACTTCGTTCGTTAGATACAATTCATTTATGTATGTATAGTTTTGATCACCATTCAGTTCAATGAAAGATACCAAATTCATCTTCAATTTCTATATATTTTGATTTTATGATGGTATTGGAGCATAATTGATCATAATTTTTTATTTCTATGATTCAATTTTCCCCAATTTCACTTCTATTTCTCCAAATTGCCCCAATTTCTTCTTTCATTCATTAATGACGAACAATCAGAGCTTTTCTCCTGTGAATAATCCTCTGATTTCAAATGCAGTTGATATTAACAATGAGTTGTACATTCACCATGGAGATATAACCGGTGGTTTTGTGCTTGCGACTCAAAAAGTCAATGGAGATAACTGTGGTGAACGGAAGTGATCTGCAAAAATTTCTTTGAGTTAGGACTGCTACTAGATGTTGCATTAAACCTACAATTGATTCACCACTTTATGGTAATTGGGAACATTGCAACAATTTGGTGCTTTTTTTTAGATCTTGCACTCACTGGAACTTGAAATTTCCAGAAGTATATTGTACCATAAAACTGTTGCAGATGTGTGGAATGATTTGCAAGAATGGTAATGCACCTCGTAAATATCATGTACATAAACATCTTGGCTCTATTTCTCAAGGGAATAACTATGTGGTAGCTTATTATACATATTTAAAGATTAGTTGGGATGAATATATCTTATTATTGTCTTTGCCTGTTTGTTCATGTGGTGCTGGTAATGAGTTCATGGGAATTTTGCAAGAGCAGCAAGTTATGCATTTCTTGATGGGATTGAATGATAACTATAAACCTATTAGAGGTAATATCTTGATGATGCAATCAATACCTAATCTTAGTGAAGCCTATAGGTTGATTTTGCAAGAAGAGAAACAAAGAGAATGCAATAACATGTTCATATTAGGAGTTGATTGTGCTGTCCTAGTTGCACCATATCATAAGAATATAGTTCTTCTCAAAGAAGTTGTTCTTTTACTCCTAAATGGCAAAGTAACAGTTCAACTAGCGGTGGAAAAAGAAGAAACGATGGTTTTAGTATATTTGACATAGCACCAAATGGTAGAAGATCTAAATTTTATTGTACAAATTGTCAAGTTAATGGACATAGCTTGGATAGATGCTACAAGAAGGGCGAGAAGATTGTATATTGTACTAAAAGTGAAGAGATCAATGCTCCAGAGGCTAACAATGATTATGTTTCTACTGATACACATGACAATGTGTTTTCGTCCCAAAAGAAAATCACATAACTAATGAATTTTTGTCACAATATCACATGGAACTTGCACCTTCTACTTCAGATGGTTTAAACATGTCGACTGCATTCATGGCAGGTATAAAGTTATGTTTTATTTCCACTTTTCTTAATCATCAATGGATTATAGATAGTGGTGCAATATATCAAATTACACCAGATTTGAGACTTTTTCATTCATATAAATCTCTTTCAAAACTTGATTTTATCATCATGCCAAATGGTTTAAAAGCCACGATCACACATATTGGCACCGTTCACTTAAATGACAGCCTCATTCTACATGATGTACCTCATGTTTTAGAGTTTTATTTTAATCTTTGTTTGTAAACAAGTTAGCTAAACAACATGCAGCTGCCGTTATATTCACTGAATTCTTTTGTATGTTTCAGGGACCAACCATGAAGCATCCTCTGGTCCCTGTAATGTGCAAGATGGATTGTACTTTATCAAGAAAGATGATAGTCCTTCTGTCCCAATGTCTTTAGCTTCTAAATATGTTACAAGGACTACAAAAATTTGGCATTTCCATTTGGGTCACTTACCATTAAATAGACTCAAGTGAATTCGTTCTTTTCATCATTTTGTTTCCACTTCTATTGTATTTTGTGATACTTGCCCAAGCAAAAATGCATAGACTTTCTTTTCCTCATAGTCCAATAAAGACTTTTTCAGTAATTGAAAATGTTGCATGTTGATATATGGGGACTATATTCTCATTCTACCTACAATGGTTTTAAATATTCTTTAACCATCGTAGATGATTTTTCTAGATGCACTTAGACTCATTGCCTTGCTACTAAAGGTGTTGTTTTTTCAAGTTCTAGTTGCATTCATTTCTCATGTTCAAACTCAATTTAACTCAACCACTAAAATTGTTAGATCTGATAACGGTATTGAATTCAAAGACACTACAGCTCTAGCTTACCATGCTCATAAAGGCATCATTCATCAAACGTCTTGTAACACAACTCCTCAACAAAGTGGCATTGTTTAAAGAAAGCAAAAACACCTTCTTGAAACAGCTAGAGCTTTATTTTTTAAGCAAATTTACCAATTAAGTATTGGGGTGATTGTATTCTTACTGCTTCTTATCTGATTAATCGTTTTCCTCTTCTTTTTCTTCATAATAAATCTCCATATGAAGTTTTGTACAATCAGGGGACTTCGTATGATCTTCTTAATTATGGTGTTTGGTTGTCCCTGTTATGTTTCTTCTCGAGCCATTCCATGTGCCTTTCTTGGTTACCCTTATGGTAAAAAGGCCTATAAGTGCTTGAATCTCACTACTAATGAAATTTTCTACAGTAGAGATGTCATTTTTCATGAAACTCATTTTCCATTTCATTATCTTCTTACACATTATACTTCTTATATTTCTCCTTTTCCTCAACAAGATGATAACATTGATTTTATTCCCACTACTACTATACCTTCTTCAGTTTCTTCTCCTTTTTCTCTCTCTTCTATTCCTTCTAATGTGTTACCCACACAACCTAGAAGATTTAGTTGATTACATGTTCCTCTTGCCTATCTTAAGAACTATGTTTGTCCTAAACCTACTTCTAAACATTGGTGTAACTTAGTTCATTTTTCTTCTCTCTCACCTTCCAATTGGGCTGATTATGTTTTATTATCCACTATTTTCGACCCTTCCTCATACCATGAAGCTTCCAAACACCCTCAATGAGTAGCTGCTATGAATAAAGCTAGTTCTTGAGTTTAAAGGAACTTGGGAACTATGTGATCTTCCTCCGGTATGAAAGCTTTGAGTAGCAGGTGGGTTTATAAAGTAAAGCTTAAATTTGATGGTTCTCTTGAGAGGTTAAAAGGCATGTTAGTTATTCAGGGTAATTTCCTTGGTCTCAAAGTTCATATTTTAAATAAGGGATTGTTTTAAATGAGAGAAAGTTCACTCAAGAGCTCTTAAAGGAGACTGGTTTTCTTCATGTTTCTCCCGTTGTTACTCCTTTACCTTAACATTAGAGTTTATTGATAGTGATAGTCCTTGGTTGTCTAATCCTGCCATTTATAGGGCCCTTATTAGCAACTTAATTTTCTTACTCATACATGGCCAAATTTTTCTTTTGCCGTGCTAAATTTAGTCAGCATATGCAAAATCCTCAATAAGTTTATGTAGATGTTGCTCATTATCTCTTAAGGTATCTTAAAGGCACTTCAGGGCAGGGTATTCTTCTCAAAGGTTCCTCGGACATTTATTTACATGCTTTCTTTGATTCAGATTGGGCTTCCTATCCAATTTCAAGAAGATCTGTTACAGGATACGTTGTTCTTTTTGGTGGCTCTCTTATTAGTTGGAAATCTAAGAAACAAACAACCGTAGCTCGCTTTTCGATCGAAATAGAATATAGAGCTATGGCTTGTCCGACATCGAGATGAACTCGATGTTTCCAACTTGAAGTATGTTACTCTTCATTATGATAACCAATTTGCACTTCATATAGCCATAAATCTTGTTTTTCATGAGTGTACTAAGCACATTGATTTGAATTGTCATTTTACTCGAGAGAAAGTCATGGAGGGATTGATAACTCCTAGTTATTTACCTACTCAATCTCAAGTAGTTGATTTCTTAACTAAGATTATGCCTTTTTCATAGTTACAACACTTATTGTCCAAGCTGGGAATGTTTAATATACATCCTCCAGCTTGCGGGGAGAAAGGGGTGTAGACGTACACACTATACATGGACTATTTCTGCACAAAGCTAGAATTACAATAGTCAAGGACTGAATAATAATTATTCTGCAGTGTAAGGTTGTATTTAGTAAATAGTATGTCTCAGGTTGTTAAATAGGGGCATAGATCGTTAGTAGCGGTTAGTTTGTCAGGTACAATTCGTTTCCGTATGTATAGCTTTGCTCACTATTCATTTCAATAAAAGATATCAAATTCATCTTCAATTTCTCTATATTTATGATTTTATGAAATAATCAAGTATAAGTCATTAATAATAATCAACCATCGTTGACAAGTTAATAACCCATATGTAAGAACAAGAAACTAGACTCAAATAATTATGGTTCTCCAATTGATCATAATTCAAAGTAATTAACGATAGTTAAATTCAAAAGATTAATAATTCAAAACTAGAAGCAAATACTAAGAAGATTAGCCCATTGTGTGGGTATCAAACATCATAAACTTAATTAAACCAAAAGAAATCATAATTCTATACAAAATAATGATCAAATCGAATATTTTAATGTTAGTTGATGTTGTAATCTTCAATCCTCGTGTTAGAATGGTGAAAAAATGATAAACTTTCTTTTGGAAGTCGCCCAATTTCGTCCCAATTCGTACCAAGTAAAAGCCAACCCTAAATTTGGGGTTTAAAGTCGAATTTATAGTAAGTAGGTCGGCTAGACTTCGCGGTGTGATAAAATTTCATCGCAATGTGATGGTCTGATGAATGTGAGATGGTTTTGCCATGGAATTCCATCTTAACGGCATGAATTGGCGGACACGACTTTGCAACGCGAAGTAATTTCTTTGTAACGCAAATCTTATTTTCAGCTACTTTAGATTTTTACTTCTAAGTCGATACTTGTTCCAATTAAGCTCTAAATTGCTCATTTTACCTCCATCTTGACTTGTGCTTTCTCTCGATCACTGAATACACATATTAAGAATAATAAGTACCGAAAGTTCTAACTATTCATGATAAATACGAACAAAATATAAGATATTACGAGGGAAAACATGTATACATAACACGTCAAAGGTCAAAGACAACTTTACAAACTTTCCCTGGTTATAAAAGGGAATGTTTGTGCGAAGAAAATGATATATCTCACTCGTATTTATTGTAGTGCATTTACTCTCGTTTGAACAATAGTGATTGCATTCCAACGAGTCTGTGTTTATGCTTAAACAATTTGTCATAATCAACTGTTTATGTAATAAAAGCTTAGAAAAGAAACAATTTGTTATTTCAATAGGTTAATTAGTTAGCCGATGTCTAATTTATTATGCATTAAACCTTATAACTTTTTGATTAAGAGTAAAAAACATATCACATCATTAAAAAAATTTAAGTATGTGATTATTATATTTTTAAATTTAAACCGTGAAAACATATCAATCATATATAATAACTTTAGTAATTGCTTGCTTTATATACACTTGTTAAACCAATACCTTCAAACCTAAATTCAAACTTTCATTCATTCAAACTCATTATCTTAAACCTAAATCTAAACCTCTAGACTAAACCTCACCTATATTGCAAATCATTCAATTAAGTTAGTGGATAGGGGCAAGATGGTAACTGTGACAATAGAGTAAGGGGTAGAAAGGGAAACAGAAGTGAAGGAGAGAGTTATATGTCCCCGTCAGCAGCCGGCAGAATAACTAAAAATGCCGCTTTCTTGTCCCCCATCGCAGTTTCCTCGCCTGTCTTTTCTAGTGTCCAACAACTTTTTTATATGTAAATCTATTAGCCTTTAAATAAAATCAAAGTGTGCTCCATCTCAAACGATTTAAATTTCTAACAACTATGTTTTATCTTAAACTTGGCGTGGATGTGATATGTTTAGGTATATATAATCAACAGGGAAATTGTTAAAAAAAATATCCTAGTCTAAATTATAAATATCAATAGTTGATTTTCTATTAAGTCTGGTTTCTTCTAAATTTCCTATTAATTAAAATGTTGACTAATATATCTCGTTTAAGAAATGTGTTTTATAATACTAGCATTGTGTTCGTACATAGTTACGGGAACAAATAGTTAATTTGAAATGTATAAATTTTATTGTTTACACTATATTGTTAAAATTTAATTTAAGGATATGTAAAGTTTAAAACTTAAGGGTTGCAATATATAAATTAGTGGTTCATTTGAAAAGTAATTAATGATTTTTAAGGGTAATTTGAACATTAACCGTTGTTGAGTCTAATTTTAAGAAAAAAGATAGAGATGGTTTATATATAGTTAAGATAAGATATATATATATATATAGGGTGGGGATCAAAAAGGAAGAAAAAAAATAGGGAATGAGGGGAGCAAATCTCGACCATTGATTTCATCATAAATGAATTTTAAAAATTACAAAAAATTTCAAAATTTAACATTCATCACCAATGAATGTTAAAAACGTTTTTAATAAAAAAATCAAGGGCTAAGATTTGCTTCCCTCCTTCTTCAAATTTTAAAACTTCCCTATAATTCCTTTCACTTTATATATATATAAAACAACTATATCTTCGTCTCAATTTATTTATAAAAAAGTTAAAAAGAAAATAAAATAAGTATCTCATGAGACCATCACTCCGGGTCTACCATGCCATGCCACGACCCACAACGTTAATCTTATAAAACTGCATTGAATGACTTTTCGGATATAATAACGCATGAGTAAATATTTTATATTTAATTTATCACGAGAATATAGTTGAGATACATGACAATTAAGCAACACACATGTACGATAAATATAATTGAAATTTATTTGTGTAATAACGACCCATGGGTTTGTTTCATAGCAATTAATACGATGAAAACCCCACTTGTAGTATTACGTACAAGTAACAAGCAACCGTGTGGTTTTTATGAATGACTATTTATTAAAAAAATGAACACCACTATTTATAGTATATGTCTATATATTAGTTATAAATTTGTACGATGCAAAATAATTATATATATTTTATATATCGATGGTAATTCTTAAACTTATATTTATATTTATATTTATAGATTCTATATTTATATGTATTTTAATAGTTTATATAGTTTTTAATTGAAATATTATTTAACTTAAATTACTTATTTTTTAAAAATTTTAAAGATAACTATGTGACATCTTTACCTACATGATAAATTATAAAGCGAGTATTTATACTCTTATAATATAGATATAAACTAAGATAGTAATATCAATTAACTATCCCCTATTTTCTTTTATATAATTGTAATAATGTAATAATATATCACACGACGTCGATATTCAAATATGTAGACATAAGTATCTACGTGTGTATGCATACTTGATAACGAAAATGTGAATCCAACCAAATAATGACAAAAAGCATTTACTTTGTATACAATTTTAAGATTATTATAATCGATAGTTATAGTTATTGATAATTATTCTAAAATGAAAGAATCTTTTTATTTTTGCTTAGAAGCGACAATGAAGTGCATATTTTAGGGAGGGGAGAAGTATATTCGTGTGGTAAATTGTGCTTAACTAAAATATTCACATTTTTCTTTCTTCTAAAGCTTACATATTTTATATTCACCCTCTAAAAATATACTTTTATTTATTTATTTATTACACGGAGTATAATAAAATCCGAGTTTCACGGCACACACCTCACAGACCCTCCCTTTTGTTTTGTTTGCTTTCTGCTTAAAAATGGAGGGACCTTAATATACCCTTTCTTTTTTCTCTCTCTGAAAAAGAATAAAAGCCACTTTCTCTCTCATCATCTACTTTCTTCTTCACTTAATTCTTTCCAAATTTATTGTAATCAATCCGATCTTCATCACTTCAGTCTTCCTTTCATTCGTAGAATTTTCAGGTAATTACTTCCAACTTTGTTATGTTATGTTATTTATTTATTTAATTTATTGTTTTGTTTTTAGCATAATAGTTTTACTTATCGGATTTCAAGGCTGAGATCTGTATTTTGCTTACCTGTGTGATTATTATCAGAATTCTGTCATTTTTTTATTTTTATCTTTATTTTTTGTTGTTAAGAGTTGCTTGAATGAGGTAAAAGCTATTGTTATCAGATTAGATGTGGCATTACATATTCCAATAATTTTTTGTTCATTTATATTATAGAAATTGTGCCTATAAGTCTTGCTGTAATTGAGGTTATTTTTTTTTTATTAATTATTAGGGTTTCAATATAAGGAACAAGCTGATCTGGTGGAGTGGTTAATTTTAGTCAACTGACAGCTCTATTGATATGTTTATGTATATGCAATTATGCATCTCCTTGTACTTAAGATTTCTGAATTCTGATAATAAAATCTTTATTTGCATATCTAGTTTTTGATAATTATCCCAACTAACATATACAAAAATAACATTTATTTGCAGATAATGTTGGTGATTTTTTGTAACTATAAAAATTATTAAGTGTTGGATTATTGAAGCAGATTAACAAGTACTTTTGTGTGGGATGAGTCCACCGCCGTCAGGTGTTGAAGGAGACGATGGACCGGGAAACATCTCATTAAATGGATTAATGGAGCGAAATTATCTGGGATTATCGGATTGTTCTTCCTCAGTGGATAGCTTGGGAATCACAGATGTAAAAATGAAAAGGAACAATTTGAATCTTAAAGCTACTGAATTGAGACTTGGTCTTCCGGGATCTCAATCCCCTGAACGGGAATTGGCAAGTGCTGAGACTAGTCTTGATGAGAAACCATTGTTTCCGTTGCTTCCTTCAAAGGATGGAATTTGCTCTAAAGTTGTTGTTTCTGGAAATAAAAGAGGATTCGCTGATACTATTGATGGATACTCCGAAACAACAAAGGGGTTTACGGAAGGGAATTGGTTGTTTGATTCTGATGCGTCAAAAGCTACTTTGGTCCCACAAGGAAAATTTAATAGCAATGCAAATGTAAATGGTAAGATATCATCATCTGGAGCTCAGCCTGCTTTGATTAAAGATGCAACATCTAAAGAACAAACTCATGGAACTAATGCTAACAAAGTTGTCAACAGTTGTAATCCTCCTGCTGCTAAGTAAGTGCAGTATATAAATTTTTTGTAAAATAGAGAGATGATAAAATGATGTTTTCTTAATATTATCTTGTGGGTTGCAGGACGCAGGTAGTTGGTTGGCCTCCAGTCAGATCTTTTCGCAAGAACATCCTGTCTACAAATTCGAAGAACAATGATGAAGTGGACGGTAAGCCTGGTCCCAGTGCTCTATTTGTGAAAGTTAGTATGGATGGGGCTCCTTATCTGAGAAAGGCTGATCTAAGGAGTTACACTACTTATCAACAACTTTCATCAGCCCTAGAGAAAATGTTTAGCTGTTTCACTATTGGTGAGTCGCTTTTTTCTCCGTATGGCAAGCATCTCCAATCGTATTCTTTCAAGCTTTTTTGTAGAAACAAAGTCTTTTAAAGACTTTTTACCATTGGAGTCAATGACTTCTTTCTATGAATAGGTTTTGAAAAACTGAGGCTTTGGCCAAACACATACCCTTTCCATTGGAATGCATAGGTTTTTGCATTAAAAAATACTTGGTGGAATATGACGTGGCAACAAAAAAAGTCATTAATTTTGTTGTTCTAGTTGCTAGAAACATGCTTGTACTAGTCATACACTTCTACTATCGTAAAACTCACTCTGGCATTTTTGATAGCGTAGGTCAGTGTGGATCACAGGGAGCACCAGGAAGGGAAAGTCTGAGCGAGAGCAAGTTGAGGGATCTCCTGCATGGATCAGAGTATGTGCTTACATACGAAGATAAGGATGGTGACTGGATGCTTGTGGGAGATGTTCCTTGGGAGTAAGTACATAACTGTATTTGTTCACTTCCGCTCTGTTATTTATTATTATTGTTGTGCCATTTTTAAAGGCACCCAACTCAAGTAGTTGGCTTATTATCATGTGTGCAAAAGAAAAAGAAAAGAATAATCATAAAAATTAAATATAGCAGCAAAAACTGTTGTCATTTGACTGTGTTCTGCCGTTTCACATCAAGGCATGGCAAACAAATTAGCAAACCTGATGATAGAAGCAGCCTAAATGTGAATAACATGAGTTAAGGGCCTGTAAATGGTAAGCTACATTTGTAAGGACATGTTGATACGTAAAATCGATGATTGTTCAGTAGTGGTACATGTAAGTTCGAAAATTGCTAATAATGTAGGTTCAAGGGTTAAGCCATATATATTATATTATATATATTTAATAAATCCGTTCACAAAATCGGATTCTTAAATCTGAATAATCGTACGTATAGAGATCAGGTCCATGCTAATTTGTATGCCTGTCTACATTTTTGGCTATCCTATGATTACTTAGTTAAACCAACTTTTCGTATTGAAACCCAATTATGCCTATTCGTTCATGATGCTTTACTGATACGTGATACACATGTAGTGTGCACCAAAGTTGTTTCACATGAGGGGGGTTGATTGTTTCTGTATAGAAACACAATATCTTAACTCTCACTTCAGATAGTCAGATAATAGTCTTTTTCAGGGAGTTCTTTGGGAACTTGTGCTATATTTCAAATTCTATAAAGATTGGTTTTGTAAATAAATTATAGTTCAAAAACTTAGAAAACAATGAAAAAGTTCATCCAGTAGTTTTAAATTTGATTCTTTAGTTTTTTATTTTAATGTTGATGCCAATCAATATACGGGATACTTGGAATCAGTTTAGTTTTGTATTGTACAATTATAGAATTATAGAATTGAAGTGATTAGCTTCATACCAAAGCTTATTGTATGTCACAAAGTTCAAATCTCTTTTGGCAATTTAATTATCACCAACTATCAAACCCTGTCATGTGTACCAGTGCATCTCGTATTTGACAGCAATATTAAATGAAGAAAACTAACATGGACTGCAGATTAATATGGTCCCAATCGAGTCTCTTGTTCCAAGCCTCTTTCAGACAGTTTAATTTACTACTTCCAGTGGTCAATATTCTAATTTTATCAAGCTCCATTTCTAACATGCTAAATTTTTCTTTGTAATTTCCATCCTTGTTTCAGCATGTTTATCGGTTCTTGCAAGAGGCTGAAGATCATGAAGGGCTCTGATGCAATTGGTTTAGGTATGCATCCTATTTATACATTATGTCACGTCGATTAGCAAGTTACCAAGTTGACATTCACCTACACACTTAAATAATCATCACCTCATCTCCTCCAATGAAATCTCAATTAACGTCTCTCATGGTTCCCTGCGAAAATGGTGTGGATTTGATTCAACACCATCAAATTACTTGTAATTTTATGACACGGGTGTTATATGAAATTTCAACATGAAACTTTTCAAAAAGGGTGTTGAATTTCTCTCCTTTGTTTCACCATATAGTACTAGTTGTGGTAATGCACATTCTATTTAACTGATGGACAGCTCCAAGGGCCATGGAAAAATCTAAGAACCGAAATTAGCTTTCTGCAAGAGAGGAATAACTGCATGAATGAAGAGTGGAAACTAACTAGGACTGGACTGCAGTTATCTCATGAGAAAGTTGAAGTACTGTTTTTTAGCGCTATGAATGGTAGTAAGAGTAAAATGTTTCTAATATATGATGGTTATATTATAGGAAACCTTCGTTTTCAACTATTCTCTTTCGTATTTGATGAATGTGTGTGTGATTGGAGAATTTTTAAAACTTCTTGGACTTCTTGTAGTCAACTGTGTTCTGTCATATTGCGGTGTTTGTATTTGTCCCCTTTGTAGAAGTCCAGGGTCTATAATTAGAAATAGTAGATAAAAATGAGGGCTTATTGCTTTAAAATTATCAACAGTAAAATATTGAATGATGTTGAAAATTCCAGGTGAAAGTGCAGGACTGCAGGTGTTGTGCAGAAGCCAACACAGCAGTGTCAGCAGGCACATAAAATAGTAATAAAGTAATTAAACGGATATTACTAAACATATTAGTTTAATATGATAAATTTGAATATACAATCTTTTTTATTATATTTACTAGTCAATAACTTATATAATACAGTTTTCAATGCAGTATTACAATTTTCAAGGTGGTAGTATATTTAATAATATTCGTTTAATAAAGGGAATATTGTTTTAGAAATTGTGATACTGCATTAAAAACTGTGTCATGTGAGTGATTGACTAGTAAGTTTAGTAAAAGATTATTATATTAAGCTTGACCCTAAATTTAGAGACAGGTTTCCATGTTTTGGCTGGTTGAAGAGGAAGGATAGGGTATTTGTTAAATATAATCAAGGTACTAGCTATTTTGACTATTAGAACTATGGTCCGTGGATCTCCTGAAATTTATACGTAGTAATTCAAACTAGCTGGTACAATACCATTGTTGTACCAGGTTTGCATGTGCAAACTAGTGCTAAAAATATGTATTTCACTGTGCTGTTTTTAATAAACTGCTGTTCTGTACATTTCTTTCCATGGGCAGATTGCCAAAATAATATAGAAACGAGCATGGATTAACTTGCTCGTTATTTAATATATGTATATATATACAATCTTTTATAGGAAAGATAAAATTTCATTTAGGTTAAATTTAGTTTCTTGAAGATACTAAGTTGAAAGGGTGTGTAATTCGGATCACCTAAAACCCTCACTTGGAATATTCTCAATGTGAGTTTTTTTATAGTCTATTTGTGTAAAAAGGTATTACTTCAACGAAGGAAAGCTTTATAGTACATAAATCTTATTAAAATTCTAATAAAATAATCAAAAAGTATAAGGTCTAGTATACCTATAACTTATTACTCGTAAATCTCAAGCTTCCCAACAAATTTTACACTAGAAAATGAAAAGCTTTTTGTAAAGCTTTTTTAAATAGTTAAAAACTTTAAAAAATTGTATCATTGAAGATGCTCTAGTCGATAAAAACACCTCATATGATTATGAGAACCCTACTCTTTTTTGAACAAAATGAGAACCTTAGTTTAAGTGTATTCATCATGCTTGTTAGATCTATGAATCAGTGTGTATTTCTAAATCTTCACTTGAAACTTAGATCAAAATCTCATTAAGAAAAATGAGAAAAGTAACTTTAAATGGGTCTTTAAACTGCTTGAGTTATTCTAGGGAGTCAGGAGGGAGGACAACAACCGTGCATATTTAAGAGCACTCTTTGTCAACACTTGAAGAATTCGATTATTTTGAGTCAAGCACGAAGACGAAGGAGTGCACAATAGACAATGGTACAGAGCACCCAATTATAGTGGGCCATCAAATTTCAAATATAGTCTATATATATACCTAATAATGTAAGCCTATGTTCCATACTTCCATTATATATTTAAATTCATCTCTTTAAGCAAAAGGTCCGATATCAAATTGTATGTACATATTATTTGTAATTTTCAAGCAAAGGGCCCATCATAATTCAACTTTTCAATCACGTAAATAGTAATTAAATTGCACGTGAGTAATAATAATAAATAAGAACAAAAGAAAAAATCTACAGATCTGGTATGGGGTTTCAAGTTTCAACATTCGATCAAATTCAATCTTTTCAGTATACGTTCTATTTAATTTCTTGATACAGATAACACTCTAAAACCTTTAAACATTTACTTTTTAATTTTAATGAGACTTTAGGTTTTTCAATTTCTAGGTTTTTTATATTTTATATTTGAAGAATGAATTTTGATCATTCAAGTTTAGCATTATATTTACATTTTTTATGTATTGAATTATTGACATTACGTCGTTAATTTGACATTCGTTGGTTATTGTTAAAAGATGCTCATATCATGTAGTGATGAACATTCATTTATATATAATCCTTTTTTAAGAGTTTATTTTTTATTGTGGTATCGGGTTATCAAATTTCAAGCTTTGGACCTGTTTTGAGTCATTCTATTTATTTTAGTTTTATTTATTCTCAAATAACACATAATACATTTATATTTTAAAAAGATATATTTAAATAAAATCATATTTATTAATTAAAAATAAAACATTAGTTATAATTTTAGTTGGAGTCGACATATGAGAATAACCAAGTATAAGAGCCCTTTTATTATTTTTACTTTTTGTTCTTATCCAAAAAGTTACGGTTTTATGTCTCTTCATCTCCTCCTCTTTTCTTTATTGACCTTTGCAGCAGGTGAGCAGGTTTACACTCAAGTCGCTGGTTCCTCTCTTCTTTTTTATCTATGTTGCGCAGATTTAAAAAAATCACCATGGTTGATTCACCAATTTTAGTAGAAAAAGAAAAAAAACATTAAAAATTAATCATAGGGCGCCACTTTCATTCCGTTTCCCTCCGTCTGTGTCACCCATTGAACGATTCTCTCAAAAACGAACGGAGGACGGTCATGTGCCTATGAGCGTTCTCTGTTTAACTTTTTCGTTCCACCCTTTTCGTTCCCTTCTTTGTGTATCCATAGGCTGCATTCTAAGTGACTATTGTTATTATATATTCCATTTTAAAACAGGTTATATTTAACATCAACATGAAATTCTCATTTAGATATGGAGTAATATCTATAACTTTCTTTTACCTATAAGCATTTTCTTTTTTACGTCTCTAAGTCATACTTGTTAAGTCGTTATGATACGATCTAGGAGCGTATTCAAGTCACTAATATTTGTGCATTCCATACATCCGTAGGATGGGAAAGAGATTGACGGATGTAGTGTAATGAAAAGGAAGATGAGTAAGAACATCTTATTTAATAAGAAGGCAAAAAATAGAGATATACTAGTCATTTTGTTCTAGGCAATCTCTCTCCATCTTCCAAGATTTTCGAGTGTTTTAAACTAAAAGTGAAAAAAAATATAATTTACACCCGCTATTTTTACAACAAATCACAGAAATATATGATTGATGACTACAAATATTTGTGCATTCCATACATCCGTAGCTTATTTTGTTGAAATAAACAAATGCTCAATAACATTTGTTGAAATCTAATATAATACATTTCATTTACGAAAATAAATTTAAAAAGGACAAGTAATTGGATGCTACGTCAAACATATTTGCAGGAGCGGTTCAAGTCTATCGGGGGACTAAAGCGAACTTTCAAAATGGAGCATTTTTTACTATAAATTTTAACTTATTCTATTTTATATAAAATTTATTTTTCTTTATTTTTTAGATGCAAAATCTTTAATTACGTCATTATAATCAGTTTCGTTTACTAACTCATTTTCAGATGATAAAGTAGCTAATCTATTTAACATTTCTTGTGACATTGTTGATCTTAAATAGTTTTTCACAATTTTAAGCTTTGAAAAACTACTTTCGGCTGAAGCAACTGTTACGAGAATGGTTAACATAATTCTATATGCAATATAAGCATTAGGAAAAGAATCAAGTTTTTTAATATAATTAACTATATCAATTGGTTTATCATTTTCTACATTATCTTGTTCCTGTTCAACATGATTTTTAGGATCAACACAATTCTTTTGATTATTTAATTCTTCTTTCACATTCACTCCATTATCATCTATATTAGTTTGATTTTTAGGATCAACATCATTCTTTTGATTATTTAATTCTTCTTCCACATTGATATAGTTTTTCTTTATCTCCAACTTGTAAGTAAATTACTGGATCTCGACCAAAATGATGATGTACAATCAGCCCCAATGATTTCAAATGAACAAATTGCGGTGTTGTTGGCGGAGTAACGTTGAGTCTGGTGTCTACTAACCGGAGCATAGGATGCAGAGAGTAAAACACACGATGAACCGTATGGATAAGGTTATGTTGTTTGAAACGTTTGAGTATGTGTAAAAAGAGGGGCACTTGGGGTGGAATGGTGGGTTTGTTTGGTTTGCAATTTTCGATAGTGACCTTTAGCAATTTTTAAAATGAGAAAACTCATTAGATTTAACTAATGTGTTAAGTGTTAAAGTATGAACCTCACACTTGTATTCAATTAACAAACTAATTTTGAAATGTTTAATATTAAATTGATTAACAATGACAAGTTTAAGTTATTTTGTGGAATTAAATAACGAACGATGAACTCAAGAATCTCTGATATTATTGAAGTCGAATATAGGGATTACAATGAGTTGGGTTTTTCATAACCTAATGATCCCTATTTATACACATATTTGAGATATGAAACACAATCCTAACATATCTCAAATATGTTGGTTATAACAAACTAATCTATGTGTATGGAAACTAGATATATATATATATATGTATATATATAATATATTTCTTCTAAATTCTAGTAAATATCTTGGAATCCTTCAGATGTCAGCTGTAAAATTTATCTTGTATCTTTCAATCCTTATCTTCTAATTCTAGATCTGAAATTCTAAGTTTGAAATGGTTGTGTCTCAAGTCCCCTGATCTGGTTAAGTCCGAGTCTGAACTTTTAGACTCAGTCGCGAATAATTCTTCAGACTGAAAAGTAATACTTAGCTAATTTTTCGTGGACTTACACTTTTGACTCATCAAATGTATGAGTTGGGTTTAATCATTATTTTTTCCAACAATCTCCCTCTATCTAATGATGTCAAAACCTTTATACATAAATACTAAGAAAGTAAAATTAAATTCAAATAATAAACTATACTTTTATAAATACATAAGTCTGTTACTAGCTAGTCTATTACAATTCATCTTCTATTGAACACTTTCTTATATTTCTCCATTTATCTCATTCTCTTCGTCCTCTTTCAATCAACTCTAATTCTTTTATTTTATGTTTTTCATTATGTCTGTGCTCTTTTCTAATCCTATGAAATTTACTCTTTAGTTCTGTTATTTTATCCAATATGTTCAAGAGATAAAATAAACATATGATCACCATCTTCATAAATAGTAAACTCCGATCAGTTTTGCAGAGATTCAACAAAACTGACAAATGATAATATTTTTTCCCATGTAAGCTCTTTATTGATTGAAAGCACCCCACCCTTTTTGAGTCTTTATAGAGAAATCCTTCATGATCATCAGTCTTGACATATATATTCTATATAAACTTGATTTCGGCAAGCACTTGGTGAGCTTTGTTATTCAAATCTTCAATTATCAGACCCACATATTTCTTATCCTTCTTTATATTGAATGCAACATATAAGTATTTGTAATCATCTTCTTTAGAATACCCCATATCATTTGCAGCTTCCACCAATATAATTATTTAAGACATAACTTTTTCTTGCAAATTCTTGTCAATCAATCCCTTGATAATCCTTGCTATATACCTCCACTCTATGTATCCAAGGGTATGTAATTGATCCACATAAACATGAAATCTTTTGTGGTTTGTCATTTTGTTATCAATTCTTACCCTTCCAAATTGTTTGTAAACAGTGCAGCATGATCAGATTGTCTTCAATCCTTCTATGCAGAAAGTTATCTTTCAATTTATAAGATAACTAATAATGTCTCTGTTGTTTCTCACTCATTCTTTTATCTTCATTCATATATTGTTCATCATGTTAAGCTTTCCTGAAGTATTATGCTTTAGACAAACCAAGCTCAGTAACACTTTGTTCTATTACTACTTGACTAACACTTTCATTTTCAGCATGACCTTTTCTCTGTTCATACATAGTCTTCGCAACTTTAGCTCTTCTATACTTATCTCTTTACTTTAGAATTTGAGGATCAGTTGTAGGTACTTGTTCAATTTGGTCGTGATCTGAAGTTTATTCATGAATGGGTACTTGAGTCTGAACTTTAGTTGATATATCAGTTTGTGTAGGTTCTTGTGTTTCATTTGGCATTTCACACTGTGACTTTTTCTTTATATTGGCCTTAGATCTAGACCCTTTGATTTTATTAAAAAATATTGAGATGAGGTCATTGTCAAAATTCTCTTCCTCTTTTAATTCTGAACTAGAGTAGTGACATATTATGTCAGTACTATCAGTATTACCAGCATTATCTTCATCTTTTTCAAAGTGTGAGAGTTTTGCAGCCATCATCTTCATCTTCCTAAGTGAATTGAAGCAAATGACGTGGACCAGAGATGCATTTGTCTGATATCTCCGGTCGCTGGTCTCTGGTAAGTGGATCTTGTATATTAAACACTGTTCCACCCAGCAAAAACATGATGTATCTTCAAGTTCATCTCCAACTTCTCTGAAGTGTTGCGTTTATCTGGATCCAATATCAGAGAGTATCTCGCTAGTTATGATTGTTTAGTAATAACTAGGGAGTAAATACTTAAGGATGGAAAATTTCGTCATCGTTTTACTCGTTGGAGCAATACAGGTTACGTACCCGACGAGATTACACTTAATTATTTATTATCAAATTCTAGTTCAGTAGATCTAAGCCCAACAATATTCTAACTAAATTATAGCTATTCAAGTTACATTTAGCAGGATGCTAAATATAAGAGGCTTGAATCTCCTACTTTTACAATTAATATTCAGCTTGGGTTTGCTCTCACAGAACAATCTTGTTAACATTTCTTTTATATGGTGAAAAAAAGTAAGGGACCTCTAGTAGCTCCACTAACCGTTCTCATGATTAACATGTAAAAGGTAAATCGTCTAACTTATGATTGGACGAGAATGGTCTCAACATCTGTTTTCTAAGACAAAACAGGAGTAACTGACTTTCTGACGGTTCCTACTCACCGATCTTATGATCAATGTATAGAGATCAATCACGTAACTTGTGATTAAGAGGCGAAAAGAATAGGAATTGAAACTGTGACTTATGATAAGCTTGGATTAGAATTCGATCAATTTATACATGGAAAATTTGATCAATTTATATAATAACTGGCTTAATTCATTATAGCTTAGTTCATGTAATGTAAGAAATTTCTATTTGATGTTTAATCCCGAGTAACTTAAGCAACCCCGATGTGAATTAGATTAACCTTGAGTACACTATTGTGTTAAAGAAGATTAATAACATTGCATTACACGTCTAAAAAGTAGCAAGTCAAATTGTGTTGAAGTTTAGTAAGTTTGGTGTGTCGTACTTGTAATAAGTCTAGTTTTTATTTTTAATAAAATGGCAAATATTTGGTTTCCTTCGCTTGTAGTATGACGGTTTTTTAATAAAATTCTCGTATTTAAGTTTGGTATTTGATTGGTATGATATTTTGAATTAAGCATTGCTTGTTTTTTCTCTTTTAAGTTCTGAATTAATAATGTGTTGGTGTGAATATATAAATGTTCGTTTTAAATAAGTTGTAGATAAATAATTATTAGTTGTTCTATGTGCCGAATGAACTGACTGAATAATTAAAAGGTACCAATTTAATTCTCTATATGAGATAGTTGAAAGACAGTTATTATGTCAAATATTTTGAAAATTTCATAACTTAATATGAAAATTAATACTTTTAGGACTTCAATTATTGAGATATATCTTTTTCATTTAGTCAACAACAAAAACATCTAAATACTTAAATATACCTGAATGACCTACTAAATTATGCTCTTTAGGCCCTTAGTATATTGAATGTCTTGCTTTTTCTGTAGCAACCGACATTCATCTATATGTTTAACGTCATATTTTAGAAATTATCTGTTTAAAGTCTTCAAGTGATCTTACATTTTATAGCTTTTACAATTACTTTTAAATTTGAATATATAATACAATGACGACTACAAACATTTATATGCATACAAGAATTATAGTGCCCATAATATGAACAAAAACCCATAAACATGCTTAATCTTGTACTAGTTAAGTGCCCGTATAATGCAGCGTCATGCGTAATATGTGGTGTTATTTTATGGTGACGGGTCATAGTAAAGGATCGAGAAGTTGACGATGATTGATGGTGGAAAAAACTACTACTCCGTAAATATGTGTTGGTATATTGCAAACTGTGGTGTTGTAATGTTGTGCAAAGAATTTTATGTATGTAGAGATGCCACGCTGCTTCAAATCATTACCATATATTTCATATTGCACGTGTTTTATATTTTAAAATAATTATTAGGTAATAGTTGGAGTAGGCCTTACGAAGCCAATGATATGGGCTTAACTTATAGCAAGTAATCAGTGTTTGATGGGCCTTAGTCCTGTCCATTAATATTATACGCTCCTACAGCTATGGCAGTGGAGCCCTTGACTGTGACACAATTATATTTGTATCATTACCAATCACAGATAAATGATTACAGTGAACCTTTATAATGGCATTATACATCTTGACATGACCCTTATTTATGTGGATGTAATGATTGAGATGATAGGGATGTAATCCCTATATGTGTAAATGTAATTATTAGGGGTGTATAAACGCACAAACTCATTCTATATAATCGAGTTTCATTAAATATGCTTAAATCATATAATGAAAATATATATAAAAGGAAAGGATAACAAATGCTTAGCATATAAACATCAAACAATAAACTCTTATAACGACTAGTCTATGAATTATAGTAGAAAGAAGAGTATGGTGGATCCTAAGTCAATGGTCATTGTCATCGGTTGTATCTTGTAATGTGAAGATTATTTATATGTCGTGATATGGATGTATATGTCTATAATCTGATTTTGTATCTTGAAATTGTTTTAGTAATAATATAGAGTTCCCTGCCTTTTTTCAAAACATAATTATATATTAATACTAATATTTACTATAAAATATAGAATATAATATTAACTCTTTTAGAGTACATATAATAAGTAATGATATGGTATCCTAGAAGGATAAAAAGTATCTCTTGTAATGATAGAGATATTAGTTTGTACGTGGTATTTTTCATATGTAGGCATCCCATCTTGATATCAACTTGTTTTCTGTGAAATTTAATGTGGAGCTGATCTTAGTCACGTATTTTATGTTCCCAAAAAAACGATGATAAAATTGGTTGGTGAGGTTTTGTAGTATTGTTAAAAAATAAAAATAAAAAATAATAATAATAATCATAATAATAATAAAAGGTTTTCTAGTAGCTAACAAGTTGATGTCATGTGCCCCAATAATTATAACACTCAACAACCATCCTACTAATAATTATACAACTATACTATTAATATATCATATTTTTGTTAAAATATATTATTAATTTATAATTAGTTTTGGTCAATAATTATAACACTGCTCAACCATGTGGTTTTACCAAACCCGATTAATCTTTTGATTCTCTTGTCATTAATTTTCTTTGGAACAACTAAGAACACAACTAATCCTACATGCAAAATTTATAATGAATTCATATGACATGGATAGTCAAATGGCTAGCTGTAATTGATAAACAAGTACCAATCATTTGACCGTTTTCATCAACTCTCGATATTGTTTAACAAATTAACTTCTAGTCCTAATTAACAAAACGACTAACTAAACGCACAAGAAAAGGGCGGATTTTGATACGCAATATGTCATTATTTATCACCAAATTAGCTTACACTTTTGGGTTTAATAGAGCCCCATAAACAGTCACTCAATATTTATTAAATACCAATGTCGAAAACCAAATGAGGGTTTTAGGCTTGTACCTTATGCTTAATTGACACACGCATTCCTATTTGTCTAGCTTACACATTCATCATTGAAATTGAAATGAATAAAGAAAAAGAAAAGAAAAAAGGTAGAGAAGTTATCTATACACTCATCTTTCTTTTGTGTTTTTTTGGGTGTACACAACAAATGTGTTATATCTTGTTCATTGATATAAAAATAATGAGTACCTACAAAAAAATAATAAAAAGAAATAGATAGAATGACATCTATCATACGTCGTTGTTATTATCGGGTTTTGCTAACGATATCCCTTAAAACTATAAGTAACAATCCATTTCTTATTTCGATTATATAATTGTTTTTCTCTTCTAATTTCTTACTAGTCTTATATAAAATTTTAACTATTCTAAAAAAAATAAAAAAAACAATCAATTGTCTACAATCTTACATTCTTACTTTGTATAAAAGATAAAATAAAATAAAAGACAACTGATTTTCATGTCAACGAATAAATGCTTGTGGGTCCTATTTTTTCTTTACCTTATTCCTAGTCAAATCGAATATTGTTCATTTTTATTATTAGCATGATTATTAATGTCAATATAATATTAAACAATCCAATCGGTTATACAAAATTCAAAAGTGTGGGCTACGCTGGTAAAAAAAACGCTTTAAGTAACTAAAATTTGATTGTATTATGTTTGTAAAAATAGAATAGAATAGAATAGATAGATGATATCCAGTAAATATTAGCATCACAACACTCATGTTCAGGAAAGAAAATATAATAATGTTACCATCAAATCTAAGTAGCATTATATGTACAACGTAGTTGAAATTGTGTGAAACATCAATTTAAAACATGCATGTGGCCAGTGGTTCATAATCTCATACACCAGACAAATAAAGGAAAAACAAACATTTGTATGTGTAAAATTGTAGGATTGTGAAATGGGAAAAGAAAGTAAAAGAATATAAATTGTTAATAGAAATGATTAAATTTATTCAAAAAATAAAAAATGAAAATCAATAAGAATAATGTAAAATTCATTTATCATTCAAACAAAAGAATAATAGAGCAATTGTAATAAGAAGAACGCAAAGACAATATTTTTTAAGTTATACGTAATAATCAATTAAGAACAATTTAGACGAAACGTGAGGAAGACAATCTCAAATTATGAGATCATGGTTTTGCACAAGGTAAAGACACCTCTAAATGTTTAAGGATCTCTTTATTTATAGACCCTTAAGGCTTACATTAGGAAATTAATTCCTCTAAGAAAACTAAATTTTGTATTATTCAAATTTATCTTGAATATGTTTGACCAATTTTGAACTCTTGGACTTATCTCTTAGCCGACCTTGAACATATCTTGAACTCCAATCCTCGGGCTCCTTTGTATATGATACTTGTGAGTGACACATAATTCATTCAGACTAAGACTCACTCAGATTCACAACCTAGACTATTAACACCAATATAACTTATCTAAATTCAGTTTTACACTTTGTCTCATCAAATTTATAATGTGGAGAAAATTCGACTACATAATTTTTTCAACAATCTCCCTCTATTTGATGATAACAAAAAAATTAGTAAACTGATTACAAGATAAATTTAAGATGTTAAATATAGATTAAGAACTAATTCTAGACTCTGACTTGATAACTCCAAATATCTTATATAATCCTTTGAACTCTGTCCTCCCCTTAGCCTGTGAACATATCTCTTCAAAACTAGCTTTAGCAAGTTGATCGATCTCGCACAAACGATATTACTATTGAAACACACCACCTAATCATTCCATTGTTAGGAAGACTTTAAACACAAAAAACCCCATGATCAACTTGCTCCATGTTGTCGCTTTCTCTCTTTACATTAACATCAGTTGCTCTTTTTCTTCTTATATATTTCTCCCCCTTTTTGTCATCATCCTTTCTTAACAAAGAATGAAGGGAAGACACTCCATGTGCAACTACATGAACTTCCTCATATAACTTCTTTATCTTTTTGTATGCAAATATAATGTAAGAGCTTTTGGTGATAGGTGAGTGTGAATTCCAACTTTGGATTTTGTTTAAGGTCTTTAACTATTGATTACGACTTTGAGAATCGGCTTGGACAATGATTAACCTTTCATGCATTCTTTTCTTCAGCAGAAATATCTTCATCTTTAGCTTCCTTATGTTCAAAGTCTTCGAATGTAGCTTGAATCATTAATTCCTTGAAGTTATCTTGAGCATGCTATCATAACTCCCCTTTTTAATCTCGGATTCCTTGCATGTTCGGTTAGAATGAGTTGACCTTTGAGTCTGAATATGGGGCGACCTCTGGGTCTGAGTTCTTTTGGGGGTGAAATTGTCTAGGTCTAATCTCGTTTAAGTCTGACCTCGTTTGAGTTTAAACTCGTGTAAATCTTAACTCGTCTTGCTCTGAAGTCGTCTCAGTCTAAAGTCTTCTCGGTCTGAAGTCGAAATATCAAACTCGGTTTGAGTATGAAATTGTGTGAGTCTGAAATTTCAGACTGAAAATTTGCAGCAGATTCAAAATTTTATATTTCCTTATAGAAAGATCAGATCATTCTCAAATATTTACACGATGTATGTGTCGTGAACCTTATATTCAAAAATCAAAATGATCCAATTATTTTACCGAATGAGGCCGGTTATTTTACCGCCGCTGTTCAGAACATGAATAATATATCAAGGAATTTTCAACAATCTTCTTTGATTTCTTTAAATAGATTTGACACGCTCTGGTACCAATTGTTAGACCCTTTTATCACCCAAACAAAGGAATAAACACAATAATTGTAATACAAATAAACCAAAGATGATATGTTCTAAGTTATATGTATTAATCAATTACGAACAACTTAGAGGAGACATGGGGAAGACGATCTCATATTATGAGATCGTGGTTGTACACAAGGTAAAGAAACCTATAAAAGTCTAGGAATCTCGTTACTTATAAAAACTCTCAAGACTTACATTAGTAAATTGATTCCTACAACGAAACTAAGTTTTGTATTATTCAAATTTATCTTGAATATCTTTGATCAATATTGAACTCTTTGAACTTATCCCTTAGCTTACCTTGAACATATCTTGAACTCTAATCTTCAACCTCTTTGAATATGATATTGGTGAGTTTGACATATTATTCATTCAAACTGAGACTAACTCAGATTCTCAACTTAGACTATTAATACAAATATAACTAGTCTAGTTTCAGTTTTACACTTTATGTCATCGAATTTAAAATGTGAAGAGAATTTAACTTTAACTACATATTTTTCTTAATAAATAAGTTCGAAGAAAAGTAAGAGATAAAAGTTGCTTTACGTTGGAAGCCAATAAGTTATCTTTATGTTATTTTCTGTTTTGAGCAAAATCATAGGAAGTCGGCTGTTATCAATAGCCCTGAAGGTTATTGCTAACAAATTCCTTATTAGAATTATTATTATGTATATGGTCACCATTTGGTAATGTGGGGTTAAATATCTAATAAAGATTAAGTCACAAACTTTACTTTGTGAATGTTTCAAATATTCGGGTTTAGTGGATCCTTCATGTAGGGTGTCCCAATTATGTCGTGTGCCAGTTGAATTGCTTTGTATATATATCACTTGTTTAATTCCACTAACTTTAAGTGGAATCAACCTAGATAATTGGTACTTGATTATCTAAGACAGTTGTTAAGAATTAAGATGACAATTCTATGCTTTACTATTGCATTAAAATTCATTAAAAATGTCACAACTAAAAGAGATGAACTTATAAGAAAAGTTCAGATATAAATAAAGCGTGAGATTAAACCTGACGGAATAAATGTGTTCCCGACACAAAGTGGCAAACCTTGTTATGCTCATTCTGTAGTTTGTGTATCAAGCTCTGTAATGACTACATAAAGACTAACTCTTTGAGCAAGTGTAAAAGCTTAGGTATCGTTTATTTATGTATAAATTATAGGTATTTTTTAGTAAACCAATTGAATGTTTTATCCTAGAGAACATAGTTAGCAGCTAATAAAGGCGAAGGAGGACGTCATTGTCATTTGGGTGAGTGTCCCTATCAGGTGTATTGGGATCAATTCCCACTAAGCCTACTTTAAAAACCTTAATTTGCTTCAGTTCTGTTGATGATAATATTAAATAAGTCAAATAGTATATTCATTGAAAAACAAACAAAGTCAAAAGGTAGTGGGATTAGGTAAAGGCTTAAAGGTGGTGGTGAGTAGTCATCGGGCACATTAAGCTATGAAGACTTTGAATTGGCAAAAAAAGGTTAAAAACTAGTTCCATTTTTAACTTCATTTCGTCAAGTGTTTTCGAAGGGAGGTCCATGTGTCCTTACATGTCAACACAATGGGAACGCTGCTGAGATAGTTTATCAAAAGGTTGTACAAATGCATTAATTATTTGTACAAATGTTAAATATCCCAAACGCAACTATTCATTTTTACCTTTTTTACTACAATACAAATATAACTTGTGTGTCACTAATCTTGAGACACTCTTGGGCCTCACTAATTGGAGGCACTAGTTATAGAATTAAAAGTATTGTTGCTTCAAATAAATATATTGGTACTAGCTTGTTTTAAACTTATATGTATGGAGCAACTATTACGTGACATAGTTCACTTTTGTGCTTTACATATGCGTACGAATTTTGTTTATATAGACTAACTAGTTGCATCTGTTTCTCGGAAATAGTTTTGTAAGCACTTTTGGTCTAGAATAATAAAAAGTAGTATCTTACCGTTTCATCTTAATAATTCTTCTAATATTCTAAGTAATTAAGATGTATCATTTACTGATTCTCTCTTCTAGATCACGAAACTTGATGTGTTCGTGTATCAATATTTTATAGTTAAAGATGATTAGTAGGAGGATGTATCATTGCTCGTCAAGAGGATAGGAATGAAAACATATATACGTTCTTCGTGAGAGTCATTAATACAAATATGGACAAACCAATTATAAATATACAACATTTTACTAAATGAGCATTTATTACTAGTCTTGGCACACCAATTTTTCTGTATAAAAAATACATATAATATATTGACCTCGTAATAAAAACTCTGCCCAACACACAAAGATGCAGAGAACTCCGAGTACTCATCAACCATTTCTATATTATACCTCCCATCTTCCACTAACCCACTCATTTTCTTTTGTCAATCATTTCATGATCTTCTATTTTTGTCATTCAAATTCAACCATATATCTAAACCAAATTAATTTAATTTAAATCCGGTGGAAATGGTGTTTGGATGGCGAAAAGCTTTCTGCACATCAGTGCCTAAAGAACCTGATTCCAATACCAGTACTACTCCTAAATCTGGTTCTAGATTTAGCTTTTTTTCTACTCCTTCTACACCTCAAATGGTTCAATCTAACACCACCACCGATTCAACCCCAAGCCTACGGTGTCGAACCACCACCACCACCACCACCACCATTGAATCCAAATCAGTTCCTGTAAGTCCAAAGTTCCAATGCAAAACAAGTAACAACAGCCTTAAGTTGTTTCAATGGTCATCCACTCCAACATCGCCTCGATCTCCTTCTACTTTCTCACTCATCAAATCGAACCTACGTTTCTCTCCGGTAAACATTATATTCCTCTTTTATTTACATCATACTCCCTGAGTCCAATTTAATTATTCACTATTTTTTTTCAGTTTGTCTTAATTTAAACCAATTAGAAATTTTTTTAAGGGAATATGAAAATTTATAAGTGTATAATGTAAGTATAACAGTTTTTAAAATTATGCGTCAATTATCGCGTTACTAAAAGTTTTAATTTTAACGAATGCATTTTCTTCCAAATTTGCAGAATAGATGTGGATTGTGTTTGCAGAGTACGAAACGAGGGCGAGGTGTAGCGATTTTCACAGCAGAGTGTTCACACAGTTTTCATTTTCCGTGTATCGCAGCTCACGCGACGAAAAATCGAAACCTAGCTTGTCCTATTTGTGGCGATTTATGGAAACAGATGCCGCTGTTGTCTTTAAACAATGAAAATGCAGTTGAAAAGGCGCCAAATGATGATGAGAATAAGAAAAATTTCAAACTTAAGAAACAGAAATCGGATTTGAAAGTTTATAATGATGATGAACCGTTAGCGTTTTTGACGCCAAAAGCTCGGTTCAAACCGATTCTCGAATCTGATGAAAATTGCGATGGGGACTCGATCGCCAGTGATCTTCATTATAACAGTAACAGTGTTGATAATGTAAGAGATGTTCACGTACAGTTATTGCCGGAGGTAGCTGTAATTTCGTCCGGCCGGAGTTGCGAGACGTACGCGGTTGTTTTAAGAACGAAAGCTCCGGCGAAAACGCAAAACAGAGCTCCGATTGATCTAGTCACAGTAGTGGATGTCAGCGGAAAGATATCAACTAAAAAACTACAAACGGCGATGAAAACGATTATTTCATCACTTTCATCATCCGATCGGCTATCAATTGTTGCTTTCTCTTCATACTCAAAGCGGTTATTACCTTTAAAACGGATGACGTTGACCGGTCAACGGGCCGCACGTCGGATAGTGGAAGCGATGGTGGTTTTACAAGGATCGTCGAACTCAAACGACGCCGTTAAGAAGGCTGCGAAGGTTCTAGAAGATCGGAAAGAGCAAAATGCCGTTGCTAGCATCATTCTCCTTTCCGATCACTCATCCTCCTCACGCGACTTTGGCGTACACGCATTAAACCTCACCGCGATTGACGATCACGCGTTTGAGAAAACATTTAAAGGTCTATTACACGTGGCGGTTCAGGATTTACGGTTAAAGCTGGGATTTATGTATGATTCAGCTCCGGCTGAGATCGCAGGTGCGTATTCGTATTTACCACGACCGGTTTCTCTCGGGTCGGGTACGGTTCGGATCGGGGAATTGTATCCGGGCGAAGAGAGAGAAATATTAATTGAATTAAAAGAGCCTACTTCGGCGGTGGGGGCCCACCGCGTACTATCCGTGCGCTGCAGTTATAGGGAACCAGTAACTCAGAAGTTTGTATATAAACAGCATGCATTGGTCGTACCTCGTGTCAACACCGTTAGATCAACTTCTATTTCCATCCAACGGTTGAGAAACCTCTTTGTTACTACTCGAGCATTAGCCGAGTCACGCCGGCTTACGGTTCGAAACGATTTGATCGGCGCGTACCATATGCTAATTTCGGCTCGAGCTTTAATGCACCAAACGAGCTCGGCTTGTAGTGAGTTTGTTGTAAGCCTTGAAGCTGAGTTGAACGAGTTGCAAAACCGGCGCCAAGCTCAAGCTGGGAGAGTGGAGAAGGCGGCTTATGTGGATGATAAGGGTGAGCCGTTAACGCCGACGTCGGCTTGGCGTGTGGCTGAGAAACTTGCTAAAGTCGCTATTATGAAAAAGTCGTTAAACAGAGTTAGCGACTTACATGGCTTTGAGGACGCCAGATTTTAATATTAAATTTTACGTTTAAAGTCGTTACTGTAATATTTTTTACATTTTGCTCCTTCGAAAAGAGCGAATGAGTGACAAAAAGTGGTGGGACCAGATTGAGTATAATAGCGACAAAGTGTACCCAACGGCTTGACTCATTTATTCAGTATTCAGTAGAAAGAAACAAAAGATGATGAGATTGATTGACAAAGCTATGAGAAAGGAGGGGGTTGTATGTCTATTTGTCTTTATGTTATAAAAAACATAGAGTAATTCGAAAAGTAAGTTAAAATAGGATGATGCTTCGTATATCATATTTTTTAACTGTATATTATTAAATGAGTTTTAAAGTTTCTATCAACACGTCTAATAGTGTATGACTCAAAATTGACATTGTATGAATTGTTATCTTAAAAGTAACGGTGAGGGTGAGGGGAAAAAGAGGTAAATCATGAATTGATGATTAAAGCAGGGGTAAATTCTGTTGTTTCTTTGTGTTATTAAATACTCACAAATTCAATTTTTGTATCTTGTGTTGAAAATTTTCTTTTCAATCATCCATGTTTTGGGGTATGTGATGATATTTTGATGGAACACGCTTATGAATTTTATTCGTGCGTCTTGTGTGACAACATCATCTACTTTGTAATTAGTCAATTTGATAATTATTATAATTGTTAACTTTAGTTTAATATGAATATTTTGTAAGTTTGTACGAACTTAGAAAGGCTTACGAACTTAGTCAAGTTCGTATGGGCTTCGAAGTTGCCAAGTTGGTAGGGCACAACCCATACGAACTTAGTTGCCTATATATTCATAAGTCCGAAAGTTTTGTAAGTGTGAGTTAAGAATTGAGTTTCAGAGAGCTAGTTCGTATACTTTGTTGTATTTAAGTCTTAGTTTGAATGTAATACAAGTTTATGTTAAATAAAACTTAAATTGTGATTTTTACATATTTTTTTATTATTTGTTTGTTATCATTGTGTATATTGGAGGATTCTGCATTCAAATATACTTATTTACTTCGTGTATGAGTCAAAAGGGATCCTACAAATTTAATCTAGAAAATAGATAGTCGCCTTTAGTTATATTTGACGTAGATTGCTACTAAATTTTACAAAGGTGCTTATTTGTATAAAATTAAAACGTTCACACATTGTCATTTCCTACTTTAGCAGCGTTGTATATGTGTGATTTAATTGTGCCTTACATATACAACAATAGTTGTGTATGATACATTATGATGAATTGATGACGAATTGATTTGAATTTCATTTTAGGTAAGCATCTTTAGTTATATATTTTTCTATATATGTCCCACTATAAATGTATGTTGACATATTTTTTTATTTAAGAATTTATTCAATTTAAATTTGATATGTTAAAAGTAAATAATTGTAAGTAAAAGATAAGTAAAATGAAGAGTTTAATAATTTTTTAATAAATAATTATTTTTTATAAGTACGTATTTTTGTAAGACATACAAAAACAAGAGATCACAACTAAAATGGAACCGAAACGATGATATTATTATATGCATTTTAGGCTTTAGTGATGAGAACCTTTCTTATTGTGAGAAGTGATAGTAAGTTACCTTTCGAAGGTAAAAAGACCGGGGAAATGGTAACGACCGTTTTTCACACATTCGGAGGGATCAAAATCTGATGGTAAAATTCCGCCAATACCTTTCGTCAAAATGTCATATCTTTATTATTTGCTTCTACTTTGATTCCATTTGTTTTAAAGCGTCTAATTATGGGTGAAAACAGTTTTTTCAAGAAACATAAATATGTATGGGCAACCTTCTTTTTAACAACATAAAAACAAAAAACAAATGATGTAGGCGCCATAACCTCTTGACTCTGTGTGCAAATATGTATCCCATCCCCAAGATTTTTGTGAGGATAATATATTAATGTCTGAGAATCATTTAATACGAGTAAATCATGTAGGTTGTTAGACGGCATTGATGAGGAGGTAGCTAATCTCACAAACGAGGGTACCGAACACAATCCATTGAGAAACTTACTAATATTAGATGGTAAGGAAAGTGAAATGGTCATTAGTACATTTGTTCGTTGTCAAATTGCAAGTTTGCGAAAGGAAACCTCCATATGCCAATCATTAGTGTAGCGTGTTACATATATGGGATCACTTAAAGATGGAAGTTGATAGTTGTTTTATATTTCGCACATCCAAACAACGGTAGTAATCTGTTGGGTCATTGCAGCTGGTTTATCCTCTCCGTGAATACAAACTATTGATGCATAATATTCATTTTTATAGTCAACCTTAAGATTGTCATTAACAAAATTAAGCTAATTATTCCCAAAATAGAAAATAGTTGTAACAAATTGGTTGCCATAAATAGTTACACCAAATTTTAGAATACTGATTGCTAACTGCTACTATATATTATTATTACGGAGTAATGAACAATGACACCCTAAAGATTGAATTACGTTTTTTTTCTTTTCTAAACAAGTAGAAAGAATTTCTATTTACATGCAAATTTAGGTAAACAGTCGTAAACCACCAACAGCATAAGTTCAACAATACACTCCCATATCATCCTCCCCTAATTGCATATAATAATAACGTTACACAAACGTAAATTATAGAAACACAACGCATATTAAAAGTACAACTGCCTGCACTGACCCACTTCTACCTCTGTTGGGCAGTATGGACACTTAAAAGGCCTTGTGCTGTTGTTTTTCGACAGCTTAGTTATCGACTGTTTGCAAAGTACGTGGCCGCATGACATCAGCATTGGAGGGTTATCTTCACTGGCTTGATCACGGCTCACGGGACACACAAATATCGAGTGAAACTGGAAGTCCTGATCCAGATCAACTGGCACGGGTAACTGCTTCATAGAGTTCCATTCTTGCTTCTTTCCTGTCATCACATTCATCAGCTTCAAGAGAGTCGGTAACCCTTGAACTCCAGCTGCTATCGTCACGCTCAATGGGCTTTGGTACGACTCCCCCAAGTGGTTGCAGAACTGTTGGGCCAGCTCATGGGCTAACTTGGCCCAAAGGGTCGGTGAGAGAAGCTCGGAATATGGAGATGACTCAAGCTTTCCAGCCCATAAAAGGCATCCCATTAGCTTTTGAATCTCAGACAAATGTTGGTTAGCAAAAGAGGCTAAATAAGTTCTGGCATAATTGAGAGCTTCATCTCGATGTCTATGCTGAAGAATCTCCATGAACTGTAGGCGATGGAGTTTCAGTTCAATGTCAGACCCATTTGCTTGAAGCTTCTTGTGGTTAGCGGTGGCCCACTTCAAAGCAGGACCTACGTCTCGAGATTTCATGGACTCGAGTATTTGATACATCTCTAGAAAAAGAGTTTTCTTCTCGACAATGTCTTCTTCATGGGATTCATTTACAAAGCAATCACCGATATCGAACAGGCCTTCACGGTACAAGTGACTGGCGATTATCTGGTTTACTGTGTGGAGGTCAAAGTCAACGTTCCTGTAAGACTTTGATATATCTGGATTAAAGTGTTTCTCGAGAAGCTTTGTGTACTTGCTTAAAGCAAGATTTAGTTCCTTTTGGGTGCCTTCTAGCTGACCAAGTGAAGCCATGTCCTTCAACTTTGCTTTCAGTTCACTAAGGATGGACTTGTGATCACTGTTTGTTGATGATTGCATTCCTGATAATGCCTGCTCGATTTCTTGGTTGATTTGTTCGATGGCTTCCTGGGATTTAGAGGAAGACACCTTTTGTTTCTTTGTAACACGGTCAAATGCATCTTTAATGGAGTTCAGCTCCATGATCTAATTGCTAGCCAATCCTTGATTTGGCTTTTGTTATTTATTTATATGATAAGTACCTACAAATAAAACATCATCCTTAGTTGCCAACCGATTTCAAGCAGTTTAAGTTAATATGCAGAATATGAGCACATATCAAACTTATGAACTGTTTATGAGTGTATCACGATCATTCAAAGCAAACACATTAGAATATATAGGTGTGACCATTGATTTTTTATTTTTATTTTGTACCTCCTACTGATACTTATGTGGTGGGAATATAAATGGATACTTTATGTCCCAATTTAATGGTAAGAGAAGAGATTGGTAATAATCCAGTAACTGGAGATGCCACTCGTTCAAGCAATGACCTTTCTTAGACTGTTGTAATACTTCTCACTCATCAACCTAACTAATCACCATCATATCTTTTGTGAATTGTCGACCACATTATAATCATATATGAATTTTCTTCTCGGCATATAATACTTCCTTTTATAAGTATTAACGACCAAACATAATTACAAGTTACAACTGATGAAACCCACAGAGGGGTTTTCCGACGGTTTCATATTGTATCAGTATGTTATAGGCAATGTATGTTGGTCACCAAGTTTCCAGTTGGGAAAGTTCAAATTGTCTCAGTACATCAGTTTTTCACAATAATAATTTTGTTTTAAGAAAATTTCCTAATTCTAATGACAGCAAAATAATAACAATAATAGTTATTCTTGGTGTCAAAGAAAATCTAGGATTTACACTATTGCTTTTAGGAAGGAATGAAAAGAAGAAGCAGAAAATCATCAATTAATCCAAATTATACAACTCTGTGAGAGAGCCAATTCGTGGAAAGAGATAAGATCCATTCTAAATCTTGATCAATTGTTTAAAAATTTGTGGTCCAAGTTGGCAGCAAGTGCAGAGCTCCAATCATAATCAGATAACAACATGAAGAACCTTATTATTTTCGAAACTACAAGGATATGCCAAATATGCATCCAGAAATAATTACTTTTGTACTCATTATATCGTAAACCAAAAACTAAATCCCAACCACTTTCACATACCAGTCATGACTTGGATGCACAATCATGTACTAGTCAGATTACTAGGTCCTAAACTTCTAAATGTGTTTATAAAACTGAACATACAGAGATATAGGAAAATGGAATTTGCATGTAAAACCTAAGGACTTGAGACAAAAAGGAAGTGAAGTAGACTTAGCACGTTCTTCTCTAAGATGGATGATACAAAAATCATGCATAGGTTTATAACTAGTGAAACAGACAGAGTAATATAAGTGGATAAAACATTAGAAAATAAAGAAGACCAAGAATCATTGCAAGATTACTTGAGTTTTGATTGATCTATTTTAAATTAACTATTCAACTGAATTCGTGCATCAATGCTTCCTATAAGATATTCTATTTGTTATTACCCTGTTGAATCAAGACATTAGTCAAGTCTTAAATATATATCTTTTGGTTAAACATTAAACTAATTTCTTATTAATGCTTCCATATGATAATCATATTGTAATTTCACAAATCATGCCAAAAACAATGGTTTAGATATTTGAGTAAATGAGTTGAAACGCCCATTTAGAGGCCATGCGGATTAGTTGAAATTATCTTCTTGAATTGGTTTGGGCTACGGCAATTGTCTGAGAAGATTATCTCGGTGGTTCATGCTTGCAATGGTGAAGCTGAAACGAAAGAGAGATCCATACTTTTCATGGTACTTTCATAGATCACTTTCAGGCCCTTGATGTAACTTTATCTATGAATATTTTCCTTTAGTTGTAACTCAACTCTAATAATATTCACCCTAGTCATATCTGAATTGCAAATGACCTATCGTGACATGTGCAGACATATTACCTACTCATACTAATTACCAACCTAGCTTCATTGTTCATTCTTAAAAAGATCATTATTGGTGAGGCTATCTACATGAGAGATAACAACAACTGGACCAGCATATTAAAACTAACTAACTTATACTCTCTCATACACCAAATATAAACACACATGCAATTATGAACAAGTGACGAACCAAATATGGTAAATCACTTTTAGAAGGGAAATGTGATTACCTGATGGTTTGGATCTGATTGCTGAAGGATTTTGCAGCTATGGTCTTAGATGATGCTATCTGCTGTCTGTCAAAGTTTTCACTATTGAGATGATATGGGAATAAGATAACATAACATTCTATATAAACCTCATACATTCAACGAATGGTGGTATCAAGGTAGCCCAACAACTAAGAGGCTGTAGGTTCAAGTCCCATTAGAGACAAAGGTGCATTAAAGGTGTGTGACTCTTTGCCATATCTTAAGAGATTCTCCTCCTTTATGGCTTTATCAAAAAGTGAACACCCTACTATTGTAAACCAAAATACATCCCATTTTATATTTTGAAGGCAAAGCACCAAAACATAATCTAGTGACATAAAACTAAAACTGTTCGGATTATATAATACCAATTAACCAAAAACATTTAAAAACCTATCCCCAATCACCGAAACAATCACTGCAATCGAAATGCAAGTAAACTACACTGAAGTAACATCATTATCTATATTCGGTAAAACATTTTTATAAACTACTTAATCCAGTCAAACCTTGTGATCTCTAATTGGTTATCATTTCTAATTAATTTCATCAGCAATTTTATCATACAAAGAAAATTAAAATTTCGTGAACGTTCCAGATCGAGACATAACAGAAACTAATCAACACTAATAAAAACAATAAATCAATTGAAACGTAATAAATTCTACTAATAGAGACAGATATGGAGGATTGGTTAGTATTCTCTTACCAGAGGGGCTAGGGCGCCAGATGTTTCTGATGAGGGGATTTTGTGAGTGTAAAATTGGGGGAAAAAACATAAGGTTGGGGTATGTATCTATATGAAAGAAACAATAGATTTTGCTGAAATTGCTAAATAGGGCTTGGGTTTTATTTGCTTTTAGCTTTATACCCCCCTATCTTTATTTTCTTGCATTGATTCTCAGGACAATTACGTTTTCCTAGTTGGATATGCGTATGTATAAATAGTATCGGGTTCTGCTTACAGTAGCGGGTGAAAATTTCGTATATTGATATTAAAAAATAAATATTTAATGGTATCTGAATGTAAGAATCATTGCTAAATCTTTAATGAAAGTGATTTTTTTATGATAATTTCAAATTGTTGTAATTATAAATTTTAAAATATAATAAAAAACAAGAAGTAAGATATTTACAAGTATTATGTGAGCTATACTATTAATTAAATAATTATATATTTAATAAGTGAAAGGATAAAATGGTAATTTTTGATACTCATATATATAAAGATTAAAGAAGATAGTTAAAAATTCTTTATAAAGTTTTAAATATGCTCCATTTTGTATATTATTTATCGATTGAATGGTGTCTTGGTGTGTGTATGAAAGAAAATAGGATAAGATATGACCTTTCTTTTAGTATGAAAATGAAGGGCAAACAATTTGTATTTATAAGTGTTTGATAATTGATATTAAATAATAATTATCGATAAATGATAATTTACATGTAATTTTAACTTGATATTTTGTGTATGTATAATTATAGTTAATGATTTAAAATTCCTATCTAATTACTCTTTAACAACTTAACTTTTTATGTATGTTTCTTAAATCGTCAAATAAAATTATTTTAATGGAAATTTTAAACTTATATAGTGATTTGTGACAATGATTATTACATGTGATTATTACTAGTTATTTAAATTTAAAATTTGATTCTAGATATAATCACGTATGATTATTAATTAATTATTATGAATTTTAAGAATCAATTAAAAATGAAAAAAGGTTGGTCAAAAGTGTACCATATGATATCTATGTTTAAAAAGATAGAAAAATGATGATTTCAATTATATAATTTTTATAATTTATAGATTCAGGATCACTGAAATATTTATTTTATTTTTTTAAATTATGTAGTATTATCTATTCATTTTCATTCAACAACGTTACACAGTTGAACAAAAATATTACCGTAGCTTTTTATCGCCGACACATTATAGGGATGATGATGATGATATGCTTGACTTTTTGAAAGGAAGATCAAAAACAACGAGATAAAGATAAAATAAAAATTAAAAAAGAAGAGAAAATAGAAGGTGTTGCACATAAGTTGAAATTCTTTCATAAAAATCCAAGAAATGCCTTTTGTTTTAGAGAAAATAAGTACATTGAGAAGATCCAACGGTTATGATCATTTACTGACAACCAATGGTCCAGCTAACCCAACACCACCTTGGTCTTCTTCCGCTTTCAATTTCATTTATTACCCGCGTCAATGTCCATTCACAGACCGTATCTCTACACTATTCAATGACGTCACCAACTTCTTCTCCATATTTCACTCAATTCAATTACTTCACTCACTCTCTCTCACATACTGTTACACGCACTTGAGGTGTAACCGTTTTATTTCTTCATTTCAAAGCTCACAATGATGTAATTTCAGTCGTACTCTTTTTAGGGTTTAAAATATGTTAATTTCTATTTTTGTTTCAGAAACGAAATATATTGTTACGATCTTGTGTAATATGAATAATTCCGCTTGTTGATTTTATTTTTTTGATAGGGTTGACATTAGCTCAAGTACTGTAAATTTTGGGGTTTTTTTGTAGTTGAATGAATGTTCTGATAATATGCCAAGTATTAGAGCTCCAGCTAGCAAGAAATCCACAACTCTTACTGTAAGTATTTTGATTGTTTAATTTTGTGTCATGAGATTTAATTTAATTAATTGTGGCTTATATATACAGAGATGTTGTTTATAGGTTGCTGTAAAATGTAGGCCGTTAACCGAGAAAGAGCGTGGCCGTGATATAGTGCGAGTGAACGACAATAAGGTTTCTTTTTGATAAAGTTATTATATTATATGGTTTACATCTTGGTGATTGTTTAGTTTTGAATATGTTGTAATGCGTCCGGCAGGAGGTGGTTATTTTGGATCCGGACTTGTCAAAGGACTATTTAGATCGGATACAGAATCGAACGAAAGAGAGGAGATATGCTTTTGATTATGCATTTGGCCCAGACTCTAAAAATTTGGTATGCTCTTATTGCTATGGTTATGGAAAGTGGCGATACTTAAGTTCTTTGTCTAAGGAGTCATGTGTTCTTAGTAGCAAACTGTAGTCAAGATTCACAGGTGATGCCACATTTTGGTAGCAGCATTTGCAAAGATTTGCAATTATCAATTACTATTAGTTAAGTTCTCCAGTTAACTAGACTGGAGCTCCAAAACATATATATGATGCAACTTCCAACTCTTGCTCACTTTAATACATTTAGTTGCACAAATTTCTTAACATTTAAACACACGAAAAGTTCTACATGCTATTTCGTACTGCCCCAGATTGTATGCTTTTATTGCTATGGTTATGGTAAGTGGTAATACTTAAGTTATTCGTCTAACTCTTATGAGTACCATGAATGCTGCAGCCTAACAGACCCCTCTAAGGATCATATATGTTCATATACCCAAAAAAGTAGTCTTAGTAGCAAAAGTACTCAAGTTATGAATACACAAGTAACAGCTTATTCATGTGTTAATTATATAGTTATGTGAGTCGCAAGCATATGCAAGTTTTGAATCAGACACCACTTTTTTTAGATTTCATATTTAAAGTACATATGATAAGCTATCAAGCACTGTGTCCATGTTCTGGACTTCTAATGGTAATAATTAATAAATATCTGAAAATTAATCACAGGAACTCTTTCCTACACATTTGATTAATCTGCATGAAACCTTACGTTGGATAAGGAAATGAAAAGTAACTGTTTAGATAGGGGTTGGTCTGGATGTAGATTATGCATTCTGGTGTATAGGGTTATTATGGAATTGTTACGTACATGCTAAAGGTTGAAAATATAGTGCGGAGTTGAGCCAGCACAATTTGGATATTTTCGGTTATCTAAATAGCTGGTTCTGTTGATGGAACATTTGGAACTATTTCGGGTTTAATCCCCACCCGAGGTAACAAGGAATCCAAATTATTAGAAAAATTTCCTGCTAAGGGTTGATGAATTTGTTGGAGCACTGTCTGGTGGACAATTAGGTGAACTGTATATACCTCTCACGAGATGGGCTTGAGGCAGTCTGGCATAGGTCAGTCAGGGTTGCCGGAAAATCAATAGTCATCATTTTGATGAAGTATTTAATGTACATACCAAGTATCATAATTGCTTAGGAGGTTTTTGACTATTTGTTATCGTTTTATAATTTTTAACATTGTAAAGGATATGCCATTTTTCACGTTGTTATCTAGTTGTCATTCCTTTTTTTTCTTTCTCCTGAAGTGTACTTTTAATTGCAGTAACCTCACACTTCCTTTTTTTTCTTTCTCCTGAAGTGTACTTTTAATTGCAGTAACCTCACACTTACTCTTTTGATATTCTTTAACCTGTCTCTCATGTTCCCTGAGTTGTACGTCAACAAGATTATCATGATTGGTGTGCACATGTTGTTTGCTAAGCTACCTCAAAATGGTCAAGCTTCAAGCTTCACAGTTAACTAGGGTGAATCTCCAAAACATATATGATATATATGATAGAACTTTTAACCCTTGCTCACTTTAATACATTTAGCTGCATTAATTTGTTAACATCAGATCACGAGAATAGTTCTAGATGCTATTCCTTGCTGCCCCAGATGAGTATCAAATTGCTGACCCAGATGTGTTATTTAAGTTTCTGGTAAATATATATGACTTCATTCCTGTTGATAATGGTTACTCTTTCATGATGCTACTATATGCAGGATGTCTATGAGAGAGGTATATCTTCTACAATCTCCGGGGTAGTTCAGGGTCTAAATGCAACCGTGTTTGCATATGGTTCAACTGGAAGGTAGTCATAAAATACAATCAGTTTCTCTTACATATTGTGCTAGCAAACTTGGAAAATTTCTCCACTCTCTGTGTCTCTCCCTCCCCTCTTCTTTTATTCGCACCCGCCAAAGGAGTAATTTTTGTCCTGACAATGATGATCCTGTGTGGATAATGATCCGCCATGTGTTAACATGTGGATGAAAAACGCTAGGAAAGCAAATAAGCTTGAAACTTAAATAACACAATATTATATAGACATATACGGTGTAGTTATATACCTGGTGTCGCCCAAGAATGACCCGTCCACAACCTCATTATCTAGTCTCCTATTAATTTCTACGTTAGACTTGGGGTTTACGATTACAGAGAAATAATATAATAAAGTGAAAACTGGACTGGCTTACTCGATTGTTCATCAAACATTGGTTCACTAGGCTTCCTACAGACCTGTTTTTTTTAGTATTGCTTGAGCCAATATTGGACCTTGATGTCATAATGTCATAGCTATGGCTTACTAAGATAGCATTAGAAATTAGAAACTACTGTAAGGTCTGTTCTCGGTGATTAATTTTACTTCAAGCATAACATAAGTCTATGTTTCAGTGGAAAAACCTATACAATGGTGGGAACTCAAGGTGACCCAGGCCTGATGGTTCTCAGTTTGCATACAATATTCGATTTTATAAAAAATGATAGGAGCTCTGACGAGTTCGAAGTTACTTGTTCGTATCTTGAAGTCTACAATGAGGTAACATGCCAATCTATTTTTAAAACTGTACTTTATTTATTTCCTTCAAAAGAGCTTGCCAAAATTTGGTTTTTTCTTAATGAAAATAGGTAATCTATGATCTGCTTGAAAAGTCATCTGGCCATTTAGAACTCAGAGAGGACCCAGAGCAGGGAATAATTGTGGCCGGTTTAAGAACTATCAAGGTTAAATATCTTTCCACAACTCTATAGACTAACAAGATGAGTGTCTAGTTGCTGTCTTTACATTTTTATGCTGTATGTGTTGCATGTTTTCATTTCATTGAAATTTCTTATATGCTAACTATTTTCTTTTGCAAGCTTAAAGCTGACCAAGTAATGTGGCACTTAAATCTCCTAGAGTAAGGTTGTGTTTTAGAGAACTATAAGCTATTTAGTCTTGATTGTTGATCATAGCCTTATTTTTCTGTTTCAGGTTAACACAACTGATAAGATACTTGAGCTTTTAAATGTTGGTAACAGTAGGCGCAAAACTGAAAGCACAGGTGCTAATGAGACATCATCACGGTGAGTCATACTCTTAACCCTCAAATGCACTTTCATGTTTCAACTGATATGTATGACTTGTAATAAACATCATCATTTACATGTGGTCAAATTTCTAGCTTCATATTATCACGTTTGCACACATGAACTATAGTGAATCAACTTTAGTGTTCATGAGTGTCATTCATTATTAGCATTCTGACTCACTTTTACGGTTTTACCCCTACAATCATCTAAAACTTCGATGGTGCTGTTGCTAATTTATCTATCAAGAAACTAGTAGTAACTGATATCAAATTGAAATCTTCCGGTTTATTAACTCATGTATATTCTGATGTACATTGTGCTTGCCAAGATAGATCACATGCAGTTTTGGAAATTACTGTGCTTAGAAAGCAGAAGAGGAAATACCATAGTCAAGTTATTCGTGGTAAACTTGCACTTGTGGATCTTGCTGGAAGGTATAATTGATTTTCAATATGTACTTCCGTCCAAATGTTTGAAACATTTGGTTGTAAACTATACAAATCTATGATGCAGTGAACGAGCCTCTGAAACAAATAGCGGTGGCCAGAAACTGAGAGATGGTGCCAATATAAACCGATCACTTCTTGCTTTGGCAAACTGTATAAATGCTTTGGGGAAACAACATAAAAAGGGTCTAGCTTATGTCCCTTATCGAAATAGGTAGGATACTGACAAGTAGCTTATCATGATTTCTTTACATTGCTGATCAGCCCACTAAATTGTTTTCAGCAAGTTGACACGGATTCTCAAAGTTGGCTTGAGTGGCAATTCTCAAACAGTCATGATCGCAACTATATCACCAGCAGATAATCAATATCATCACACTGTTAATACCTTGAAATATGCAGATCGAGCTAAGGAAATCAAAACACATATCCAGGTAAAAGTTGCAACAGAGAATGCATGTGCTTCTAGAAAAATCAACTGATGTCAAATATGGTTTTCAGACTCTTGTATATTTATATATGTAGTTTTCTTTTTTCAGAAAAATATTGGCAGGGTGGATACACATGTATCAGATTATCAGCGTATGATTGATAGTCTTCAGGTAAGGTCTTTTTAGGATAATCGTGAATATTGTTGTTGTGCAAGTTTTATATTTATATTTATTTACAGGATGTTAATTGCCAGTTTATTGATGTATTGTTTTCCACAGACAGAGGTTAGTCAGCTGAAAAAACAACTAGCTGAAAAGGAATCACAACTGAACACCAAACCAACTGAAAGACCAGTGGACGATGAATTATCCTGGTTGAATATATTAAGCCAAGAAACCAGCGAAAATGTCCAGGAGCGGATAAACTTGCAGAAAGCTGTGTTTGAACTTGAGGAAACTAATGTTAGAAATCGAACTGAGTTACAACATCTTGATGATGGTATTGCAAAGCAACAGGTACCTAAATATAAATACTAAATTTCCTTTATATATTTATGGAGAATGCCAAGGGCTATAATTAAGATTTCTATATATTTAAACTTTTGAACTCAGCCGAATTAATTACAAAGTAAGAATTTTTCTTCAATTGTATTGGTCTGAACTTAAAAACACTGAACAATTTTTTTCTTCCCATACAGGCCGATGGAACAGTTGTGCAGACATTAATGCTAAGAAGACAACTTGTTCTGGATAATATCCGTGAGAATGATGAGACTGGTGTCATTTACCAAAAGGTGCGTCATCTTCCTTTGACACGGTTTGGTGGCCTTTGACTATCAATTTTGACGTGTTTTAGTATTACAGGAAATTGAAGCCAATGAGAAACGGCGATGCCAATTACAGGAGATGATTGATGAGGCCATTAGCAACAATGCAAATAAAACCTACCTACGTATTCTCAGTCAGTATAGACTCCTGGTAAGCATGTTACCTTTGTAAGTTACTTTAGGACCTTAGAGGAAGCGTAATTGATTTGAAGATGACATATGGTTTTCGTGTAAATGTAGGGAATGACTAATACGGAACTTCAGTTTGAAATTGCAATGAGGGATCAAGTAATTCACAATCAAAGAGAAACACAAAGAAATTTATGGAATCTTCTAATGGGGTTAGGACTAAACGGGAAGCAGCTTCTTAAGCTTGCTGCGAAGCAAGGCATAACCATCGAAGACTGGACAATGACACCCCAATTTGGACATGAAAGGTCTATTCGTGTACCTCAGTTGTATACTAATAATCCTTCCCGCCCACAAAACCACGCTGGACCCACACCTTTATTCCAGGAATATGGAGAACTGGCCCACACGTATTGCAGGGAGGAGCACCATTCATCATATTACTTTATGTCACATAATTCTCCGAGCTCCCCATACCCATTTCCTGATATGAAAAGCACATGGTCCTCGTACAGTGAAGGCTGTGCATCTTCTCTTCAGCAGAAGGTATGATTTCATTCTTATATAGGTATGCGTACACAGACCATTCAGTATTTCTTATTACTGATGGTATGGCAAATTGGCAATGCAGGACGAGTGGAATAAAATCTCAACTAGACAAGTACACAAGTGTTCACCTGGTGGAACTAGTTGCAGTGAAGATCCCTTCAGGGGGCAAATGATGAGCCACAACAGTTCTACCCATGGTCCTTGCATGTCTACACCTGTCAACTGTAACCAAATATTTCCACAAACCACTGTCCCAAATGTTCCCAAGATTGCTCCATCACATGATACACTTTAAACTAGAGATAGTGTGTTCCAAATTGGTAGTTTCATTTTGATTTATGGGGTTTATGTTTGTTTTCCTTATTTGCTTATCGCCTGATGATGTACAGCTTGGTGTTCCATGACATCTCTGTTCCTTCGTGTTGATCTCCAGCATCTTCTTTGTATTCCAATTATATTTTTATTTATTTCTAAGGCTTCAGGAGGCTACCTACTGTCGATCTCACAGCAAGAGTGCATTGACTTTTAGTTTTTCTCGTGATCTCACAGCAAGAGTGGACTATATTAATTATGGGATTACATATTTGAAGGCCACTCAAATATATCATTTTGTTTTTGTAGGTCACTCATATTTGAAAACGATTTTGCAGGCCACCTAAATATATTATTTTGTTTTTGTAGGCCACTCATATTTAAAAATAATTTTGTAGGCCATCCAAATTTGTATGTTGTTCTATATATACCAAATCCGGCTAAAAATTCATCGGAAAAGTGTAAAAGGACACAAATACTCATGTATTTGAATAAAACTAAAATAATATAAATAATGTTAATTAACAAATATAGGGGTACATGTATCCCTTCACATTTTTTTGATGAGTTTTTAGTCGAATTTGGTATATATATGAAACAATATACAAATTTGAGTGGCCTACAAAATCGTTTTCAAATATGGGTGACCTAGAAAAACAAAATGAGATATTTAAGTGGCCTACAAAATCATTTTCAAATATGGGTGGCCTACGAAAACAAAATGAGATATTTGGGTGGACTCCAAGTACATAATCCCATTAATTATCATGTATTCATGATGTGAATAACAGAGTTAATAAATTATAATTATAAAAAGTAGAAAAAGACACATGTATTATTAATAAATAATGAACTTATAGCTTGTTCTCTTGCATTATTGAAAAAAGCATGTTTGAGATTTTGAGTTCAGATGCAACAACATTGGTGAAAACATTTGTTGGCCTGTTTATGAATCGTGAATGATGATAGATTGAATTCTTCTTGACAAGCTTCTCCCTCACATGTACCTTAGCAGTCACAGAGGGTTTTTTCTAAAGAACTTAGTGAAAGTCCATTTGAACGGATCCAAACGGGATTACAATGTGTATTAGATTGCGGAATAGTTTAATACACAATAACAACAATAAAACAAGTAGATTGCTAGTGTTTTCAGTGTATGTTCGTAGGTATTCGAAGATAGCTCTGTATATTCGAATATATCTGATTAAAAAGCGTTACAAATAAAGTATTACAACTTTGTTTATATAGTCAGCTAAGTTCGTACGAACTTAGCTGGTCCTAGGTTCGTACGAACTTACATGTTCGCACGAACATCCTAGGTTCGTACGAACTTACAAACAAAACACTAAAAAGGCTAAGTTAATACATAAACTACAATATTAACTAAATAACTAATTACAAAACTAACTATTACAAAATAAGAGTTGTTGTCACAGAACGTGCACCAACAGACTCCCCCTTGACAATAGCTCGGTCAGTCTTCAGTCTTCTGGCTCTGTCGAATCTTGATACTCGATCAACTCTGTTGACTCTCAGCCCATAAGCCTTTTTCAATGCAAACTTTGACGACTCTCTGATATTTTCGGCCTTCATGCCTCCAACTATCTCTGAATAAGATGTTGTTCTCATGAAGCCTCAGTAGGTCATCTTTTGACAAGTTTACCGGATGTAAACTGTCATAAACTCTCAACAGCTCTCTTTCATCAGCATCTTCCATGACTGCTTCAGCTGTTTTGCTGTCCACATACCACCACTTGAGATTTCCTAGAATATCCTGTGGCATCTTCTTCAAAGGAACCCTCTTCAAGCACTTGACCGGTTTATAAACCATTTTCATCCTCGGCTTGTTTGTAATAGGATCAATCCGGGTCATATCAGGTACTCTCCTTCCTTCTCTTGGTTTCAGATCTTCGAATTGATTCGATCTTCCTTCACGCTTAACAATCCTTGCTAAAGTCTGAGCGTAAGGATCATTTCCGATGTTCACCAAGTCTAGCCAGGCTAGTTCCTTCAATTCAATCTTTGGCAGCGAGCTGAATACTTTCAGTTTTCTTCTCAAGTACTGAATTCCATCATATCTTTTAATGATGAACAGTTTTAGTTCACTGTCATAGAACCAACTTATGATGCCTTTACTCAACTTGCCTGCCCCCTTGACCCGAATATCACCTTTATACTTTATCTCAGGTTCCTTTTCTGCCTTTCTTAAACCATAAGGCTTTCAGTTCAGCTCTGGACAGATCAGGTTCTTCAGTTGTCTCATCATCAAAGACCTCGTCATTATCTGACTCTATGTCCTTGCGATCTAACACTTTCTCCCCATCTTCAGACTCTATAATCACTTCAGTAACAGGTTGCTTGGGCACGACATGTTCATCTATATCAACATCTGTATCTTGAACAGTCTCCTCATATGACTTCCAGTCTGCAACACCTGTACTGAGGATCTCTCCTTCTTCTAGTTCTGACCCATCACTGTCAAATTCATCTAAGCCAAGCAGTGCTTCGATGGTATCAGACTCTGTTAGATCTATAGGAATGCCCTCCTTATCTGCTTCGTTTTCATTCTTCTTTGCACCCCACCTTGATTTCTGGCTGCCTCCACCATCTGCCACTACACCAACACCAGACCCTGATTCTGTTCCCCAACCACCTTTCTGATCCGTTTTTTCTTCGATTTTCTTGCTCCAGTCTGACCCTTCTGCTTGTGCCTCACTGGACTCTTTGTTCCACCCTCCAGATGGTTCAATCACTTCTTGAGGCTTTGAAGCACCTTGTCCAGATCAGCTCACACCAGAACCTTGACCAGACTCCCCTTGAGCTATAACTGCACCTTGCACTCTAGATGAAGAGCCAGACATCTCACCTTCTTTGGGTGCACTTGGATCATCGTCACAGTCATTATCAGCTTTAAGTCTCAGCTCATCTTCCTTGCACCCTGTTGTCTGACTCCCCCTGAGCGACCGGCGCTTCATTTGGAAGATAGTAACCTCATTTAGCCGCACTTGATCTTCTACCTTTTCAAGTGTCTTTTCTAAGCGCTCATTAATAGCCTTCAGATTTGTGACTTGAATTTCCTGGCTTGTAACCACAACAGTCAAGGCAGTCACCATATCCATCAAGCTAGTGATCCGGCCCTCAAGATAGGTAAACTTGTCCAAATCGGAGAGAAGAGCAGCCGGGTTGGGAACAGATTGGGTGGGTTGAGTCGTAGGAGAGGCAGTAGAAGGTGTGGGTGGTGTGGTTGTAGATGTAACTGGTGGTTGTTGTACTGTTGATGAAGCAACGGGTGGTGGTGTAGGTGTGACAATCGTAGGAGCAGAACCACCCGCTCCAATAACCACACCAGTTGGACGCTGGCGCTTGAGTGCTTGCAGCCTGAACTGTTCTGGTTCAGATTCATCGTTGGAGTCCCCGGGAACATATTCATCATCCTCCTGGACCTTTCTCTTGCCCTTTTCCTTCTCCCGGGCTGCCTTAGGGTCAATCAACACCCCCTTAGACCCAAGAAACCCAATCATAGGGTGGTCCTCGTCATCATTATCATCATCATCATCATCATCATCAGATTCTGTAGCCTCAGAATCATGAGCTGCATCTTTATCAGATTCAGCAGCAGGTGGAGACCATGTGTCTCGGGCTACAGAGTAGTCATCAATGTCCTTGAAGAGATCATCAAAAGTGGGCTCAGAAGAGACAGCCGTATCACTGGGCCCTGCTTCGCCCTGAAGAACTTCCCTAACCAACTCAGCAGCAACATTAGCGTCAACACGCTCTCCCTCAGCAGGGTGCTTTATCTGTTGTAAGAGTTCTTCAACCATCTCCTACTGTGGCCCATCAGCAGCCACTTCTGCTTGTGCAAGTGCCGGCTCTGGTTCGTGAGCATGAACCTCAGCAGCTGCCTAGGGCATAGGCACATCCAACCAACCATGATCTGTTGGAGCCTGATAGTTAGCATCAATGATTGCCCCAAACAATGGCACGTCTTGAGGCCTGTCAGCAATAGCACGTCTCTTGTTGTGACTGAGACAGTGACCAAAGATACCAACAAGATTTGGAATTAATGCATTCAGCACCATCATAACAAATCGAGGGTATAGAATGAAATGTTCCTTTACGCTCCCCTTGATCTGCTGCAGTACGGCTTATTGTAAACAAGGGAAATCATCCCTGATTGCAACTTGTGATTCATTGTATCGAATCCTGCATTCTTCGGACCAAAAGATACCAGCAAGATGTGCATTAAGTACCGCCATTGTCCGTACACCAAGCTCTTGGTGTATTGGGTATGGGTAACATCTCCCACATAACCCATGCGTTGAAACGCGCCTGCACGCATCTCAAGAGGAAAAGTCGTGGGACCGTCTTCCTGTTCTTCAGTCCCCAGCTGCAACACTTGTCGCAGAAACTCAGCAGTAAACTCGATATCGACCCCATTCACTGTTGCCCTTATCACCGGTGGCTGAGGCACATAGTCGTGAACTGCCGTCGCCCAGAATTGACTAAGGTAAGGAAACCTCAATGTCGGCGAATGACTGAGTGCAAAGAACACACGTGAGCGCATGAGAAATTCCAGCATGCCTCGAAACGGTGCGGTCGCAGGATTGGCAAGATCAAAAGAAACTGCCACGTTGTGCTTGTTATGGAACTCACGCACAGGAGCAGCCATATCTTCAAAAAGAAACACAAACACACCAAAAATAACAAGTAATAATGTTAGATAATAGACATACGTAATTAAGAACCCTGCAAGCAAGATTCTACTATTAAATCAAGTCTAAAAAAAATTTCAAAGTTCAAACCAAAGTAGATTCGTACGAACTTATAAGTTCGTACGAACTTACTGCCTTATAGGTTTGTACGAACTTACTGTTTGACCAAGTCAAACTTAAGTTCGTACGAACTTACATTGGCTAGGTTCGTACGAAGATGTAGGTTCGAACACATGAACTGAAAAAACATTTTCAAAATTTTTTGTCATAAAAACGCAATCAGGAACATGGGAAGGGTGCGCATATATGCGTAGAGCATATTGCAACTACAACACAACAATTTTAACAGTTGAAACATGTACAATTTTGATTTTAAGTTTTTTTTTCACAAACCTAACTTAAATCCGAATGTGTTAATGTTTAACGCTTCAAATCATGAATAAATTACTTACAAAGTTTAGGAATATGATTTGGAAGATGTTTAACGGTCGAAAATCCAACAATATAGTCACAGTAAGATTTTTAATCCGAAAAAATAAAACCGCAGGTATGTTCGTATGTAGGTTCAAAGGCTCTAGTATGTTCGTACGAACTTAGGGTTTCTGAAAATGTGGGTTTTGACCTTGAGTTGACCCTTTAATACCCCAAGTCTAAGTTCGTACGAACTTAGACTTCGAACATACCTTCTAAGTTCGTACTAACTTAGAATTTTTAAAATTAAAAAGTTTAACTTTTTCTATTTTAAAACAGGTAGCTATAATCTAAATACTTAGATACACAATAGAGCACGGTTTGAGCAATTAATCGAACGAAATGTAAACAATTCCCAAAGACGAAGAACTTTTATTCATTTATTTATTTAAACACTTAAAAATAACATAAAATGTAAAATGCAAATATGAAATTGTTCATATTTTGAAAAGTACAATATTTTTGAGAGAGTCACTGATACAAAGATCGAATTAGCCATGATGAGAACAATACACAGTTAGGAATTTTCATTTATTCCTTTGATTATTATTGTTGTAAGTAATAGAACACAACGATTATTGGTATTGTTGTTCACTTAAGCATTCGACAATCAGAATTCTCAAGTACATATAAGATTATTGTTCACGAGTTCCTGTGAATCTTACATTTGATATACCCTTAAGATCTAGACAGTCAGGAATAACATGTATCGGATATTTTTCATCTTTACTTCATCTTTAAAGTCAAGTTGATTTGCTTTATCAGCAATGTACATAGGTACATGTTTCAATTATACGACAAGACTATGGTTAGAAACAACCAAATCTAAAATCAAACCAGAGGTGACAGGTCTGTACTTTCGTACAACAGAGCGACATAGTTTGACTAGAGACCTTGAAAACGGTATTCTTGTTTCGCGGTCGAGTTTGTTCTAGTTTTTAGGATACACTGACTGAATCTAGGTCAACATATTTCTAGATGAAGCAGAAGAACCAGTCAGGGAACCCCCCAGATGATTTAATGTTATTTTATATCCAGTATCAAGCATTCATGAACGGTCCATCTCCTAAGAATTAAGACTTAAGCCGTACATCAAAATAAAGATAGCACAAAAATCGTATTATTTATTATAGATTAAGTACTTGAAAACCGTTATGTTTTATGCCTACCAATACATCGTAAAGTGAAGCTATCAAATACGTTGCATTTTTAGGTACATTTACTGTGAATGTTCTGCATCTTAGAGCCACACATATAAAATGTTCTAGGCATGGGTAAAAGATTCATCATTTCTTTGCAATTAGTACAGTGACTCTCAAATTTTATTGTTTTTGCAAAGATAAAAGGGAAAATAAACTAAGAAATAGAAAAAGGTACTAAGTTCTTTATGGGAAGAATTTACTCAGGATTTCTCATCCCATTCAGTTGGAGTAAAAGCTTAAACCGAGACCAATCAAATGCCTTGGTATAGAGATCAGCTAAATTGTCATCAGTTATGACCTTAACTAATTTAATCAAATGCTTTTCAGCACAGTCACGAATGAAATGGTGCCTTATTTCAATGTGTTTTGTCTTACTGTGCTTCACAGGATTATTAGTTATCGACATGGTTGACTGATTGTCAATCATAATAGGGGTATTAGTGAAATTCAAACCATAGTCACGTAGCTGTTGTTGTATCCACAATACTTGTGAACAACAACTACCAGGTGCTACATACTCAACCTCGCAGGTTGAGATAACGACTGAGGTTTGTTTCTTACATTGCCAAGAGACAATGCGACCCCCAATAACTGACAACCTCCCGTGATAGATTTCCTATTCAAGTTACAACCTCCATAATCTGAGTCAGTATAAGCAACGAAGTCAAAATTGCCTCCCGAGGGATACCAAAGACCTAACTTAGGTTTTCCCTTAAGGTAACGCAAAATTCTCTTTGCTGCTTTCATGTGCGATTCCTTAGGATTAGATTGAAAGCGCGCACACAAACAGACTGCAAATGTTATATCTGGTCTAGAAGCGGTTAGATACATGAGAGAACCAATAATGGCTCGATATTGAGTCGGATCCACATCTTCAGTGCTTTCAGAATCTGGTCCAAGATTGTGATTCAATTGAATCGGAGTACCATATGACGAACTTTCTGTCATCTTGAAACGCGTGAGCATTTCATGAACATACTTCGTCTGATGGATGAAAAATCCATCCTTCTTTTGATCAAATTGTAATCCTAAGAAGAAATTTAATTCCCCCATCGCACTCATTTCAAATCTTCGCTTCATAACTTGTTCAAAGTCTCTGCACATTTTCTCATCAGATGATCCAAAAATGATATCATCGACATATACTTGAACAAGTAGGAAATCCTCCTTTTGCCATTTGATGAATAGTGTACAATCTATCTGCCCTCTCTTGAAACCATTTCCCAAGAGATAAGTAGATAGTGTCTCATACCAAGCTCTAGGTGCTTGATGCAGCCCATACAGAGCCTTGTCTAATTTATAGACTCGGTCTGGATAGTCTGGATCACTGAAACCCGGAGCGTGTTGGACAAACACAAGTTCTTGAACTTTACCATATAGGAAGGCACTCTTTACATCAAGTTGATAGACTCTGATTCTTTTATGTGCAGCATATGCCAGAAACAATCGAATTGCTTCCAACCTTGCTACGGGTGCAAACACCTCAGTATAGTCTATTCCTTCCTGCTGATTAAATCCTTGAACTACCAGTCTGGCTTTGTTGCGAGTTACAACACCCTTGTCATCACGTTTGCACTTAAACACCCATTTGGTGCCTATTGCATATTCCCCTTTTGGTAGATCAACTAACTCCCATACTTTGAGTTTCTTGAACTGATCAAGCTCCTCTTGCATAGCTCTACCCAGGAATTATCCTTAAGAGCCATTTGGACATTTTTTGGCTCAATTTGAGAAATGAAACAACTAAACAGACACTTATGCATGATTCCAGTATCTTGAATCGATGCATATAGACTGTTGCTATCCGATATTTCTCTGCGAGTCTTTACTCTAGAACTTGGATCACCAATGATATTATCAATCGGATGATACTTGTTCACACGAGTTGAGACTATAGAGTCAACCGGTAAGTCAGATCCTAGATTTGATCCAATCTCCCCCTGAGGTGATACTTCATCCTCTGCAATTTCGTGCACAGGATCTGTAACCTTTGAAGAAGATGGAGTGTTATTCAGATTTGAATCAGTATCCGCAATAGGATCGACCATGGTTTCTTTCCCTTTATCATTTGCATCTTCCGAAATTGGAATACTAGATCTTGGTGCAAACATATTGTTGTCACCATCATCTAGAACAACTTGTTCCAATCCCAAAGTGTCAGCTTCACTTAGGAACGGAAGATTGAATGACTTGAAGACAACATTATAGTCAAATAACCATTCTGGTCCAGTTTGTACAGCTGGAGTATAAGACATGACTTGTATGTTATATAAAATCTCTACTCTGCCAGTTGTCTTATTATAAACCCTTTTGTTTGGAGATCCAACTTCATAACCTAAGAATAAACCTTCGTCAGCTTTCTCCCCAACTTTGGATTGATGCTTGGTCTTTAATAAGGTACATTGAACAACGAAGGGTTCAAGACCAGTCAAATTTGGTTTTCTAGCATTTAGAAGCTCATAACATGTCTTGTTTAGCTTCTTAACAGTTAAAACCCTATTAAAAAAATAACAGGCTGTATTCACTGCTTCTCCCCAGAAAATAACGGGAAGTCTTGAATCAGCCAGCATTGTTCTAGCTGCTTCAATCAAGGTACGATTTTTCCTTTCAGCGACACCATTTTGCTGTGGCTCATAAGGTGCACTGAACTGGTGTTGAATTCCTTTGCTTAAGCAAAAGACGTTCAATACCGAGTTCTTGAACTCTAAGCCATTGTCGCTTCTTATTTTCTTCACTCCTCGTCCAAATTGATGTTCAATCTGGGTAAAGAATGTCATTAGCATTTCTGCTGTCTCATCCTAGGTTACCAAAAAGAATACCCAAGAAAAACGCGAGAAGTCATCAGTGATAACTAGGCAGTAATGTTTACCACCTATACTCCTTGCGTTCACAGGACCAAATAGATCCATATGAAGAAGGTCAAAGGGTGAGGCAATGGAATTTTGAGTTTTTGACTTATGAGGTTTCTTATGTTGTTTGCCGTTTTGACAAGGCACACATTTGTCCTCTAGCCCAAATCTCTGCACTGGTACACCTAGCACTAGAACATTTTTGACTATATAGTTCATTTTTCTAAAGTGTAAGTGTGCCAGTTTCCAATGCCACAACTGAGAATCAGACTCAGATGCGGTTGATATTAGACATGTCGACTCCTGGAATGAATCAATAACACTCATGTCCATGACATAAGTGTCATTTCTTCTTGGAGCCCTCATAACAATCCACTCTTCTGGAATGACAAATCCAGGTTTCAAAATGAGTGCTTCTCTATCCGTAAAATGGACAGGATGTCCTTTGTCACAGATCTGAGATACACTCATCAGGTTGTGCTTCAGCTCCTCAACAAATTTGACTTGCTCTAGCTTAAATTTTCCATTTGTTACAGTACCATATCCCGTGATTTGTCCACCTTTCTCACCAGTGAAGTTTACATATCCTCCCTTCTTGTGTATGAAATCCACAAGAATCTGCCTTTCCCCCGTCATATGCCTTGAGCAACCGCTATCCACATACCACCAGTTGGCAGCACGTCTGATTAACTCCTGCACACAAAATTGAAAAGATTAGTCATCAAGGGGGACCCAAGCCGTGACGGTTTTGGGTCTGCCATTCTCATCCACGAATGTAAATTCTTTTAAGTATCCATTACTCTTTGAATTAGAGGTGGATGCTTTGAGAGTCGCATTCGTTTGAGTATGGGAGGAACTCCTACTAGACTTTCTCTCCGGAGACTTTTGAAAGAGTCTCGGATTTACTGGTCTGGGGTTGGACGTAGATCTAAACACGTTGGGATAGTTATAATTCGAATTGTGATAATTCCTATTATTACTATTTGGGTTAGAAAAATGATTATTTGGAGTATTAAATCTCTGTGGAGTTTTCGACCTGGATGACTGTCCATGAAACCCTCCTCTTGAAGGAGTATTGTTCCTAGACACATCATTAGTCGTGAACTTAACAGATTTCTGAACATGTCGAGTTTTCTGAGTACTTAACGTTCTTTTATAACCCAATCCAATTCTCCCAGAGGAGCTAGCTTCATGTGTATTCATTGTTTTTGAGAACCAGCTAGTCACTCTATCACTTACACAAGTCGTCTCGGGAACTAGAGTTTCTTTTCCGGAGACAAAACAGATTTCACAGGTGATTGGTCCTTTTTTACCTGTGTCTTTCCACTTTTGCCCTTTGTTGGACAAATACTTGCAACGTGTCCCTTTTCATGACACACGAAACAAGAACGATTCACTAAGGCCTTTTTCGAGGCCTTTTGAACCGTTGATTTATCCAACTTTGGCAAACTTGGAAGTTAGATAGTTTCCACCTGTTTACCCTTATCCTTTTCAAATCTGGGTAAAACAGATTCAGTTGTGGTATGTACCTTCTCTGTGACACTTTCCTTTTCACATTCATCCACTAGTATAGTATTTATTTTTAGTTCAGAGATGGATGGTATTAAAGTGTCAGATGATATTGATTCAGGCTCGATAGCTACCTCAGCTTTCTCAGGTCTCACAAATTGAATGAAACCAGGAATGGTTGAGTAAACTACAGAATCACTATCAGGTAACTGCTCAGATTCATCAGGTGTAGAGGTATAGTTATGATTAAATGGAGGAGGGGACTCAGTATACCCTATCCCTCGAAGGTCTCTTGGCTGTTTTTGTGAGCTTAACATATTATCCAAAGTTTCGATTGAGAATTTTCTTAATTCAAGTTTTTTGTATAATTCTGCAATCCTAACTTTTGCATCAGCGAGCTCTTTTTCCTTTTCAGAGGACTGTTTTGTTATGTCAAGAACATGTTCGTGAGCCAGGTCAATGATCTGACTTTGCTCATTAACTCTTTCTTTCAAAACTCTCAAGTCCTCTTTGTCAGACTTAACCTTATTTAAAAGCTCATAATTTCTTAATTTTAAGAATGCATTTTCTTCTTTTAAAGAGTTTAGCTGAGCTGTGATCGAGCTAGATGCCTCGATCAGTTCCTCAGCTTGTACCTGAAAATTTGTACATAAAACACATGCTTTAACAACTAAGTCTAAGTTTAGAAATACCTTTTGCTTCTCAGCATCCAGATTGGCCATGTAGGCTATGAAATCTTCTGAACTCATGTGTTCTGTAGGCTTCAATTGAACCAGTCTAGTCTCTGAAGCTGCGGTATCAATCTCCATTTTATCCTCCAATCCCTCTCCAGCGTCTGACTCTGATTTATCATCTCCTCTTACTTCCTCAATCGAGGCCATGAAGGCTTGAGATTGTTGAGTCTTAGCACTCCAGTCGTATGATCCATCCTCTGCTTGAACCACAAGTGCTCTAGAGCTTGTAAAAATCCCTAAGCTATGGTTGTCACTTGATGTCCCTCCATTTGTGAACCTTTGACCATTATTGCTTGAAGATTGTTCCCTTTTTGGTCGTTGGCATTCCTTTGCAAAGTGTCGGAAACCGTCACAGTTATAACACTTTACTTTAGATTTATCAAATCCAACTTTACCTCCAATGAACTTTCTTCCAGTACGGTTCATAAACCGCTGAGCCCTCCTAGCTATCATGGCCATTTGCCACTGTAGATCCATTTCTTCGAAATCCTCAGGATCTAATTGATCATAGTCCTCATTAATCAAACTTGGATATGTGACCTTGCCCTTGATAAAATTTTCAGTTGTGGTAATAAAAGATGCAAGTAGGGCTACTTCATCTTCAGCTGATTTGACACTCATGGACATCGACTTGAATCCACTAGTTGTCCCAGATTGTTGTAGATTCCTGTCATTGTTGGAGTTGTCCGAGGATGCTACATAACGAACATTGCTGTCAGAATTTCTGACAGCCGAGTCTGTTTCAACAGTTCCAGTGAAGAATGCTGTGACCCCATTGCTAGTTGATGCAATTGAATCAGATCGTTTACCATGGTAAACGCTTGGATCCTGAACCTGATCAGATCCAGTTTCCTTTCTTTGCATGCTAAGGTCATACACACGAAGTTTACCAATTACTTCATCAAGTGAGAGAGTCTTATAGTCTAAACTCTCCTTCACCATCAAAGTGTATATGTCCCACTTTGTAGGCAAAGCTTCTAGAAGTTTGTTGTTCTTCATGGTGTCTGAAAATTTAAGGCCAATGCCTTCCATCTCCATCATTAGATGATAGTATCGGGTGATAATCTCTTCTAATGTCTCATCCTTCATGTGCTTAAACACATAGAATTGCTTTGTGAGCAATTCAGCACGACCCTCCTTAATATGCTCATTACCCTCGAACCTCTTCTCCAGAGCTAACCATAGCTCTCTAGATAGGTCGAATTTTTTAAACGTGTGTTTGATTTCCTGAGGCAAACACACAGTAAGAGCAGACAATGCTTTATTTTCTGCTTCATACATCTTGCGTTCCTCCTCCTTTAAAGATGAATGCTGCATTACTCTTGGTTTGCCTTCAAACTCGTAAGTTGGTGCTTCATAACCATCTTTAATACAAATCCACATGCGTACATCGTTGTACTTGGCGAATGATTCAAACCGATCCTTCCACCAGAAATAATCTTCTCCCTTGAGAAGTTTCGGTGGTGAAGTGGATTTACCAACTTCATGATCCATTTCGATCATCTTGCTTAAGTTAGACATATTTGAAAAGTTAAACACAACGCTAGTACTCCAAATCAAAAATGTCACACACAAAAAAATCAACAGAAGTCAAACCCCTAGGTTCGTACGAATTTAGATTAATTCGAACTTACAAGTTCGAAGACTATCTAGGTTCGTATAGTCAAACTTCAGGTCAAACTTTTTTAAAAAAAAAATTCAAACCTTCGAACTTAGTAGGTTCGAAGCTGTAGGTTCGTACGAAGATGTAAGTTCGTACGAACTTATTACAGCTGGCTAGGTTCAAATGCTATTTTGGGTAGGTTCGTACGACACTTTCTGAGTTGTACGAACTTGCTGTTCAAACCCAGATCTGAGCAAAAACTCAGATCTAGAAAGATTCAGCCGTATGAAATGAATGAAACTTAAGATACTGAATCACTAACACTCAAGGAAGCCAAAAGTACAACTTTTATCTTCCTAAACACTTTAAAATCTTGTTTTCTTAGTGTTTTTCTAATCCCGAACCAAACAAAGTCTTGTTTAAACTCTGATACCAATTGAAAGTCCCTTTGAACGGATCCAAACGGGATTACAATGTGTATTAGATTGCGGAATAGTTTAATACACAATAACAACAATAAAACAAGTAGATTGCTAGTGTTTTCAGTGTATGTTCGTAGGTATTCGAAGATAGCTCTGTATATTCGAATATATCTGATTAAAAAGCGTTACAAATAAAGTATTGCAACTTTTTTTATATAGTCAGCTAAGTTCGTACGAACTTAGCTGGTCCTAGGTTCGTACGAACTTACATGTTCGCACGAACATTCTAGGTTCGTACGAACATATAGGTTCCTACGAACTTACAAACAAAACACTAAAAAGGCTAAGTTAATACATAAACTACAATATTAACTAAATAACTAATTACAAAACTAACTATTACAAAATAAGAGCTGTTGTCACAGAACGTGCACCAACACCAGCTTTATATTTCGTATCCTTTTTCTGAGAATGAAGCAGTTGATCTAACCTCAAGGAAGATGCTTCAAAGCTTGAGAGCTTGCATTGATAGGCTAAAACTTCACTTTGAGCTTCAGCCTTTTCTTTGCGAAGTAAATTGATTTAAGTCTTGTAACTGTCGATATCAATTTGTTGATTTGAAACTTTAACTTTCAAATCATGCAATTCAACGCTTGGATCTTTTTGAATTTGCTGTTTATCTTGTCCTCCGTAGGTTTGTTCAAGTGATCTCCACAATTCATAAGATGTATCTTTATATTTGTAAAGTGGAATATCTCGTGCCACATCTTTTGGTACACACATGATAATTGTTTCACGTGTTTTCTTGTCGTTGTCAAAAGATTTTTGTTCTGCAGCTGACATTTGATTGATGAATTTTGATCCCTCATATTGCTTGGTAATAGAAGTCCACAAATCTGAATCCATGTATTCAATATATTCTTTAAACTTCTCCTGCCAGCTCGCAAAGTCTTTATAGAACAAAGCCTTCAAATACGTTGGATATTGCGGGTACATTTTCCCTCAATTTTTTTTTTTTTTTAACAAAAGCGACACTAAGATTATGTCGCAAGAGGTATCTGTGTCGCAACTTTATCTCGCAACTTTATCTCGCAAAGATTAAGGTCGCTTAAACCCTATAGCGACACTAAATTATGTCGCAATCTTGTGTCGCAAAACGGCTGTTGATACATCTTAGTGTGTCTGTCAGTTAGTCGAGTCTGTAATGTGTTTGTAAATGTAATAGACTTGTTAAGTTTACATTTTCTATGTTCTGTGACACAAGGCTTGTGTCGCATGAGTTGTAGTTGCGACACAGTGTTTGTGTCGCAATAGTGATCTCTGCGACACAAGGCTTGTGTCGCATAAGTCTGCCAGTTTGTTTAGTATAAATATCAAAGTTAGAGATATTTAGGGTAAGACTTTCACACACACTTTATTCTCTGTATTTTGGCTGCTACATTGATTGAGAGAGAATATTTGGGTATTTGGGAATATAAAGTATTATTTATTGCATTTGTTCCACTTTGTTTTTGCTTTATATTCTTGTGATGGTCTCCTCCATGCGATTTGATTAAAAGATCCATCAAGTGGGATCAACAATTGGTATCAGAGCCATAATCATTGATTTTGGTGGTATCAAATCGTTTTGGTAAGTCTTTAATACTTATTTTGATTATTTAATATTTTTTTGGTGTTTGATCTTCATTATAAAGTGTTTTGAAGCTGAAACTTGAAGTTTTTAAGCCTAAAAAACTAAGCTTTTACGAAGTTTTTCATTAAAAAATCATTAGGTTTCAAAATATTTCGTTTTTGAGTTTTCTGGGGTCTGACAGCGCCGTTTTGCGACACAAGTCTGCGACATAAATTTGTGTCACTAATAGGGTTTTAGCGACCTTAACATTTGCGACATAAAGTTGCGACATACTTGTTTTGCGACACAAGGTCTGCGCCACAGATATCTTGCGAAACAATATTTGTGTCGCTGTAAGATCTTCTGCGACATAAGCTGCGACACAACAGTTGTGTCGCTGACTCCAGTTTTAGAAACTTTTTGAAAAGTCTTTCGAGCCCGTTACGATGACGTCTTCTGCATTAGCATCTATTCAACAAGTTAGGGCTTTGTTAAAACATAATAGTGAGGTGGGTTCAACAAATAAACCACCTATGTATACAAATGGAATGAATTACTCGGATTGGCGTTAGAGATTTGAAGCATTTGTATCTTTCAACGATCCTGAAATGCTAATTTATATGGAAGAAAGATATGAACGCCCCGGGAGGACCGGTATCTTTGATGGACCTATTCCTGAAAAATCCATTAAGTCTATGATTCCTGAGGAACGTAAGGCTTTTGACACTGAAAAGAAGACTTACTCTGCTATTACCATGGCTTTACCTCAACAGATTCTCCGACAACTTCGCCACCACAAAACTGCGTATGATTTATGGATTGCTTTTGAAAAGAAATGTGGTGGCAGTGATCAGTACAAACGGAACAAACTGGATCTAGTCAAGAAACAGTTTAAAGTCTTTGACATGCTGCCTACTGAATCTCTTGAAGATATGTGTAGTAGATATTCACAGCTTGTTAGTGAATTAGTCGAGGGAGGTGTAAATCTCGACAAAACTGATGTTAACAAGAAGCTTTTGGGTTCCTTACCCAAAAAGTGGAATACACGAGTGCTGCTGATGGAAAAAGATGAAGACATTATGGACATGGAGCTAGATGATTTGGTTGGACAGATTGCTGCTGATCTCTTAGATATGCAGAAAAAGGAAACCAAAGCTACTGCACACCTTCAGAACCCGAAGTTATATGGTGTGGATGTTCCTGCTGCAGTGACTCAAGCTGCTAGTTCTGCATTTTTCTCTGGAGGTTCTGGTAGTTCTGGTGCTCCAAGTACATCTGGTGGATTTGGATATTCTTCCATCAACTCTTCAAGTGGGAGTGGTGCTTATTCAAACTTCAAATGTGCACCTCCTACAGTTGCTGAAGAACATGCAGCTGTCTTTACAGCTTTCTTGTCGGCTTATGATGACTTCCTATCCAACAAGAACAGCATTGTGGATCTGACTGAAGAAGATTTCAGTCAAATAGATCAAGAAGAGCTTGAGCGTATGGACTTGAAGTGGAGCATGGCTATGCTCACAAGAAGAGTCAAGAACTTCTTGAAGAAAACTGGAAGGAAGAATGTGACTGATTCGGAAGAGAGGGTCTGGGTTTTAACAAGAGCAAGGTGAAATGCTACCAGTGTCATAACTATGGACACTTTGCTCGTGAATGTGACCGCAAGAAGAACCCACCTTCTGGCCTATCTAAACCTTCTCAGTACAACTCAACTGATAAGACCAAAAATGATGAGAAGGCAATGGTTTCCGCTGCACTGCTGCTTTCGAACAATGCTTGGGAATGGTCTGATCCAGATGAGGATGATGCAGAAAAGGCACTGATGGCTGAGGTGCATGAGGTAGATGACGAACCTTTATCTTGTATTTCGTGCATTAAATTGACTAACCAACTAAACAGGTATAGAGAGGATACCAAACGCCTTACCACTGTTATTGAAAATTTAAATGTAACAAATGACATGTTAAGAAACAGTGATAAGGCAAGTGATTTAAAGTTAAAAGCTATTTTAGAAGAAAAAAAGGAATTGAAAGCTAAAATTTTTGAACAACAAGATGAAATTGGTAGCTATGTTGATGTACTATCATCTGTTAAAAAAGAACTTGTTGAGTCTCAAACTGAGGTTCTAAATTTAAAGAAAAATCTTTCAAACTTTTTGGTCTCCTCTCTAGTCTTTGATGAAATCCTACAGGCATAGAGGACCGATACCAAAAGTAAGGCAGGACTTGGTTTTCATCAAGTTCCACCTCCTAAGGATTATCTTCCCATGCCTGTTAGGGATAATTTTAATGACTTAATGCCTATCTTTACAAAGATAGATGTTAAACCCGTCAAACCTGCTGTTAGCATCAAAATAAGTAAGCATGAGCTAGTTAAGGCTGAAACTGTCTTCATTGCATCCAAACAACCTGAAACTAGTAGGCCCGAGCCAGTTAGGGCTAATACTAGTGAGTCTGAAACAAGTAAGACTCAAAAGGTTGAGAAAGTTAAACCTATTAAGGCCAAGATTCATCAGACTGAACTTATTAAGTCTGAAAATATAGTTGAGCCTAAATTAGGAAAGACTTTTTCTGTGCTTCCTCGTATTATTGAAGAGGAAATTGAAATTGAGGATATAACTGATCAAGAGTATCGACCAGTTAAGAAAAACGTCAAGCCTGAAAATCATATAATTACTATCGAACAAAATGAACAGGCTATAACAAAAGGAAAAGGTAAAGCTATGGCTGAACCTCAAAAGAAGATTGTTTCTAAAACAACTATATTAAATAAATCTTCTAAAAACTCTTCTAAAGCATCTCTTGCTGAATGCTCACGTAAATGTGACTGTTCAACACATGCTTCCTTTGGTCGAGCTCATCGGTTTATTCCTCAATCTCAATCAAGTGTTGAGCATCGATCCTGCTTTTACTGCAAGAAGCAAGGTCATTTGATAAATGTTTGTCCCGTGCTTGCGAAGAAACAGTATGGGAAACAGGTTTCGAGAGCCTCAAAATTTAAGAAACCTTCAAAGAAGTCTATTTCAATGAAAGGCTCAAAGATTCCTGTCCCAGTTGTCAAAGTCAACAAAGTTAAGCAAAATACTTTGCAAAACTTGAAGCTCAAAGTTGTTGACTCGCAAGCATCCAAACCAAAGCAGGTTTGGAAGATTAAAGAATCTTGCAAAGATTCTACATCTGACAATGCCTCATCAGTAAAACATTCTAAACTTTTTGAAAACAAAGTTTTGGCTGATGTGGTTATTGTTGATGATGTTACTGGAGTACCCAAGACTATAAAGGCTTGGGTCTCCATTTCTAACTAATTTACCTTGTTTGTGGTGCCGCAGCAACCTGAATCTGTAAAGAATAGTAAATGGTATATCGACAGCGGTTGTTCTCGGCACATGAACGGTGATGTTTCCCTTTTATCTGAGGTTCATGCCTACAATGGAGGATATGTGGCCTTCGCTGGTGACAAAGGGGGAGTTATTTCTGGTCAGGGTACGCTTACTAATGGAATGGTAAGCTTTGAGAAGGTGAATTTTGTAGAACAATTGCAACACAATCTTCTCAGTGTCTCTCAAGTGTGCGATAAAAAGTACACTACTACTTTCACAGACACTGAGTGTTGCATATTGAAGCCGGGATTTGTAATCCCTGAAGAATGGGTGCTTCTGAGGGCACCTCGGGAGTGAGACACGTATATTCTTGACATGAGTACTGTGAAAACTACACAACTCACATGTCTTCTATCTAAAGCTCCTGAGAAGGAATCGTTATTATGGCACAGGCTTATGGGACACTTGCACTTTCGCAAGATGAACTACCTGATCAAGAATGATCTAGTGCGAGGTGTCCCTAAGCAATCCTTTGGACTGAATGATCATTGCGTCCCTTGTCAGAAAGGAAAGCAACACAAGAAGTCTCACAGACCGAAGCTGGCCAATTCAACTGAGAAGCCCTTGGAGCTGTTTCACATGGATCTATTCGGGCCAGTCAGAAAGAAGAGTTTGGGAGGAGCTTCGTATTGCCTAGTTGTGACGGATGATTATTCGCGGTTTTCTTGGGTTTATTTTCTGAAGAACAAGGATGAAGTGCCTGAGATTCTCATCTATCTATTCGACAAACTGCAAAATCTTTGTGAGTTGAGAATCAAGAAGATAAGGAGTGATAACGGTACAGAGTTTAAGAACTCGATTATTGAGCTGTACTGTTTGAGCAATGGTATTGAACACTAATTCAGTGCCGCAAGGACTCCACAGCAAAATGGGGTTGCAGAACGTAAGAATAGGACTTTGATTGAGGCTGCACGTACAATGCTATCTGACTCTAAGCTTCCAATCACATTTTGGGCCGAAGCTGTGAATACGGCCTGCTATGTTCTGAATCGGGCATTAACGGTTAAGAAGAAGAACAAGACATCCTATGAATTGTTCAACAACAGAAAGCCTAATCTACAGTTTCTTGAACCATTTGGCTGCCTATGCACTATTATGCACACCAAGGAACGAATTGCTAAGTTTGGTGAGAAATCTTGTGAAGGTGTTTTTCTAGGATTCTCTAATAACTCACCAAACAAACGTGTGTATAACTTAGTGACCAAGCGTGTGGAAGAACATTTTGAAGTCACCTTTTTCCATTACACTGACAACCCTCAGGGGAAGGGACCTGAATATTTGTTTGACTATCAAACACTGTTTGATTCTTTCAATATTCCTGAGGAAAATGAAGAAGAGGATATAGTGACACTACTTCATGGGCTGGACATCGCTTCTGACACACCACCCATCTCTGTTCCTCCACCACTTACAGGAACACCAGCAATTGCTCCTGCTGCTACTTGTGAGACTCCACCTCCACTCGTTACTGAGAATGTTCCTGATCCTACAAATGATGAGGAACAAATGTTTGAGGATTCTGTTCAATCACCTGCATCTGACCTTGAAGATTTACCTGCACTTCAACTCGAATTTGAAGCTGACTCTACAAACCTTGATTCTATCATCGTTCCGGCTGCAATTCCGAGTTCTCGGATCAATGTGTCACATCCAGTTGATGCCATTCTTGGTGATTTAAATAAAGGTGTTTTAACGAGAAGATAGATTGCTGCTGCTGAACAATCTGTGTTGACACCGTCTCCTGTTACCGTCACTGATCCTGTTTGTCTTGCTTCGGAAATTGAAGAATGCTTTCTCTCACAAGTAGAACCGAAGAAGACAGCTGATGCGTTAAAGGATCCATACTGGGTTGAGGCTATGCAGGAAGAGCTTCAACAATTCAACAAGCTGCAAGTATGGACTTTGGTGCCTTTACCCAAAGGTGTTCATCCTATTGGCACTCGTTGGGTATATCGTGTGAAGAAGGATGATCGGGGCGTGGTAATTCGCAACAAAGCACGTCTAGTGGTCCAGGGCTTCACTCAAATCGAAGGTTTGGACTACGATGAAGTATTTGCCTCGGTTGCTCGTTTGGAATCCATCCGCATTTTCCTGGCGTACGCTTCATTCAAAGGATTTCGGGTTTACCAGCTTGACGTTAAGAGTGCATTTCTGTATGGTCAAGTGGTTGAAGAGGTCTATGTCAAACAGCCGCCTAGTTTTGAAGACTCTGTTCATCCGAACTACGTCTGCAAGCTGGACAAGGCATTGTATGGTCTTCATCAAGCTCCTAGAGCTTGGTATGAGCGGCTTGCGACTCATCTTCTGAAGAATGGTTTTGTACGAGGAACGATCGATAGTACTCTCTTCATCAAGCATGCAGGGGAGGACTTGTTATTAGTACAGGTTTATGTGGATGACATCATCTTTGGTTCCACCAAGGATGAACTGTGTCGCGACTTCGAGCGGATCATGAAGTCAGAATTTGAAATGAGTGCAATGGGGGAGCTGAACTTTTTCTTGGGCGTACAAGTCGAACAGTCTGCTAAAGGGATTTACATTCATCAGTCCAAGTACGTCAATGATATGCTTACGCGGTATAACTTGACTGACTGTAAATCCTATGGGACGCCTTTAGAGCTGAATCATCACCTTGGTCCAGCGGAAGATGAAGAGGACTGTCCGGAAAAAGATTACCGATCTATGATTGGTTCTCTGATGTATCTCACTACATCGCGTCCGGACATTGTCTTTGCAGTCTCTCTCTGTTCCAGGTATCAGGCTAAACCGAAGGTGTCTCACATGAAGGCAGTTACGCGAATCTTCGGTTATCTCAAATGTAGACCAACTCTTGGTCTATGGTATTCTAATGAGAAAACCTTCGCGCTCACTGCTTATTCGGACTCGGATTATGGGGGATGCAATATGGATAAGAAGTCCACTTCTGGTGGATGTCAGTTTCTTGGACCTAGGCTCGTATCATGGCAGTGCAAAAAGCAAACAACTGTTTCTACCTCAATCGCAGAGGCTGAATACATTGCTGCTGCTAGTTGCTGTTCCCAAGTTCTTTGGATATAACACCAGTTGTGCGATTATGGTTTACTCTTAACTATGACTCCTATTCATATAGATAATACTGCTGCTATATGTATTACACGTAATCCTGTCCAACATTTTAAGACCAAACACATAGAAATTAGGTTTCAATTCATTCGTGATTGCTATGAAAAACACCTAATTGATCTGGTCCAAATAGATACCCTTAAGCAGAATGCCGACCTGTTCACCAAAGCCTTTTCCCGTGCTCGTTTCGATGAGCTAGTCAACATGATAGGGTTACGTTTCTTTCCTATTCAAAAGTAATATTTGTGACCTTAGTCTGTTATGTTCCTATTATTATTATTAAAAAAAAAAAACAAAAAAAAAAAGGGGTAATGCAATAGCCATTCTTTGTGCTGACTAGCATTAAAGAAAAGCAACGTTGCAACATGTGCAAAAGACGTTCAGTTGTGTCTGTAAACAACTAGGGAGATGATAGTTCATTAGGAGACACCCCTCACATGTCAATCTTAAGTTTTATCCTTGATGTATCAGTAGGTTTATCTAGTATATGTTATACATGTCCTTACAAACAACTGTATCATCGCACGATGTATTGGTAGGCATGTTCATACTCCTCTTTGAGCAACTAAGAAATACCTTAATCTATGTTTAATCTTTTGTGATGACCAACATATGATGTATGACAATGTGTCTTAATTCCTATGTATCAACTTGCCATACTTTTATTAACCTGAGCTTGTATCTGACAACATTTGGGGATTTATGCTGTCTGTTTCCTTTGTTGTACGCTCGTACAGACCTGGTCTCAGTCAGTATACTTTCAAAAACCAAGCAAACAAAAGTCAAAGCACTTTAAAGTCTTATAAAATCAAAGATACCTCACAAGGTCGCCAAATGGTTTGACCAAGTCTGGTTTTGCTTAAACCTGAATCAAGTTAAGTCGCTTTGTTGTACATAAGTACAGACCTGTCACCGCTGGCTTGATTCTTAAAAATGTTGAATTCAAATACTTTCTCTAAACAATCGAAGTCTTGGGCATGTCTTGATACTAGGAGTATATATGTGTGGGATTCACGGAGACATACTCACTCTCACAATAAATGCTAAGCTTGAAGTTGAGTGTGTTACATGTTTAAGTGGACAGACAATACTGATAATCGTCTTGTTACAGATTGCTTCTCAGGCTTGTTAACTATGCTTGATAAATTTAAATTTGACATTGTCTTGTGAGTCTGTTTTTCTAATATGATCCCTAAATAGACACTTCTCAAAATGTTCTTTTATGTTATTTTATTTTTATATATCTGTTTTTGTTCAATCTCTTTTCTAAGTGTCACAAATAAAAATTAAAATTTAACCCTTGATTGGCTTCAGCGACACAAGACTTGTGTCGCATACTTTGTGTTCCTAACCCAGCGACACAATACTTGTGTCGCATAATTGTGTTGCCAACATAGCGACACAAGGATTGTGTCGCACAATATGCTGATCAACTAGCGACACAAGGCTTGTGTCGCAACATTGTGTCGCTCATTGTGTCCCGGGTATAAATACCCTCGTGTCGCTGTAATTAGTTACTAATTTGAAATCCTGCGACACAAGTGGATCCTGCGACACAAGGCCTCCGACGCATTTTTTCGATTTTTCTGTGATTTTTACGCGTTCTCTGTTCGATTACTTGCTTGTATCTTGTTCTCCTTCCCTCCACGCATCGATAGGTACCAGATTTACACCCTATCTCTTCTTATTTCGCTCGCCATTATCATTTGAACTTTCGGTTTTTAGGGTTTCTTTTTGTTTTGCAAAATTACGAATCTTAAACGTTTAAATGCATGTAATTGATATTGTATGTTGTTCCTGTGATTATAATGAACGTTTCGAATCGATTAAAACACAAAAACCCCAAAATTGTATCTCTGAAAAATCTGGGTTTCATCGTGTTCATCTTTGCGACATAACCTGCGACACAACTGTTGTGTCGCAGGCTGTGCCAGTGTTTATGTCGCTGACTGTATGCGACACAATTGTTATGTCGCCATATTATGTCGCTAACCTGTTGTGCGACACAATTACTATGTCGCTGTCTATATGCGACACAATTGTTATGTCGCCATATTGTGTCGCACAATCATTAAATTGATTTAATTGCAAAATTGCGACATAACTCGTTATGTCGCACCTATATCCTGCGACACAAGGCTTATGTCGCAAGACATTTTTAATTCACAAATGTCAATGTTATCTGTTGAAACTAACGGCTTCCAAGTTTCTCGTGTTCTTACAGCTATGGCAGAAATAAACGTCAACGCTTTATTTTGGGAACCGCGACATAATGTCACGGCCTTTCTCGACGACGAAAAAGAATCGGCGACGCCGTATCGCCCAATGATCGCCTTTCTTCGCCGTTCAAGAATATCATGCCATCACGGCCTCCACTACTATTTACCGTGATCATGTTACGGATTTCTGGACGCATGCTGTGATTAATTCAGATCTCCCGTATACACGGCTTATATCTACGATTCATGATCGTGAAATCATTCTATCTGAACAGATTATTCGGGAGTTCTTTCAGTTTCAAGATGATCCGGAAATGCCAATTGCTTTTGCCAACTCATTTATTGCAGGTGGCATGATTCGGATGGGTTATCCGGGTGTCCCACGCGATCAATATCGCAAGGCTTTTCTCACAAAGGTCTGGCGGTATCTTATGCATATCATGATTGTGTGCTTATCTGGGCGTAAGGCTGGCTTCGATGGCATCAGCCATTCTACTGCATCAGCCATGCTTGTCTTGGTCTACAACAAGCCCTATAACTTCTCGGGCTATATCTGTCGCATCATGGTAGATCACGCCCAGGCTGGTGAGGGACAGTGGGCTTTATACCCACGTTTTCTCCAATTATTGATAAATCATTTGCTCCCAGGTTTACCGGTGGCTCCGCAACACCAATTTCGCCAAACACCGATGAATACCCGAATCTTCGTGGTTTCCGGTCACTATGCACGGGGCGCACCGGTCCCGCCTGATGTGCCATTGTTTGGGCATATTGTTAATGAGGCCTACGTGCCTCCAGAGGGTGACGAATTTGCTGATCCGGCTCCTATTCATAGGCCACTTTCACCTCCGCCACAGGCACCTGTTCAAGAACTGCCTCTCCAAGCCCCTCTCCAGCAACCACCTTCTCCACAACAACAACAAGCTATCAATCCCGATCCTCAATTTGAAGATCTCATGAGGGATATTGATGACATATGCCCCTCTCCTCCCAGGTCGATGGGCAAAAGGCCCCGTGAGGATGTCACCTACCTTATCTCTGAAGATATTCCAACATCCAGTCGACCTCGCACCTCTTCCAATGCAGGGCCTTTAGAGTTGCAGACTCCAGTGCAACCTCATCCGGATATTCTCAAGCAACTTTTGGAACGGATTGAGGCAATGCAGAAGACTGGGGACGATCAAGCTTCTATCATTCAGTCTCAAGCTGCACTGATTGAGAGTCAATCCTCCCGGATTACTGACTTAGAGGTTAAGTTTAGGGAGTTTGAGACCCGGTCACTTGGTCCGGGGGAGTCTGTTCCCGCTGGTCCATCAATAGAACCAAGTGGACCGGGGTCTGAGTCTGTAAATGAAGATGTATATATTGAACATAATAATGAAATGCCAACTTTAGAGTACTTTCCTGTGCATCACACACCAGGCCAGCCGAGACCATTGGCTGTCGATTATTCTTGTGCAGACCTCGCATTTATACAACGCATGATAAATGAAGTAAATTCTGATGATGAAAATGAAAATTTTGAGGAAACTGATGATGATGTTGATGTGGAAGAGGAAGGATTAAATGATGATGAGTTTTATGATAATGCCCCGATAATTGAATCAGATTCCTCTGAAGATGAAACTGAAAATGCATCTGAGACTCAACATGAAGAAACATCTGAAGCTCCTGCTTCTGAATCTGAAGTTATCGAAACTAGAGCTGAGAAACTTGCTAAATGGTGGCCGCACGGAAAAGATGGAAAGTGTTGTTTATGATCAAGAGGTTAGATGGTATTCAATATTTCAAAAGATCATTCACCAAGCTGAGCACACTGCCAAAAGGAGAAGTTAACCGTCTTGCTCAGCTCTCTTTGATTAACCCGTCAAATGATGATCGTGCCAACTTCATTCTGACTACTCTACAAAGGGAGATTCGTACCAAAAGGTAAAAGTTTATCAAACCGACGCTGGGAACCAGAATTATCTATAAGAAACGGTTTGATCCAGTAACCAATCAGCCCTTGATCAAAATGCATTATCCTCCGGCTGATTGTTTAAAGAAGATTCCTCTGGAAACAGTTCCCCTGGACTTTCTAAGAAGATTTCACTACTGGGAATTGGATGCTCACACCGGCGAGGCAGTTTTGATATTTGTGCATGAGACAGAGCAACCAGAGAAGAGCTCACTGTATAACTTAAAGAAAACTCAATTCAGAGTATTCGATCCGATGAGCTTGATAAATTTCTCCGAGAAAGATCTGAGAAAGCTATTTGACAATCCGATTCGCTTCAATGAGAAGAATGTGATGAACAAGAAGATAGCATCTCAATTTCAACGGATTGTCAAGGTTTGTGTAACACATAGAATACACGCTGGCGGTGTATTTCGAGCAGGCTGGGTATAAATGAAGATGTAGAAGACCAAGCTGAAGACACGGGGGAGTTTGTTGATACATCTTAGTGTGTCTGTCAGTTGGTCGAGTCTGTAATGTGTTTGTAAATGTAATAGACTTGTTAAGTTTACATTTTCTGTGTTCTGCGACACAAGGCTTGTGTCGCATGAGTTGTAGTTGCGACGCAGTGTTTGTGTCGCAATAGTGATCTCTGGGACACAAGGCTTGTGTCGCATAAGTCTGCCAGTTTGTTTAGTATAAATATCAAAGTTAGAGATATTTAGGGTAAGACTTTCACACACACTTTATTCTCTGTATTTTGGCTGCTACATTGATTGAGAGAGAATATTTGGGTATTTGGGAATATAAAGTATTATTTATTACATTTGTTCCACTTTGTTTTTGCTTTATATTCATGTGATTGTCTCCTCCATGCGATTTGATTAAAAGATCCATCAAGTGGGATCAATAACGGCGCTGTCAGACCCCAGCCACTATAACTTAGATGTTCGAATGTCTAAGTAAATCTGAGGGCGAGCGCGTTGTCGCTGAGATTATCGAAGCTGTAGTGCGAGATGTACTACAAGGTGGTGCCAGCTTAAGTGCTGCGGCCACTGGATCAAGACAAAAGAATTTTGATGAAGTCTTGAGGGAAATAGATACATTTTTCTCTGCGGGTGATGCAGGATCCCCGCCTGGTGATGAAGCTGGAAAAAGCAAGGCTTCTGATTCTTAAGAAACCGAGACTGATTTCGTGATGATGATGATGATGATGCTAATGATGATGAGGACCGACCCACGATCGGGTTCCATGGTTCTCAGGGTGTTCTACTTGACCCTAGGGCGGCCTTAGAAAAAGAAAAGGGCAAGAGGAAATTCCAAGAGGAGGAAGATACGGACTATGTTCCAGGGGGAGACGAAGCCGTCGACTCCGAGACAGAACAGTATGAGTTGCGGGCTCGTAAACGCCAGCGCTCCACCAGAGTAGTTATCGGAGAGGGTGGTGCTCCTCCTCAAATCATAACCCCCACTCGACCTATCGTCCCAACAACCACACCAATCACAACAGTTCCAACCACAACTACTCCACCTACAACCGCAACTACAACAACCACTCAAATCACCACAACTCAATCATCACCGGCTGTCACACCCGCTCCATCCACAATTCCACAATTAACTCCAGCCACCGCTCCACCTCCAGCTCAAACAACATCCTCTCTTCCCAATCTAGCCGCTAGACTCTCTGATCCGGAAAAGTTTGAATATCTTGAGGGACGGATCACAAACTTAACAAATATAGTTACGTCTCTGATTAATCTTGTTGATAGCCACGAACGGCGTATTCAGAGCCTGGCTGATCTAAATGGAAAATTGATAGAGCAAAATGATAAATTGGAAGAGAAAGTACGGCTAAATGAGATCACTCTCTACCGTCTGAAGCGCTAGACAGCTAGGGGGAGATGACAGGGTGCAAGGAAGATGAGCTGAGATCGAAAGCTAATAATGACAAAGATGATGATCCGAGTGCACCCAAAGAAGGTGAGTTGCCTGGCTCTTCATATAGAGAGCAGAGGCAACACAGACTCAGGGGGATTGTAGTCAAGGAATAGGTGGGAGCGGAACAAAGAGTTATCCAGTGAATGTGGCTGAGACTAAAACTATCAAGGCATTGCATGGTTTGGATGATCCTGATAGTGATTAGTCAGAGTTAGAGGAAGGGGAGATCCTCAATAAGGAGGTTGCAGATTGGAAATCAGACGAAGAGGTCATACCTGATGCTGATGCTGATGTTGACGAATTCGTTGTTGATAAGCAACCTGTTACTGGAGTGTTCATAGAAGATAAAGCTGGTGCTGAGAAAGTGATTAACTTAGTGGAGGAATTAGCTCCTGAAGCTGAATCAGATTCGGAAGAGATTGAGCAAACTCGTGAAGAGTTGAAGAAGTTGTGGTTCAAGAAAATAGAGAAGGAACAAGAAATCAAGTATAAGAGTGATATGAGGGTCAGAAGATCGGACGAGCTGAGTAAAGGCATCATCAGTTGGTTTTATGACAGTGAGCTTAAATTGTTCATAATAAAGAGATATGATGCAATTCAGTATCTCAGGAACAAAGTGAAGGTCTTTAGCACGTTGCCAAAGATAGAATTGAAAGAACTAGCCTGACTAGACTTGGTGAATATCAGAAATGATCCTTACTTCAGACTTTAGAGAGGATCGTTAAGCGTGAAGGAAGAACGAATCAGTTCGTTGATCTGAAACCAAGGGAAGGCAGAAGAGTACCTGCTCTGACCAGGATTGACCCAATTACTAACAAGCCGTGGATGAAGATGGTCTATAGACCGGTCAAGTGCTTGAAGAGGGTTCCCTTGAAGAATATGCCACATAACGTTCTTGCAAATCTCAAGTGGTGGTACGTTGACAGCAAGACAGCTGAAGCAGTGATGGAAGATGCTGATGAAAAGGAGTTGCTGAGAGTGTACGACAGTTTACATCTGGTAAACTAGTCAAAGGATGATCTGATGAAGCTTCATGTAAACAAGATCTTGTACAGAGATAGTTGGAGGCATGAAGGTCGAAGATATTAGAAGGTTGTGAAGGTTTGCGTAGAAAAGAGCTTATGGGCTGAGAGTCGACAGAGCTGATCGAGAATCGAGTTCGACTGAAGCCAGAAGACTGAAGACTAATAGAGCTATTGTCAAGGGGGAGTCTGTTGGTACATGTTGTGACAACAGCTTCTATTATGTTATAGATTAGCTTGTAATTAGTCTTTGATATTAATAAATGAATATTTTGTTATATGTTGTTTATTAATGTGTTAGAAATAATATTTATGTTATGTTGTGTGTAGTTTCGTATGAACCTATAGGTTCGTACGAACTAAGTCAGGTACGAACTTGCAGGTTCGTACAAACTTAGGAGCAGCTAAGTACGTACGAACCTAGCTGCTTATAAATACAAAGTTCGAAAATATCATTTCTAAGCCTTCCTACGAACTGAGATCAGTAGTCTAAGTTCGTACGTATCATCCTAGTTCGAATATCTACGAAGTAATGGATAATTAGTGAGATAAACGTGTTTTAAACATTCGTATTATTTCTTAGAGTATTCCGCTGTCACACCCCAATAAAATCGTGTCACGTTTAGTAAATTGCGGAAGCACGGGGCGTGATGGGGATAAATTCGACGAGTAAATCGAGAGCATATGATTATCACAAACATATACTTTGAATGCCGTAAATAGTTTAAATAACACGGTTACATGTTCATCGTGTTTACAAAAAATAGCTGGCCGTGATCCACCGAAGGTTAGCTAGACCTCACGAGTTAAAGTGACGACACCTAGGCCTATAAGCAAACCACGACTTTTATTGTTTGTGCCTGGGACCAATAGAATATACGCTCCTTGTCTCGACATATAGTCGGCAGTTAGCATGACTAACAAAAGTGGGAGGGATGTCATCCCAATAGTACTATTTGCATATTCGGTGGCTAGCGTCATCTAGCTAATGGTTACAGTTTGTAGTCATGAGGACTTCTATGCACTACAACTAGTTTAACATAGGTTCGCACAAGGATTCGTTGTCAGGTTTTCAATCATCACATGAAAACAGTTTGTATGTAAACAGTACATATGTTTTTCACCCCAAATTTAGAAAGCAGTAAAAAAAGCAGTAAAATAGGGGCTGTGAACTCACCTGGTGAGCTTATGTGAGTGCTAGCGATTTATATGGGTGTTTTGCCCAAAGTAGCCTCCTAGCGCCCTAAACGCATGAGGTCGTTTGTGTAAGTAGATAGCTAACCGTGTATCTAAGTTTGTAAGAGTAGATGGCTACCCGCACATCTAAGTTTGTATAGATAGCTACCCGCATATCTATGTTTGTTTAAGTAGATGGCTATATGCACATCTAGACTAGTTGTTCACTCGACTCGTAAGTCGAAAAAGTATTTCGTTTTCGAAAAGTGTACGACCCGTTGGTGATAGTTTTTATATGAACGTGTATGTTTCTTGATTGTATCATGAGTTTGTTTCTATATCCTTATATTCTTTGTAACACTCAAAGCGTACTTTTTAAATATTTCAAATCGTTTTCGTGTCCGTTTTTCCCTCCAAAAAATGTTCCGAAAATAGCTCGGGTAAAACTAAATTCTTATCAAACTAAAATTACTCGAACGAAAGCTTAAATTTAAATTTTGGTAATCGATAAATTTTCCCGCCAAAAGACTTAAACAGATTTAAAACAGATTTAAATAGATTTAAAACATATTTAAATAGATTTAAAACTTACCCGTCTGGGTGAAGTCTCACCCGTCCGGGTAAGGCTTCAGCAGACCGGGTAGAATGTCACCCGTCCGGGTGACAAGTGGTCAGAACTCAAGGTCTCTTAATTCACCCGTCCGGGTAAGGCCAAAATCCGGCCTTTTCCCCTGTTTTTCAGAAAATGACTTTAAGTCCGATTTTTGACATCCCAAACCAAGTTTTTAGCATTTTAACAACAAGTAACATGTTTCTAATCCACAATGTGACATTTTTGGTTTTCGCTTCTCGTTTTAAACACTTGTTTTGTTACTCGTTTTGAAAGCCATTTCTTGCTCTTTTATGGACTTGATTTGCATTTGAACTTCTATGTTTTAAAATCATTCCCTTTGTGCATAGGTTCTCAAAATCAAATGTTTAACCAACCCATTTATCATTTTCATGTTAAGACATCTATAATCAATATCCTAGTACACAAGTATTATCAATCAAACATGTTGGTACCCATTTTACTACCATTTAGTTCTTGATCATTTGAACACCCTTTTAACTTGTTTTAACATAACATTTAGTTGATTTTGAACTCAAGAGTGAACCTCTAGCATCTAGACATTCATAATGTAGGAAATGATAAGATTAAAAGGAAGGATTTTTCTTACAATGCTTTAGGATGGAAATGGTGAAAAAGAAGAGAAGGGAACTTGAATGCTTTCCAAAGATCTTCAACCCAAACTCCTTTTTAAAAATCCAAATGAGCTAGTTTCCTTTAGATGTTTGATGTAAGGCTTAAATGATGGTGAAAATGATGAATAAAAAGTGGTGGTTGTGTGGTGGTGGTGTGGTGGTTGTCTTGAAGAAGGTGGTGAATGGTGATGAAATGAGACGGAAATTTGAGAGAGAAATGTGCAGATTTTGAAATGAAGTTGTGAAGTGTGTGTGTACGTATGCTTGTGTTACTCTCTTTTCTTTACTTAGGAGCAAGGCAAGTGGAGGTGGGGTGATGGGAGGTGCTTAGTCCCATCAAGCAAGTGGCTAAGGAGGAAGCAAGCAAGTAGAGAGGAGAATGGTGTGGTGAGAATGAGTGCTACGTAGACAAGAAGAGGGAAAAGAAAATCTGCACTTGACTAATTGACATGCTAGCCTTTTTGCTTGGAATTAATTTCCATCATTTAAGCTATGTGTTACCTTGCTTGTGGTTTTTATGTTAAGCAAGCAAGTAGGTAGGTGTTTAATAAACAAGAAGGGAAGGAGGAGGAGAAGGTTTTCACGTGGGATTTAAGTGACATGCTTGCTAAGGTGCTTGATTTAATTAGAGCTAGGTGCTAGCTTGCTTGATTAAATTAGAGCTATGTGCTAGCTTGCTTGGAATTATTTTGACATGCTTAAGCTACTTAAATCCAAACTTGGTGTTTATGTGTTAGCAAGGTTTATCAGGGAGATTAAAGGAGGTTGGAACATCATCAGTAAGTTCCAATTCATTTGTAAGAATTTGTGTTTCGTTTAGTGAATCTCATGTTACCTTTCTTCGTTGCGTTTCACTTAAATCGTATAAGCTTGATCTAAATCTTTTGAAAGGTTTGGCTTTAAGCCATATTTTAATAGTATAGGTAAATAACTACTATCAAATAGCTTTACGTTATTTAGGAAATGCTTATCACCAACGTTCGAGGTTTGTCGGAAATCATCCGAGTTATATTGTGAAATTCTCAATAATTTCTTAAACGTAATGCATCAATCAATAAGGTAGTGTGCACCAAAATGTGCAACGTGGGCGTGTGCTAGACTTATCTCAGTTTAAAACACGTTTGATTTCATTAAAGGGAATTAGCGTAAGAATGTATGATTTTAAGGTGCACGGGAAGTTCCGATTTTCGAGGGTTGTCACAGTGCGGCAAAACGGATGCAATAGAATTTCTCCTCTGGTGAGGTAGAACATCCTTAGAACCGACCGTTCTTTTTCACGATGGTAGCGTCTTTTTCACAATGGGTATGAATGATGCAACATGTTCAAACGGGACATGGTGTTTCATGGGGACGTCTATCCTTGCAGGCACATTTGCAGCAGGTATAGTTGATCTCGTGACATTTGCTAAGTCATTGAATGCGTCTAATAGCTGATTAGCAACATTTTGTAGAAATAGAATTCGTTGCACTTCCTTATCATTATGTCCACCAGGGGGATCCATATGAGACAACTTGGGTACATGCAATGTTATTTCACGTCGATCCATATCAACGTTAACATGCAAATCTCCCCCAATGACAGGAGGATTCTCTCATCAAAGTCAAAATCCGCATGTCTAGCGTTAAAGAGATTGCCTGTCAAAGGCTCTAAATAACATATGATGGACGGGGATTCATAACCGACATATATTCCCTGTCGCTTCTGAGGTCCAAATTTCGAACGTTTTGGAGGTTCAATTGAAACATTAACTAAGCACCCAAACACGCATAAATAGGAGACATCAGGCTCATATCCAGTAACCAATTGGTACGCAGAAAGTGGTTGGGTGGCCATGGGCCTCAGACGGACCAATGAAGTCACGTGCAATATTGCATAACCTCATGCAGAACGGGAAGTTTGGTGCGTATAACCAAAGTTCTCGCAATTATTTATATTCGCTTAATAAATGCTTCTGCAAGACCACTTTGGGAATGAACATATGGAACAGAGTGTTCAAGGTCAATTCCTAATGTCATGCAATAGTCATCGAGCGTTTTCTGTGACAACCCTCGAAAACCGGTAAATTTCGTACACCCTAATCATGCATTCTTACGCTAATTCCCTCATAATCAAAATGAATTTAATTTAAACTGAGATAAGTCTAGCTTGCCCACTATGCACATTTACGTTGCATACGAGTTGATGTACAAGTAATAAACGTAACTTTGTAAATTACGCAATAAATCGGAGAGTCCGAGGAATACGAACGTTGGGGATAAACTCTTCCTAAATAACATAAAACTATTTAAAGTAAATAGTAGTTATTTACTTATATTATTATGATAGGGCTCAGGGCCAGATTTGGGCCTGTGCAAGGTGGTCCATTGCACAGGGCCCAAAATCCTTAAAGGGCCTTTTTATATCCAATAGATATTATATATACATTTATATCAGTTACTAATTTTGGCCCAATTCAATGAAGCTGCCCAACAATTTAATCCAACATGCAGCTTTTGATTTTCCAACCCACCATGAGATCCTTTTTTATTTATATATTATTAATCCCTTTCATATAATATCATATAATTAATGCAAATAAATAAAATATGATAATTTTATCATACGACAACTTTTAGCAGCCGTACGCCAACAAAAACTTTTCCGTTTCGATTTACGAATTGCGTCAGGAAGGAAGTCAAAGGTACATGGCTTTTTAACTTTTGATTCTTTAATTTTTCGATTATATAATTCTAAATCATTTATTAATTTAATTATTCGTTTAATTTTATATTAATTATTTTGATTTCTATCGATCAATATTATATACCTTTTAGGAATTAGATACTTACAATTTAGTGAGTTTATAATATAATTTAGTTTGACATAATTATTTAGGATACTAAATATATGATATTTGTTATGATTTAGTATTAAATTTTGACATAACAATTTTTAAATAACACCATTATGATTCTTAGATTCTATTATAAATGTCTTTAATATATTAAGCATTTAATTATAAATTTGTCGTTTTGTGTTTGAACATCTTTAGTGACTATGGCTCCTAAACAAGAATCTGGATATGAAAAGCGTAAAAAGAGAAAAGAATTGAAGAACTTATTAAGTCTCAAAGTGGGGCTATAGATAAATTTGTTCAAAGGCAGCCAAAAGTTTCTTCATATAATGAAAACGTTGATGATGACAATGGTGGACATGATAATGAGGATGATGTTAATCTTAATAATGATGGTCTTGACGATGCTAATATTGAGAATATGGGTGTTGAGGATGTTAATGTAAACGACGATCGTATTAATATTAACGACGACGATATTGATGATATTAATATTGAGGATGCAAATGTTGATATTCCTCATGTTGATATATTTGATCCACTATCATGGCAGAACCTTAGTTCTGATATGATTAATGTATTAGTAGCTAATGGTCCTAAAAGAGATACTACTATTCAGAAGGGTCCAAAAGATAAACTTCATAGAAGGTTCACGACAACTTCGTACACTAGAATCCTACCAAATAACGAGAAACTTGATAGAGAATGGCTAGTATATTCAAAAGAGCTTGACAAAGTTTTTTGTTTTTGTTGTAAGATATTTAGAAAAGGGGTTGTGAAAGGTCAGTTAGTGAATGAGGGTTTTGCAGATTGGTCACATCTAAGCGTAAGACTCAAAGAGCATGAAGCTAGCTTAGAACATCTCACAAATATGGCTACTTGGTTCGACATGCGTCAAAGACTGCAAAGTAATGATGTAATTAATAAAGTGGTTCAAGAACAATTTCAAAAGGAGAGAGATCACTGGATAAACGTTCTCCTAAGAATTGTTTCGGTTGTCAAATTTCTAGCTAAACATAATTTAGCATTTCGCGGTACAAATGAGAAATTATATCGAAATAGCAACGGTAACTTCTTGGGTTTGATTGAAATGTTGGAAGAATTTGATCCAGTTATCAAAGAGCACGTGCGACGTATCACTAGTGATGAAACTCATGTTCAATATCTGGGTCATTCCATCCAAAATGAGTTAATACTTTTACTTGCCCATGATATCAAATCACAAATCATCAAGAAAATAAAAGAAGCAAAATATTACTCCCTGATACTTGATTTTACCCTTGATGCAAGTCACCAAGAACAAATGTCTTTAATATTAAGGTATGTCAATTTCTCCTCTCAAAGTGTTATTGTTGAGGAATCCTTTTTAGGTTTTTTGAATGTAGATGATACCACTGGCCAGGGACTTTTTGATATTACACACGAAGAACTGAAATCTCTTAATCTTGAGATCGATGATATGCGTGGTCAGGGTTATGATAACGGGGCAAATATGAAAGGTCAAAATAAGGGAGTTCAAAGGAAATTTTTAGAAATAAATCGTAGAGCATTTTATACTCCTTGTGGTTGTCATAGTCTTAATCTTGCATTATGTGATATGGCTAACACTTGCGGCAAAGCTAGAGAGTTTTTTGGAGTTATACAACGAATTTACACAATATTTGCTAATTCTATTAAAAGATGGCAAATTTTGAAAGACAATGTTACGGGCTTGACTCTTAAATCGTTGTCCACAACTCGTTGGGAAAGTCGTGTTGATAGTGTTAAAGCTATTAGATTTCAGATTAAGGAAATAAGAAAAGCCTTGTTTCAAGTTGCAGAAAGTGATAAAGATGCTAAAATCCAAAGTGAAGCTAGATCGCTTGCAAAATATGATTTTGGGGAATATGAGTTTTTAGTTGGAATAGTCATTTGGTTTGAGATTTTATTCACGGTAAATTTGGTGAGTAAAAAATTACAAACCAAGGATATGCGTTTGGATATTGCTATTGAAGAAGTGAATGGATTGATTTCTTATTTTGAGTCGTATAGAGACACCGGATTGTCCAAAGCGATAGATGTTGCTAAAGAAATTGCCATTGAGTTGGATATTGATCCAGTATTCCCTAAAAAACGTGAAGTTCATAGAAAAAGACAATTTGATGAGAACTCTAGTGATCATGATGCTTCATTTTCTGCCGAGGAGTCATTTAAAGTTAATTATTTCTTATACATTGTTGATCAGGCACTTGCTTCTCTTAGAGAAAGATTTGAACAATACAAAGCTTACGAGAACATTTTTGGTTTCTTGTTTACTTCTGATAAGTTGAAGTACCTTGATGACAAGGATCTTAAATTGTGTTGTAGTCATCTTGAATCCGCACTCAAGAATAATGGACAATCAGACATTGATGCAAATGAACTTTATTTGGAGTTAAAGTTGCTTAACAATTTGTTGCCACATGAAAATATGAGAGCTGCCGATGTTTTGAATTTTCTTAAGCAAGTCGATTGTTTTCCTAATGCAATAATTGCATATAGAGTATTGTTGACTATTCCAGTAACCGTGGCGTCTGCAGAAAAAAGTTTTTCAAAATTGAAGTTGTTGAAGTCATATTTGCGGTCCACGATGTCACAAGAGAGACTTAATGGATTAGCATTAATAGCTATTGAGAGCAATCTATTGGAGAATGTGAATTACAAAGAGTTGATTGATGACTTTGCTTCTAAGAATGCTAGAAGAATTGCAATATTCAAGTAATAAATTACAATATATGTAAGTATTGAGATAGAAACACTTTGTTATCATATTTATGGCTTTTTATAATTACAAAATTTATCGTAATTCTAAAAAGTTGTTTTCAGTTGTACATTAGATTTTATATTGAGGGGCCTATTTATATTATTTGAACGGGGCCAAGAAAATTAATGAGACGGCCCTGATAAGGCTTATGGCAAGAACTTTCAGAAGATTTAAGATCAAGCTTATACGATTTAAATTAAACACAACGATGAAAGGTAATACATGATTTGGAATTGACTCATGTAAGGTCGCTAGATCTTGGTTCGATAACGGATTATCTTTAAGTATTGAGGTGCGGAATCCCCCAATACGTTAGGTTTAAGCTTATATAACTTTACTATCAATTAAAGGACTTCGTTTTGATTATTAACTAAGTTAATCACTCAAAACCGAGCCTTTAATACTATAATAAATATATCTGCATGAAAAACGAGGAGAGTAATTAAATATTTGGTGTGTATTTTTTTTTTGCACGGATTTCTAGGTCTCTACCTAATAATGAGCAGCATTAAAATATTTATATCTGGTTCAACTCGCAGGCCATGGGCCTTGCGAGTTGACTCAACTCGCAGCCCATGGGCCTGCGAGTCCAGATGGACTGCGAGCCCACATCTCAGCTCGCAGGTAGGTCCTGCGAACCGAGATAGCTGCGAGCCTAGAACTCAACTCGCAGGTAAGACCTGCGAGTCCAGTTTACAGCGAGCCCAGATCTCAACTCGCAGCTGAGAGCTGCGAGTCCAGATTGGACTGCGAGTTGAGATCTCAACTCGCAAGTCTGTTGACCTGCGAGTTGACTTCTCAATTCGCGATTCAGACTTTAACTTAAAATCGATATTTGTCTAATAACATTTAACAAATAATAATAACAAGTTAATATCATATATTTACAAGTCTAAACCAATATATACAAGATTGATAATAAATACACTAGTCCTATTACAAGCTAGATCTATTGTCACAATAACATGTCCCAACAGACTCCCCCTTGACAATAGCTCTAGTGTCGTTATCTTCAACTTTGTCTTTGGTCTTTACTTGTAAATACTACTGCCCATATGAATCTTCATTCTAATACAAGTCTTCACCATTAATTGATAATCTCTTGCAAGATCACCCCATGCTTCAGTCGTTAGGATCCTGTTTTCGTTTAACTTCAACAGGTCCTTCTTCAACAGATTCATCAGGTGTCGATGGTCATAGACTGTCAGAATTACTCTTTCTCCTCCTTCAACTTCATCATCAGCTTCAACCATGACAGCTTCACCAGTCTCTGAGTCCACGTGCCAGTTTAGAAGATTTCCCAGAATATTCTGTGGCATTGTCTTCAGTGGTATCTGCTGTATGCACTTGACAGCTGGATAAGTTTTCTTCCTTAATCTTCGGCCAGTTCTCTGACTTCGTTCCTTTAATTTGATCATCTTTCCGACTCTTGGCTTAATCTTCTCAAACTTCATTGATCTACCCTCAGTCCGAATGATTCTCTCAACATACGTTGCGTAGGGATCATTACTGGGATTTATCAGTTCTAAGCGTGCCAAGTCTCGAATTTCAAATCGAGGAAGCGAACTGAATACTTTAAGCTTCTTATCGAAATATTGAACTCCGTCAAATCTTTTGATAGCGAAAAGTTTCAAGTCAGAATCAAAATACCAGCCGATGATCCCCTTCCTTGGAGCTTTCTTTCCAATTATATCTACTTCAGACATCCCTACCTTTTGCTTTCTCCTTTTCAGAGGTCTAAACATGGGATTGTTTCTGAGTTTTTCTGGAAGGTCATCTTCTGATTCAGAACTGGTTGAGTCATCTAGACTTTCATCTAATTCAACAACCCTTTCTCCATCTTCTTCCTGGATGACCACTTTAGTTGTAGATGGGTTTACAATGTGTTCAACAACATCAGCGTCAAGATCTACACATTCGTCTGCCCCATCATTAACAATGAAAGTCCAATCTTCAGGAGGTACAAACTCTCCTTCTTCAAGGTCAAAGTCAATGTCCTCATCTAATTCATCTGGCATGTCGCCTTCAGAATCTGATAAGTTCAACATTTCATGACCTATAGAAATACATACACAAATAGATTAATATCATAAGTTCTTTCATTGATTTCCCTGAATCAATCTAAGATTTTTCTTATTAATCCCTTTGTGTATTTGAAATATATTATATATATATACTTATTCAAATCTTTCATCGATTATGATAATCGATCTAAAATTTGAATAAGTCTTATAATATGCGAACATCATATATTATATGATCCTATAACTCTTTTATCGATCATAGTCAATCTAGAATTTACAAAAATTCATAATTATAACATTTTAAACATCTTAATTACAAAATAATTCAAAGTTACAATGTATTAATAATTACAATCAGTCTATATTAATACAAGTGTCACCTTCTTCAGCTCCACCCTTCGCAGTACCAGCACCAGCTCCACTACCACTTGCTTCAGCTGACTCCCCCTGAAATGTAGTCTGCTGACCAGTCGTTGAAGGACTAGTCAGCTCACTTTCTTTTCCAGCTGCGGGATCATCGTCTTCATCATCTCGGCTCTTCTTAGCCAGCTCATCCTCTTTACAAACTTCGAGTTGACTCAACTCGCAGCCCATGGGCCTGCGAGTCCAGATGGACTGCGAGCCCACATCTCAGCTCGCAGGTAGGTCCTGCGAACCGAGATAGCTGCGAGCCCAGAACTCAACTCGCAGGTAAGACCTGCGAGTCCAGTTTACAGCGAGCCCAGATCTCAACTCGCAGCTGAGAGCTGCGAGTCCAGATTGGACTGCGAGTTGAGATCTCAACTCGCAAGTCTGTTGACCTGCGAGTTGACTTCTCAATTCGCGATTCAGACTTTAACTTAAAATCGATATTTGTCTAACAACATTTAACAAATAATAATAACAAGTTAATATCATATATTTACAAGTCTAAACCAATATATACAAGATTGATAATAAATACACTAGTCCTATTACAAGCTAGATCTATTGTCACAATAACATGTCCCAACAACTCACAATATTCCAACCTCTCTTAATCTTAATCTCCCTAATTAACCCTAAACTACACCTAATTAATCACTACTTAAGCACCTAAACACCTAACTAGGCTCTAAGTAGCTCAAGCATGTTAAATTAATTCCAAGCTAGCAAGCAACTAGGTCAAGAAAGTCAAAGAGCAGATTTCTTTCTTGCCCTCCTCCTTCTTGTGTACGATTGAGTTTCCCCGAACCATCTCCCATCTACATGCTTCTTCTCCTTGCTAACTTGCTTGATGTAACTACGCACCTCCCATCACCTTTCTTGCAAAGAAATATCTTGGTCACTTGCTTCCATTTAGGTAATGTTTTACTTGCAAGAAAAACACACATACTTCACACTTCAAAAATCTGCACTCTCACTTTCCATCACCATTTTCATCACCCCTCATCATCTTCATCATTTACCAAAGAACACCCACCATAACACCACCATAGAACCACCATGAACCACCATCTTTATGCATCATTTTTCACCATCTTTTGAGCTCTTGAACATCATTGGGTTCTTGTGATCTCAAAATCTTGAGAATCACATCATCCTTAAGGAAAACTAGTAGATTTGGGTTTTAAAAGGGTTTTAGTGGAAGCTTTCAAGTTCTCTTATTTTCTTATCATTTTCAACCAAGAGCATTGTAACGAAACTCTTCCTTTTGATCTTGTCATTTCCTACATTTTGAATGCCTAGATGCTAGAAGTTCACTCTTGTGTTAAAATCGACTAAATGTATGTTAAGACATTGATTCATAAGACTATACCTTCAAAACAAGCTAAAACATGTTTAAGAAAATCAAGAACAAGATTGTGTTAAAGGTACCTAAAGGGTATGATTTGGTGATATACACATTATAAAATACTTTAGATATATTAGAATGGAAGGATAGTAAAAATGGTGAAAGATTTGGATAAATACATAATGTTAAGGACATATGTATTATGAGATGATTTGAAAGTGTTAAAACAAGATTTTAGTTCAAATGGTGAAAGAGTTGCTAAACGAGCGGAAAACGGCTATTAAAATGAGAAACGAGTGTTTTAAAACGAGAAGCGAAAACCTCAAACGTCACATTTTGGACTAGAAACATGTTACATCTTGTTAAAATGCTAAAAAGTTGGTTTGGAATGTCCAAAATTGTTTTTAAAGTCATTTTGTGAAAAACAGGGAAAAAGGCCAGATTTTAGCCTTACCCGGACGCGTGAAGCTAGATTTTGGCCTTACTCGGACAGGTGAACCTTCACTCGGACGGGTGAATTAAAGTACCTGGAGTTCTGTTGGCTAGTCACCCAGATGCATGACACGTCACCCGGTTGGATTATCCTTACCCGTACGGGTAAGGCTTATTTCAGCCTTTAAAAAAAAATCGTTTTACTCGAGCTATTTTTCGGAAGGATTTTGGAGGGAAAATCTATAACGAAAACGATCGAATAGTTTAAAAAGGGTATGTTTTGAGGGCGATAAAGAGTATGAGTATAAATATGGATATATATATATATATATAGAAATCACTATGTTTTCGAGAAACATACACGTATACATACAAAACTATCACCAACTGGTCGTACATACGTTCAAATGACAACTAATGATCCTACTAGTTGACTGAACAACTAGCATAGACGGGTCGATAGAGCCGTTTACTAATATAAACAACCTCATGCGTATAGGGCGCTAGGATACTTTATAAAACGTTAGCACTCTTGCTCACCAGGTCAGTTCGCAGCCCTTCTTTTACTGTTTTCAATGATTTATAAATCGGGGTGAAAAACATATGAACTATTTTGTAAACATGACAAAAGAATCTTTGTACGATCCTAAGTTAACATGATGTAGTGCATTGAAGTCCTCTTGCTTGGACAATATAACCATTAGCTAGATGACGCTCGCCACGTGGATATACGGGTAGTACTGTCGACGTTGTATCGAAATAAGGATCGTATATCTAGTTTGTTGAGAGGCATAAGCAAGTAATGGAAGTCGTGGATTGGTTATAAGCTTAAGGATCGATACTTTAACTCGTAGGAACTAGTTAGAACATGGAAGTCGTGGATTGGTTATACGGATAGTACAGTCGACGTTGTATCGAAATGGAAGTCGTGGATTTGTTGACGATTTATAATTATGTTTTTCAGGGAAGTAGTAGCAAAGTAAGAACATGCATGTATATTTGGGACACTCGCTCATCACGATGAATAGGACACCATTCTTTTGAAAACATTGTGTTAACTATATTCAAGCAATTCTATGATGATTCAATGATAATTGAGAGAGTTTTCTATGGAAGTGTTTTTCTATTAAACTTGGAAACCTTACAAATGATTACCACTAACTAGCTATTTATACTAATAGACTAGTCACATGGTTAATTTCAATAAAAAATGTTACAATCTATATTTTAATATCTAACAATCTCCACATGATTGTAAACTTTGTTTGGATTGTCTTCAATTCAGATATGTATCTTTTAAGCTTGAACTTCGAGAATCTTTTATAAGCTGAAAACCACTTTGAAGCGCATTTTTGACTATTTTGACTCAGCTTTTATCTTTGAAGTTAGCTCTCGAAGATAAACTTGAAGATAAATCCTTTCCATGATTTTCAACGGCAACTTCTCATCTTGAATGTGTTATTGGAATATTTATCTTGAAACCTTGCATTTTGAGCGCACCTTTTACTAGTCTTGATCCTGAAAGTATATCCCAAATGGTTGTTGCCGACGAATCCTCTTTTCTTTATTTGATTTTAATGTATGAAAGATTTATAGTTTTGTCTTTGCAATCTTGATCTCTCATTAATACTCTTGAAGCCTCTTTCCTTTTGCTCCCCAAGACAATCTTGATCTTTCATTAATACTCTTGAAGCCTCTTTCCTCTTGCTCCCCCTCAAACGAATATTAATCTTTTGATTGAACCATTTTCGAATCTTCACTTGCTTCCCCTTAAATCAATAATCCTTTAATTTTAGTAAACACTCAGGTTTTTCAACCTGTTCACTTGCTTTCTCTATCTCAACATCCCAAACCTTCATTTCGTTTTCTTTAATTAAAACTCTTCTAATTTCCTTTAAGTACAATATTCTCCCCCTTCATTCAAAATACAAACTCTTTTCTTCACTCTTTTCAAACACTATTTCTTTTCTTTACTATCTTCAAACACTAAATCTTTTCTCCCCCTTCATGATGATTATGATACATCGTGAGCATCATGAATATGGTGTAGCACAATGTGTTTGAAGAATAGTAGTATGCACAAACTCTTACGAACAATCTCCCCTTAGGATTTAGCACCTTGTCTTCTTGAATATCTTCTTTTGAAGCTAATAGTCTTTTTGAAGTCTTTGAAGATTTTTCTTTCTTTTTGCTTTGGGTCAGTTTTTTTTGTCTTGAACCTTTGTTCTGTGAAATTAACCATGTGACTAGTCTAGTAGTATAAATAGCTAGTTAGTGGTAATCATTTGTAAGATTTCCAAGTTTAATAGAAAAACACTTCCAAAGGAAACTCTCTCAATTATCATTGAATCATCATAGAATTGCTTGAATATAGTTAACAATTGGTATAAGAGCTTGTGTGATTAAAGATTTGAAGAAAAACGAATGGAAATTCAAAATCCGAAAGTCAACAGAAAAGTCAAACTCATGATTTCTAGATCAAATTCAGAGATTTGGTTGTGTTTTGGTGAAATTAATCTGATAGAATTGAAGCGTATTGATCAAGGAACAAGAATCAAACATCAATTTCATGTAATTCAATCCAAAACTCTTCCAATTTGAAGAAATCAACAAAATGGGTATTCTAAATGTGTATGAGCTGTGATTGATCAAATCGGTTATTTGGAACGGAATTTAAGAAAGTGAACCGATAAAAAGCATCATTCGATCATGCTATATCAGAATTGATCATCAAATTCAGTTTACATCCGTTCAAAGTTACACTTTTGGTTCGAATTTTCTTCAAAAAGTTCGTGTTCTTCGCAAGTAATTAATGGACGAATCCTTCAAAATTGATTTTGAAAGTCCCCTTTGAACGGATCCAAAGGAGATTGCAACGTGTATTAGTTTGCGGAATGATATAATATCCTAAAACAACAATAAAAAAAGTGAAAAGCAAGTGTTTATAATGTATATTCGTATGTATTCGAAGATAGCACAGTATGTTCGAATATAACAGGTTCAAAAGGCGTACTAATGAAGTATTACAACTTAGTATTTATACTCAGCTAAGTTCGTATGAACTTAGCTGCTTCTAGGTTCGTACGAACTTACCATGTTCGTACGAACATCCTAGGTTCGTACGAACTTACATAAAAACACTAAAAAGACTTAAGTTAATAATAAAAACATATATTAACTAACTAAACTAATTACAAAGCTAACTATTACAAAATAAGAGATGTTGTCACAAAACGTGCACCAACAGACTCCCCCTTGACAATAGCTCTATTTGTCTTCAATCTTCTGGCTCTGTCGAACTTGATTCTAGATCAACTCTGTCGACTCTCAGCCCATAAGCCTTTATCAACGCACACCTTCATGACCTTCTGATATCTTCTGCCTTCATGCCTCCAACTGTCTCGGTATAAGATCTTGTTCGCATGAAGCTTCATCAGGTCATCCTTCGACAAGTTTACCAGATGCAAACTGTCATACACTCTTAACAGCACATTTTCATCAGCATCTTCCATTACTGCTTCAGCTGACTTGCTGTCTACGTACCCCCACTTGAGATTTGAAAGAATGTGTTGTGGCATTTTCTTCGAAGGAACCCTCTTCAAGCACTTGACCGGTTTGTAGACCATCTTCATCCACGGCTTGTTAGTAAATGGGTCAATCCTGGTCAGATCAGGTACTCTCCTGCCTTCTCTTGGTTTCAGATCGACGAACTGATTTGATCTTCCTTCACGCTTAACGATCCTCTCTAAAGTCTGAGTGTAAGGATCATTTCCGATATTCACCAAGTTTAGCCAGGCTAGTTCCTTCAATTCAATCTTCGGCAACGTGCTAAAGACCTTCAGTTTGTTCATGAGATACTGAATCCCATTATATCTCTTGATTTTGAATAGTTTAAGCTCACTGTCATAAAACCAACTGATGATGCCCTTATTCAGCTCGCCCGATCTTCTGAACCTTATATCACTCTTATATTTGATTTCTGGTTCCTTCTCAGCTTTCCTGAACTACGGCTTCTTCAACTCTTCACGAGTTGGTTCAATCTCTTATGAATCAGATTCAACTTCAGGAACTACATCATCCTCTAAGTTAATCACTTTTTCAGCTCCAACTTCATCTCCTATGAACACTTCAGTAATAGGTTACTTATCAACAACGAATTCGTCAACATCAGTATCCCTATCAGGTAAGACCTCTTCGTCTGATTTCCAATCAGCAACCTCCTTACTAAGGATCTCCCCTTCCTCTAACTCTGAACAATCACTATCAGGATCATCCAAACCAAGTAATGCATCAATAGTTTCAGTCTCAGCTAGATTTACTGGAGACTGCTCAGTTCCGCTCCCACTAGCCTTCTCAGTTTCGTTTTCATTCTTCTTTGCACCCCATCCAAATGGTTCAACCTCTTTTTCATTCTTCTTTGCACCCCATCCAGATGGTTCAACCTCTTTTTCATTCTTCTTTGCACCCCATCCATATGGTTCAACCTCTTTTTGAGACTTTGTTGCACCCTGCTTAGTTCCGCTCCCACCAGCACCTTGACCAGACTCCCCATGAGCCTCTGCTGCACCTTGCTCTCTAGATGAAGAGCCAGGTAGCTCACCTTCTTTGGGTGCGCTCGGATCATCGTCACGGTCATTATCAGCTTTAAATCTCAGCTCATTCTCCCTGCACCCGGGCAACTGACTCCCCCTGACTGACTGGTTCTTCAAGCGGTAGAGAGTGATCTCATTCAGCCTTACTGTCTCCTCTAACTTTGCATGGCGCTTTTCTAAGTGCTCATTGAGAGCCGTCAAATTATTGACACGTATTTCTTGGCTCGTAACAACGGCAGTCAAAGCCATCACCATATCCATTAAGCTCGTGATCCGACCCTCAAGATAGGTAAACTTGTCCGGATCAGAAAGACTGGCGGCTGGGTTGGGGATAGATTGGGTGGACTGAGTAGTAGGTGGAGCGGTGGTTGGAGCAACGGATGGTAGAGTTGGTGGCTTTCTGGAAATAACTGGCGGTTGTACAGCTGGTGGAGCTACGGGTGGTGGAATATGTGTGATAATCATAGGAGCTGAACCACCCTCTCCAATAACAACACCAGTGGAACGTTGGCTCTTACGAGCTTGCACCCGGAACGGTTCCGGCTCAGACTCCTCATCTGTGCCCTCGGGAACATATTCATCGTCCTCCTGGACCTTTCTTTTCCCTTTCTCCTTCTCCCTGGCGGCCTTGGGGTCAAGCAACACCCCCTTAGAACCCTTGAAACTGATCATAGGCCGGTCCTCATCATCATCGTCATCACCATCATCATTATCATCATCACCATCAGTCTCAGTTGCCTCAGAATCTTGATCATCAGCTTTTTCAGCTTCATCAGCAGGCGGAGACCCTGCTGCAACATCGGTGAAATAGGAGTCAATATCCTTGATAAGTTCATTATAATCAGGCCTTGAACTGGTGGCCGCAACACTTGGGCCTGCTCCGCCCTAAAGAACATCTCTGACCAAACTCGCAGCAACATTAGTGTCAACACACTCTCCCTTAGCAGGGTGCTCGATTTGGTGCAGGATATCCTCAACTACCTCTTGCTGTGGCTCAGCAGTAGCCACTTCTTCTTGTACTAGGGTCGGCCTTGGTTCTTGAATCTGAACCTCTGCAGCAGCCTGGGGCGGGGGCACATCCAACCAACCATCATTTGGTGGTGCCTCATAAGCAGCATCTATCACCGCCCCGAATAACGGCACGGCCTGAGGCCTATCAGCAACAGCTCGACGTTTGTTGTGACTGAGGCAATGGCCGAAGATCTTCTTATCGACTGGCATCAAATGAACAACCGGATCTATAGCCGGAAGATTTGGAATCAACGCATTTATCACCATCATAACAAACCGGGGGTATAATATAAAATGATCCTTCACACTCCCCTTGATTTGTTGAACCATCTCGTCAAAGAAATACTGGGAGAAACAGTAGGGTTTGTTGTATATGAGAGATATCATCCCCGACTGCATCTTATGGTTCATAGTATCGAACCCTGCCTTCTTCGGCCCGAAAGATACTAGAAGTATATGCATCAGATAGCGCCACTAGCCGTAACCAGACTCTTGGTGTATTGGGTGTGGGTAACATCGCCCACATAACCCATGCGTTGAAACGCGCCAGCTCGCATCTCAAGAGGAAAAGTTGTTGGGCCACCTTCCTGAACTTCAGAGCCCAATTGCAAAACATGCCTCAGAAAGTCCGCAGAAAACTAAATATTGACTCCATTGACAGTAACCCTTATCACTGGTGGTGAGGCTCGCAATCATGAACAGTCGTCGCCCAGAATTGACTGAGGTATGGAAACCTCAAAGTTGGCGAGTGAATAGAGCAAAGAACACCCGCGAGCACATAAGGAATTCCAGCATGCCTCGAAATGGTTCTGTGGCCGGATTGGCAAGATCAAAAGAAACCGCCACGTTGTGCTTGTTGAAAAACTCACGCACTAGATCAGCCATTTCTGCAAAGATAAACACAAACACACCAAAAATAGATAATAATAATGTTAGTTATTAGACATAATTAATTTAGAGCCCTGCAAGCAAGATTCTACGATTAAACAAGCCTAAAATGATTGTTATTTTAAAATTTCAAAGTTCGAACCAAGGTAGGTTTGTACGAACCTATAGGTTCGTACGAACTTACTGCCCTATGTAGGTTTGTACGAACTTACTGTTTGACCAGGTCAAACTTAAGTGGTCAAACTTAAGTTCGTACGAACTTACATTTGGCTAGGTTCGTACGAACTTGTAAGTTCGAACGCAAGAACTGAAAAAGCATTTTCAAAATTTTTGTAACAAAAACGGAATTAGGAACTTGGAAAAGGTGTGCCTATATGCGTATAGCACATTGCAACAACAACACATCAATTTTAACCATAAACACTTTCCAGATTTTTAATTTTAAGTTATTTTTATAAAACCCAACTTAATTCCGAATGTGTACATGTTTAACGATTCAAATCATGAATAAATCACTTACAAAGGTTAGGAATATGATGTTTGATGGATTGAAATTGTTAAACTACGTCCAAAAAGTGAATTAAAATTGAAAAAGTCTCAACCGTAGGTATGTTCGTATGTAGGTTCGAAGGGTCACAGCAGGTTCGTACGAACTTAGCGTTTTTGAAAATGAGGGGTTTGACTGAATGTTGACCCTTTTATACCCTAAAGCTAAGTTCGTACGAACTTAGCCTTCGAACATACAATCTAAGTTCGTACGAACTTAGATTTTTCAACCCAAAAAAGTTTAAATTTTTCAATTTTAAATCATTTAGGAATAACCTAAATACTTAGACAATTAATTGATAAAAGTTTTAGCAATTAACTTAACAAAATGTAAATAATTCCCATAAACGAAGAACTTTTATTGATTTATTTAATTAAACAATTTAAAATAACATAAAATATAAAAATACGAATATGAAATTGTTCATATTTTGAAACATATAATCTTTTTGAGAGTGTCACTGATACAAAGATCGAATTAGCCATGATGAGAACAATACACAGTTACGAATTTTATTTATTCCTTTGTTATTATTGTTGTAAATTATAGATCACTACGATTATCGGTATTGTTGTCCACTTAAACATTTGACAGACATAATTTTCAAGTACAAGTTTGATTATTGTTCACGATTTCCTATTGTTAAACATAATCAAGCAATATTATGATGAATCAATGATAATTGAGAGAGTTTCGTTTTGAATGTGTTTTTCTATTAAACTTGGAAACTTGGAAAAACTTACAAATGAGTACCACTAACTAGCTATTTATACTAATAGACTAGTCACATGGTTAATTTCAATAACAAAGGTTACAATCTATATATTAATATCTAAGAATCTCCCCCTAATTGTAAACTTTGCTTGGATAGTCTTCAATTCAGATATGTATCTTTTATGCTTGAACTTCGAGAATCTTTTGTAGGCTGAAAACCACGTTGAAGCGCATTTTTGACTATTTTGTCTCAACTTTTATCTTTGAAGTTAACTCTCGAAGATAAATTGAAGACAAATCCTTTTCTTGATCTTCAAAGGCAACTTCTAATCTTGAATGTGTTGTTGGAATATTTCTCTTGAAAGCTCACTCTTTGAAAGCACCTTTTCTTTATCTTAATCCTGAAAGTATATTCCACCTAATTGTTGCCGATGAATCCTCTTTGAACTAATGAATTCCAATGTATGAAAGATTTATGATTTGATCTTAGAATTTTTGATCTTTCGTTAATACTTTTGAAGCTTCTCTTCTATTGCTCCCCTCAATTGAATATTGATCTTCTGGAGCTTTTACTTTCAAAACAATAAGCCATTTTTGAATCCTATTTTGCTCCCCCTCAAAACAATAATCTACTTGCTCCCCCTCAAATCAATTATCTTTTCCCAAACTTGTAGAAAGATGATATTAGTTCTTCATTGAAGCTTTATCTTTCATTAAACAATTATCTTCAAAATACAAACTCTTTTCTTCACTTATTCTCAAACACTAACTCTTTTCTTTACTATCTTCAAACACTAATTCTTTTCTCCCCCTCATGATGATTATGATACATCGTAAGCATCATGAATATGGTGTAGAACAACATGTTTGAAGAATAGTAGACTACATCAAATCATCGGAGCAACAAACTTTCAAGAACATTCCGTTGAATGTTGTATCTTCAATGAACGACATACGTTACAAATCTGATACTTGCTTAAAATACTATCAAATCAATAATCTCGAGATAATGATGCGGAAAATGATAATAAACTTTAAGTAGCATCAATTTTGTAACCATTTGGGTAAGACAACTATTTACTTGAGTAAATCAAGAAAAAGTTGTTTGTATTTTCAGAAAACACATTTATGAAAATACTATAACTCCTGGATCACATAGATTACCAGTTTACACATTAATTGAAAACATTAAATGAATCAACTAAGTGACCTACTTTCAATGTTGGCGTTGATGTTATCATTGGTAGGATTTTCATTCAATCATTGTGGAATACCATTTTAGGTATCACTATGAATGTTCCGGCAATATCACATAGATATGCATAATGTCACTTAGACATGGTGTGTAAAAATATACTTTGTGTCCTAAACATATTTTTATATCTTTTGGCTCTAGACTCAATAAGTGCATGACATGAAGGCAGGGACTGGAGCAGACTGTCCTCTTGTTTCAATATTAACAATCTCTAAACGAGATGTCAATAGATTATGTGCTAAATCTCCGTGAGAAAGTGAAACAAGGACTTTTTAAGAAGTACTTGAGTGGCTAGGAGGGTAATGTGCATTGCATCACTGGGTCCATGATGTCTTCTTCAATACCAGAAATCAACGAATGAAATCCGATAGTAGATGTGGCAACCCGACGATTTCTTGTTTAGTGAGGGTTTCCTTTTTCTTTTAACCCTTTCACACACTCCTCACTCAACTTCTCACATTTTTCAACTCCTCCCTCTTTTGCATTTGGCATTATTGAATGTATGCTAATCTACACTTTAATCTCCACCAACCCTCTCACTTAGACCTAATATACCCTTGCATACTAAAATTTTGGAAGGTGGCTCTTGTGGTAGATCCATCCGGCTCTGGTGGATCGTAGGAGTAATTTTATTCTATAACACTCAGTGCAGATGTCAGCATATACCAAAAAGTTGATCATTAATTTGAAAGTCCCTTTGAACGGATCCAAACGAGATTGCAATGTGTATTAGTTTGCGGAATGGTATAATACACAAGAAACAACAACAAAACAAGTGAAATGCAAGTGTTTAAGTATATGTTCGTATGTATTCGAAGATAGCTCTGTATATTCGAATATATCTGTTTCAAAAGCGTAGAAATAAAACATTACAAGTTAGTATTTATACCCAGCAAGTTCGTACGAACTTAGCTGGTCCTAGGTTCGTACGAACTTACATGTTCGTACAAACTTCCTAGGTTCGTACGAACATATAGGTTCGTACGAACTTACAATAAAACTTACAAAAAGGCTAAGTTAATTAAACAAACTACAAATTAACTATAAAACTAATCACAAACTAACTATTACAAAATAAGAGCTGTTGTCACAAAACGTGCACCAACATAATTGATCATCACATCATGATTTTGTGATTTTGGGATTACATCAATTTAGAAGTCTTCGGTATGATTTCCCTCCAAGAGTATAAGAACCAAAATCATTTGAAAATCTTTCAAAGTGTTTAATAATGATAAAGATGTTAACACATGAAAGTTTTGATCTTTAAACACACTCCCCCTTAACATATGCAACGTATGAAGGTGAGTTGTCTTTTGATATTGTGTGAGCTCCCCCTCAAATATATCAAACATTTTTAAAACAGTAAGTAGGACGGGAGCTCGATCTCAAATGAAATAAATGTCACTTTTGAGCTCTTTCAATTATAACGGGTTTGAATTGAAATGTTCAGAAACCATTTTCATTTGAAGAACGAGTTATGAACTGATTTGTTCATAAGTCAAATCACTTTAAAAACGAGTTATGAACTGAGTTGTTCATAAGTCATTGATTGGAAATTTAGACAACAACTTTTGGAACCCATTTAAGCACAGTACCAATGGGTTTTGAGAATTTGGAAAACCATTTATAAGTTGTGTCTATTTGATTTAAAGACGTTGAATTCCATTTGGAATTGAAACTCGGTGTTTCATTTCGAAATAAGTTTCATGAAATCAACGGTGAGTGAATTCTTTTGGGAATAGGGTTTACAAAATCATTCTTTCTTTGCACCGGATAAGAAACATTTTGTGGTGCAAGAGCAAGTATCTTCGATCTTGAGTAGTTGAATGACTTTGGTTGGGAAGATTGTTCAGAAAGGCTTTGTTTCGATTTCCAAACTTTGGTTTTCTTTGGAAATTGAGAAATCGATTTACGTGAAGTGTTGAAAGCACAAGAATCTGAAAGATGAAAATGCTTCTGAGTAAATGTTCCAGGTGAATGTGATTTCTTAGAATAACCCTTATTCTTTTGCAAAGAATAGTTGGTGAACTGAGAAATCCTTTTTGAAAGTTATTTGGAAAACTTATCCGTGTAAGTCTTCACTGAAACATTCACTTGAGGTTTCAAACTATTCTTGACATTGAAAGCTTTCTTTTCGTCAAACTCTTTTCCTAAGGTCTTCTCAAATTCAAGTTCATGGGTAGATTTTGAAAATAAATGCTGAACTAGATGAAGTACTTTGGAGTTGTTCAATAGTTTGTAAAGAGAGTTGTTCGTTTTGATCAAAATTTAGTTGTAGAGTGGTTATTTGTTTTTCAAGATAAAAAATTTTACTTTCCAAAATTAAATTTGGAATATAAAGTTTTGTTTTAACCACTTGTTCCATAACCTCATCTTGATCAATAACAGGTGTTGAACAACTTGGAAAATAATCCTCATAAAGAGGAATTTTCCTTGTGCCATAACTCGCATTTAACTCTTCATAATTGAACGAAAATTGTGCATTTTCAGCTTTAGCTCTATTAAAGTTCTCAATAACTTCTTCTTCATTAGTTGTTTTTACAAAGAACATTTTTAAAATACTTCCCATGTCACCGTAGTTATACAAGGTAGGTACTTTAGAAATAGCGTTTTGTAAATAGCAGGGATTTTCAAAACCTAATCCTTCTCTTGGATTATAGAATTTCATATCCTTAGGTTTATTGAGAAAAATGGTTTGATCTGTTTGACCACGTTTAAACAATTTATCTTGAAGTTCTTTGATCTTGCTTTCTAATCTCAATTTTTCAGCAATTGCATGGTCATACATTTGTTTAACACGATTTTCAACGACTTTTGATGCTTTACATTGTGATGAACATTCAAGAATTTCCTTTATTAAGGACTTATTTTCTTTTTCAAGTTTCTCGTTAGTAATTATATATTCATCCCTGTGAAACTTAAAAACATCCCTTTCCCGAGTCACCTTTTTTAATATATCAAGATTATTTGCAAGCTCCTTTTTCAGGTTATCAACCTTTTTGAATTCTGAGTTTAATTTGTTTTCACACTCAGTTAGAACTTTAGAATGTACCTCAGATTGTGCCTCAATTTGAGTTTCAAGAAGCTTGACTTGATGTAAAGAATTTGACCTTTCAGCTGACATCTTGACTACTTGAGCATGTGCTTCCCAATACTTCACTTCCCGATCCTGATTCACACTTTCTAACTCTTGACTTCCCAATCCTGATTTAAGTCTCTCATTTTCAGCCTGAAGTGTTTAATTTGGTCTTGAAGATTCTTAACTTCAGCTGACTTCTCAGTACTCCATTTTTGAACACTTGTTATGTTAGAATGATATCCTTGAAGTTCCTCTTCGAACATTTTAATAAACTCTATTAACTTGAATTCTGTCATCTTATCTGGTTGGGGATACTCATTAAAGATGTTGCAGTATTTATGCCTAGCATTATCAATCGACATCATAAAATTGATGCTTGAATGGATCTTTTAAAGATTAAAGATTTTGAAGTGGTTAAATAATCCTTTTCTTTAAGAAATGTTAACCGAAAATTTCAAATTCAAATTTTATCCGTAAGAATTTTCCCTCCAAAATTTGTCGAAATTTGCTCAAGTAAACTAAAAATTTTCTCAAACCAAAATTACTCAACAGTAAGCTTAAATTCAAATTTTGGAAATCGACAAATTTTCCCTCCAAAAGGTTACAATCCTTTCCTTTATTTTTTTTCGGTATGCGAACTTACTGGTATGCGAACTTAAGAGTAAAGTCGCACAAGCTGATATGCGACCTTACTGATAAGTTCACAGAGATAAAGTCGCACTAACAAGTTCGCAGAAATAAGGTCGCACTATAACAGCTTCTTCCTGATCAGAAGATCCAGATTCTAATCAAACTTTGAAATTGATGACTAAACTTAATTTCTATTCGATCCTAAACACTTATGAAACAAATTGATCGGTTGAATTTGATTGAATCGAACTTAGATTCTTCAAATCACAAAGTAACCGCCATTTTTAAGTTTGACTCAAACTTGAAAATTTGAATGAATTGACCGTGAATTCTTAAATCTATTTGTTGTATATCACTTTCTGATCCTTTGTTGATCCTTAACTTGATCAGAAACACACATTTTGGTGAATTTGATCAAAAATCCGAATTTTCTTCTTCAAATACCCATTTTGCGATTTTCTTCAAATTCAATGGATTCTGGATTTAAGTATATGAAATTGATGCTTGATTCTTGTTCCTTGATCAATAAGCTTCAATTCTATCGGATTACTTTCACAAAAACATGACTGAATTGATGAATTTGAACTTCGAATTTTGAACAGTTGACTTTTTGTTTGAATTTTTATGAACAGCTTCTTGTTTTCTTTGATGATTTCGATTCGTTTTCCTTCAATTCTTCAATCACACAAGCTCTGATACCAATTGTTAAACATATTCAAGCAATATTATGATGAATCAATGATAATTGAGAGAATTTCCTTTTAAATGTGTTTTTCTATTAAACTTGGAAACTTGGAAAAACTTACAAATGAGTACCACTAACTAGCTATTTATACTAATAGACTAGTCACATGGTTAATTTCAATAACAAAGGTTACAATCTATATATTAATATCTAACACCTATGTATCCTACATTTGATATACCCTTAGAATCAAGAGAGTCAATAATATCATGTATCGGATATTTCTCATTTTTATGTCATCTTTAAAGTCAAGTCAGTTTGTTTTATCAGCAATGTACACAGGTACATGTTTCAGCTATAAGATAAGACTAGGGTTAGAATCAAACAAATCTAAAATCAAGCCAGAGGTGACAGGTCCGTACTATCTTACAACAGAGTGACATAGTTTGACTAGAGACCTTGAAAACGTTACTCTTGTTTAGAGGTCGAGTTTGTTCCAGTTTTAGGATACACTGACTGAATCTAGGTCAGCATGTTTCAGGATGTAGCAAAAGAAACAGTCAATGAACCCCCCAGATGATTTACTTTTATTTTATATCCAATAGCAAGCATAAGTACAATCTATTTCCTAAGAATTAAGACTTAAGTCGTACATCAAAATAAAGATTTCATAGAAAAACCGTATTATTTAATAGATTACGTACTCGAAAACCATTTTGCCTAATGCCTACCCATACATCGTGAAGTGAAGCTATTAGATACGTTGCATATTAAGTACATTTGATGTGAATGTTCTACATCTAAGAGCCACACATATAAAATGTTCTAGGCATGGGTAATGATTTCATCATTTTTTTGCAATTAATACAGTGACCCTCAATTTTGTTAATTTTTGCAAAGATAAAAGAAAATAAAATAAAATTAACTAAGAAGTAGAAATATACAAGTTCTTTGTGGGAAAAATTTACTAGGATTACTCATACCATTTAATTAAATTAAAAGCTCAAATCGAGACCTATCAAATGTCTTGGTATAAAGGTCAGCTAGATTGTCATCGGTGGGAACCTTAACTAATTTAATCAGGTGTTTTTCAGCACAGTCACGAATAAAATGATGTCTAATGTCAATATGTTTCGTCTTACTATGCTTAACCGGATTATTAGTTATAGACATGGTCGATTGATTATCAATCATAATAGGGGTATTTGTGAAGTTCAAACCATAATCATACAGTTGTTGTTGTATCCACAAAACTTGTGAACAACAACTACCTGCTGCTACATACGCAGTCTCACAAGTTGAGATAGCGACTGAGGTTTGCTTCTTACACTGCCATGAGACAATGCGACCACCAAGTAACTGACAATCACCCGTGGTTGATTTCCGGTTCAAGTTACAACCACAATAATCTGAGTCGGTGTAGGCTACAAAGTCAAAATTTCCTCTAGAGGGATACCAAAGTCCTAGCTTCGGTTTTCCCTTTAGATATCGCAATATTCTCTTTGCTGCCTTCATGTGTGACTCTTTAGGATTCGATTGAAACCGAGCACACAAACAGACTGCAAACATTATGTCCGGTCTGGAAGCAGTCAAATACATGAGAGAACCGATAATGGCCCGATATTGAGTCGGATCCACATCTTCAGTACTCTCTGTATCTGGTCCGAGACTATGATTCAGTTGAATCAGAGTGCCATAAGACGAACTATCTTTCATATTGAAACGAGTAAGCATTTCATGCACATATTTCGTCTGATGAATGAAGAATCCCTCCTTCTTTTGATCAACTTGTAATCCTAAGAAGAAGTTTAACTCACCCATGGCACTCATCTCAAAACGCCGCTTCATTACTTTTTCAAAATCTCTGCACATATTCTCATCAGATGACCCAAAGATGATGTCATCGACGTAGACTTATACTAGAAGGAAATCATCCTTTTTCCACTTGATGAACAACGTACTATCTATAAGTCCTCTCTTGAGCCCATTGTCCAAAAGATAAGTAGATAGAGTCTCATACCAAGCCCTTGGTGCTTGATGCAGTTCGTACAAAGCCTTGTCCAATTTATAGACACGGTCTGGATGGTCCGGATCACTGAACCCTGGGGCTTGTTGGACAAAAACTAGTTCCTGAACTTTACCATAAAGGAAGGCACTTTTAACGTCGAGTTGATAAACTTTGATTCTTTTATGTGCAGCATATGCTAGAAACAATTGAATTGCTTCTAGCCTTGCAACGGGTGCGAACACCTCAGTATAGTCAATCCCTTCCTGTTGGTTAAATCCCTGAACTACTAGCCTCGCCTTGTTTCTTATAACAATTCCCTTATCATCACGTGTGCACTTAAACACCCATTTGGTGCCTATTGCATATTATCCCTAGGGTAGATCAACTAGCTCCCAAACTTTGAGCTTCTTGAATTGCGTAAGTTCCTCTTGCATAGCTTCTACCCAGGAGTTATCCTTGAGAGCCATTTGAACATTTTTCGGCCCTATTTGAGATATAAAAAAACTGTATAAGCACTTATGCATGATCCCAGTGTCTTGGATCGATACATATAGACTTGTGCTGTCAGATATCTCTCTACGAGTCTTTACTCTAGAACTCAGATCACCAATATTATTATCAATTGGATGATACTTGTTCACAAGAGTCGAGAGCGTAGTATCAACTGGTAGGTCAGATCCTACATTCGATCCAATCTCCCCCGGAGGTGGTACATCCTCATCAGAAATTTCTTGCACAGACTCTGTGACCTCTGAAGAAGATGGAATGTCATTTAGACTTTGATCACTTTCCGCAATAGGATCGACACTAATTTCTTGCCTTTATCAGTTGAATCTTCTGAACACGGAACACTAGATCTTGGTGCAAAACCATTGTTTTCACGATTATCCAGTACAACATGTTCTAGTCCCAAAGTGTCAATGTCACTTAGGATAGGAAGATTGAATGATTTGAAGATAGCATCATAATTAAATAACCAATCTGGTCCAGTTTGTACAGCTGAATGTAAGATGTAACTTGTATGTTATATACAATCTCAACTTTACCAGCTGTCTTATTAAAGACCCTTTTGTTTGGAGATCCGGCTTCATAACCTAGGAAAAATCCTTCGTCAGCCTTTTCACCAAAGTTTGGTTGATTATTGGTCTTTAATAAAGTACAATGAACACCGAAGGGTTCAAGACCAGTAAGGTTTGGCTTTCGACCATTTAGAAGCTCATAACACGTTTTGTTATGCCTTTTCACAATTAAAACCCTGTTAAGTACATGACAACCTGTATTCACTGCTTCTCCCCAGAAAATGACGGGAAGCTTTGAATCAGCTAGCATTGTCCTTGCTACTTCAATTAATGTTCTATTCTTTCTTTCAGTGACCCCATTTTGTTGTGGCTCATAGGGTGCACTAAACTGATGTAGAATTCCTTTGCTTAAGCAAAAGACATTCATCACCGAGTTTTTGAACTCTAAGCCATTGTCGCTTCTAATTTTTCGGACTCCTCGACCATATTGATGTTCAATCTGGGTAAAGAATGTCATCAACATTTCAGCCGTCTCATCCTTTGTTCCCAAAAAGAATACCCATGAGAAACACGAGAAGTCATCAGTGACAACTAAGCAGTAGTGTTTACCGCCTATACTTCTTGCATTCACAGGACCAAATAGATCCATGTGAAGAAGGTCAAAAGCTGAGGCAATGGAATTTTGAGATTTTGACTTATGAGGTTTCTTGTGCTGTTTTCCTTTCTGACAAGGTACACATTTGTCCTCAAGGCCAAACTTCTGCACTGGTACACCTAGCACTAGTCCGTTTCTGACTATATAATTCATCTTTCTAAAGTGTAGGTGTGCCATTTTCCGGTGCCACAACTGTGAATCATTCTCAGATGCTTTGGATATAAGACATGTCGACTCCTGAATAGATTCAGTAACACTCATGTCCATCACATAAGTGTCATTCTTTCTAGGAGGCCTCATGATTATCCATTCTTCTGGAATGACAAATCCTGGTTTTAATATAAGTGCTTCTCTATCTGTGAAATGGACAAGATTTCCTTTATCACAAATCTGAGAGACACTCATAAGATTGTGCTTCAGCTCCTCAACATAGTTGACTTTCTCTAGCATTATCTTACCATTTGTTACATTGCCCAATCCTGTGATTTGGCCACCTTTCGCTCCAGCGAAGTTTACATAACCTCCCCTCTTGTGTATGAAATCCACAAGAAGTTGTTTTTCCCCCGTCATGTGTCTGGAGCAACCGCTATCTACATACCACCAGTTTGTAGCACGTCTGATTAGCTCCTGCACATTTAAATTAAAACAATTAGTCATCAAGGGGGACCCAATCCACGACGATCTTGGGTTTACCATTCTCATCTACGAATGTAAATTCCTTCAAGTATCCATTACTCTTATCAGAAGAATTAGATACTTTGGGAATTGCACTCGTTTGAGCATGGGTTGAGCTACCACTAGGCTTTTGCCCTAGAATTATAGTTATAATTAGAATTTTGATAATTCTAATTACTATTATTTTGGTTAGAAAAACTTCGATTTGGTGTTTGAAAACGCTGTGGAGTCTTCGACCTAGATGATTGTTCAAAGGAGTTTCCTCTCGCAAGAGTATTACTCCGTGAATTCTCACCAATTGTGAACTTCACAGTTTTAGAAATCGGTTGTGATCTCTAAGAGCTAGAAGTTCTCTTAAATCCTAACCCGTTTCTTCCAAAATTAGCAACATGTTCTTTTGATTTATTATAAACATTTGTAATTCTTTGATGTACACTTGGTTTCTCAGGCATCAAAATTTTCTTATCCTGAGACGATCCAGTTTTAACAAGTGATATGTCTTTATTCACCTGAGTTGACTTAACATCTTTCCCTTTTGTTGGGCAAATGCTTGCAACGTGTCCCTTTTGGTGACACACGAAGCATGAACGTCTCACCGAGGCCTTTTTAGGAGCCTTGTGATCCGTTGGATTGTCCAACACAAGTAAATGATGAGAAGAGACCATTTCTACTTGTTTACCCTTGTCCCTTTTAAGATTTTCATTTACATTTTTAGAGTTAGGTAAAGCATGTTTAATCGGTTCATTTGGCTCCTCATTACCAGATTTAACTTCCATTGCGCTTTCTCTTACAAAAGTTATCTTCTTTTTGATTCTATCTCATCATTGGTCTCAGCTCTCTCAGGTCTGACAAATTGTATAAACCCAGGAACAGTTGAGTGAGTGACATAATCATTTACAGATAACAGCTCAGGTTCATCAGATGTAGAGGTGTAATTATGATTAAATGGAGGAGGGGTTTCAATATAACCCATCCCCCGATGGTCTCCTGGCTGTTTTTGTAAGTTAAGCATATTATCCAAAGTTTTGATTGAAAATTTTCGTAATTCTAATTTTCGGTTTAAATCAGCAATCTTAACTTTTGCATCAGCTAACTCTTTTTCCTTCTTGGAAGATTGTTTGGTTATTTCAAAAACATGCTCATGAGCCAAGTCAATAATCTGACTCTGCTCATTTACTTTTTCTTTTAAAACCCTTAAGTCCTCTTTGTCAGACTTAACTTTATTTACTAGCTCAGAATTTCTTAGTTTTAAAACAGCATTTTCTTCTTTTAATGAGTTTAGCTGAGCCGTTATCAAGTTAGATGACTCGATCAATTCCTCAGCTTGTACCTGAAAATTTGTACATAACACGCATGCTTTAACTACTAAGTCTAAATCAAGAAATACCTTCTGCTTCTCAGCATCTAGATTAGCCATGTAGGCTATGAAGTCTTGTGAACTCATGTTCTCCGTTGACTTCAATTGAACCAACCTAGTCTCTGAAGCAGTAGCATCAATCTCCATCTTGTCTTCTGAGCTTACCCCAACATCTTACTCAAACTTGTCATCTTCTTTAACTTACTCAATATATGCCATGAAAGCTTGAGGTTCTTCAGTCTTAGAGCTCCAGTCATATGCTCTTTCTTGTGATTGAACTCTAGAGCTCTTGAGGTCTGATTACCTCCTAAGTTCTAGTTGTTACCAGAGGAACCTTGACTGTATTGTCTCTTATCGCTATGGCTAGGAGTCTGTTCCCTTTTAGGTCTTTGGCATTCCCTAGCAAAATGCCTGAAACCATCGCAGTTATAGCATTTTACTTTTGACTTGTCAAATCCTAATTTGCTACTTACGAACTTTCTCCTGGTCCGGTTCATGAACCATTGAGCCCTTCTTGCGATCATGGCCATTTGCCATTGTAAGTCCATCTCTTCTAAGTTATCTTGGTCTAATTGATCATAATCCTCGTTTATTAATTCGGGATCCGTGATCTTGCCCTTAATGAAGTTCTCACGAGAAGCTATGAAAGAGGCAAGTAGGGCTACTTCCTCTTCAGCGGATTTCATACTCATGGGCATTGATTTGAGACCACTTGTAGTCCCAGATTTTGGTCTCCTATCAACCCCTAAATCTTCAGATGAGGCGATGTAACAGACATTGCTACCAGAATTTCTGATAGCCGAGTCCGTTTCAGCCTCGCCATTATAAAAAGCTGCAACTCCATTACTTGTAGATGCAACGGAATCAGACCGTTTACCGTCGTAAACGCTGGGATCCTGAACCTGATCGGATCCTGTCTCTTTCCTCTACATGCTTAAGTCGTAGACACGCAGTTTCCTTATTACTTCATCAAGCGTGAGAGTCTTATAGTTGCTACTCTCCTTTATCATCAAGGTGTACATGTCCCACTTTGATGGTAGAGCCTTCAAAAGTTTGTTATTCTTCATGGTGTCAGAAAACTTAAGGCCAGTGCCTTCTATTTCTGTCATTAGATGATAATATCATGTGATAATCTCTTCTAATGTTTCATTCTTCAGGTGCTTAAACACGTAGAACTGTTTAGTGAGCAGCTCAACACGACCTTCCTTAATCTGCTCATTCCCCTCGAACCTCTTCTCCAGAGCTAACCAAAGCTCTCTAGATAGGTCATATTTCTTCAACGTGTGCTTGATCTCTTGAGGCAAACACATTGTAAGAGCAGACAATGCCTTATTCTCTGCTTCATACATCTTTCGTTCTTCTTCTTTCAATGATGAATATTGCACTACTCTCTGTTTGCCCTCAAACTCATAAGTAGGTGCTTCGTATCCATCTTTTATGCATATCCACATTCTTACATCATTGTGCTTGGCGAATGATTCAAATCGATCCTTCCACCAGAAATAGTCTTCTCCCTTGAGAAGTTTCAGTGGTGAGGCGAATTTACCCACCTCATGATCCATTTCTATCATCTTGCTTAAGTTAGACATATTTCAAGAAAGTCAACAAAAGTCAAGCACAAAAGTTAACAAAGGTCAAACTGAAAAGTCAACTGAAGTCAACCACACTAGGTTCGTACGAACTTACAAGTTCGAAGACTATCTAGGTTCGTATAAGTCAAACTTCAGGTCAACCTTTTCAAAAATTCAAACGTACGAACTTATAGGTTCGTACGAACTTACACCTGGCTAAGTTCGAAGGCTATTTAAGGTATGTTCGTATGACACTTTCTCTTTCGTACGACATTTTCTTGTTCGTACGAACTTGCTGTTCAAACTCAAATCTAAATAAAAACTCAGATCTAAGAAGATTTAACCGTGAGAAATGAATGAAACTTGAAGACTGTGAATCACAAACACACAAGGAAGCCAAAAGTACAACTTTTATCTTCCAAAACACTCTCAAACTTGTTTTCTTTGTGTTTTATCAATCCCGAACCCAAACAAAATCTTGTTTAGCTCTGATACCAATTGAAAGTCCCCTTTGAATGGATCCAAACGAGATTTCAACGTGTATTAGTTTGCGGAATGATATAATACACTAAAACAACAATAAAACAAGTGAAAGCAAGTTTTTATAATGTATATTCGTATGTATTCAAAGATAACACAGTATGTTCGAATATAACAGGTTCAAAAAGCGTACTAATGAAGTATTACAACTTAGTATTTATACTCAGCTCGAACTTAGCTGCTTCTAGGTTCGTACGAACTTACATAAAAACACTAAAAAGACTTAAGTTAATAATAAAAACGTATATTAACTACTAAACTAATTACAAAGCTAACTATTACAAAATAAGAGTTGTTGTCACAAAACGTGCACCAACAGATTTGATATAGTCCTGTCAATAGCTTCACAAGAACATTACAGAACACATTTGATCATCTTCATGTTTAATCAATTCGAAATTGATGAATTTCTTGAAGATCAGTGAGGTCAGAGAAGAACAGAGTGAACTGAATTCAGTTACAGTGGGAAAGTTTATGTAAGTGCGACAATCATTTGATCTACGACAATCATCTGATCTGTCGCATATAGTGTGGGTGAGATAGTTGGTTGCGACAATTTATTTCTGTCACATAAAGTTAAAGTCTTTTGGAGGGAAAATTTGTCGATTACCAAAATTTGGATTTAAGTTTACCATTGAGTACTTTTAATTTGAGAAAACTTTCATTTTACTCGAGAAATTTTTTGACAAAGTTTGGAGGGAAAGTTCGTACGGATAAAATTTGAACTTTTCAATCAACATTTTTTAGAGAAAAAGATTCTTTAACAACTTCAAAATCTTTATTCTTTAAAAGATCCATTCAAGCTACGTTTCTATGATGTCAAGATACGAAATTGAGAGCGAATCGGATGAACAATTGAAAGTAATTGAGAAAGAGATGGAACATATTTCAAGATTTATTCAAAAAGATAAGAAACACTCTAAATAAAGATCATCTTTACAAAAGAAAGAGAGTGAAACAACATCTAAGTATTATGAGAAAAAGATGATCAGTGCACATAAAAAGGAAGTCGAGAAAGTGGTTATGAAAAATTGGGAAGAGAAATACTTGGAAAAACATGCTCAAGTATTAAGCTGTCAGCTGAAAAGTCCAATGCTTTGCAAGAAGTCAAGCTTCTTGAAAATCAAATTGAGGCACACTCTGAGGTACATTGTAAAGTTCTAACTAAGTGTCAACAACAATTAAACTTAGAAAAGGAAAAGGCTAATAAACTGCAAAATGATCTAGCAAATAACCTTGATGTGATAAAAACTTTGACTCGAGATAAACTGGTTTTACGAAATCAAATGGAAGGTTAAGAAAATATTTCTTTGAATCAAGAAGTTCTTGATTTTTATAAACAATGCAAGTTGTTAAGAGAACATGCAAATTTTGTTCAACAAAGATATAATTTTGCAATTAAAAGAAATCATTGTTAAGCAAAATCAAAGAATTTCAAGATACTTTGTTGAAACGTGGTCAAATTGTTCAACCATTTTTTTAAATAAACCAAAGGATATCAAGTTTCATAATCCAAGGGAAGGGATAGGTTTTGATAATCCATGTTATTTGAAGAAAGCAATTTCTAAAGTGCCAACCTTGTATAACTACGGTAACATGGGTAGCATTTTAAAAATGAGTTTTCTACAAACAACTAATGAGGAGGAAGAAATTGAGAAGTTCAATAGAGCAAAAGCAGAGAATGCTCAATTTTCATTTGATTATCAAAAATTAAATGAAAGTTATGGGTCGCAGAAAATACCTCTTTCTGAGGATTATTTTCCAAGTTGTTCAACACCAGTTGTTGATCAAGATGAGGTTATGAAACAAGTGGTTAAAACAAAACTTTATATTCCAAATTTAATTTTGGAAAATAAAATTTTTGACCTTGAAAAAGAAATAACCACTGTACATCTAATTTTGATCAAGAATGAACAACTTTCTTACAACGTATTGAACAGCTCCAAAGTACTTCATCCTCATCTAGTTCAGCATCATTATCAAAATCTACCCATGAACTTGAATTTGAGAAGTACTTAGGAAAAGAGGTTGACAAAAAGAAAGCTTTTAATGTTAAGAATAGTTGGAAACCTCAAGTGAATATTCCAGAGAAGACTTACACGGATAAGACTTCCAAACAACTTTCGAAAAAGATTTCCCAGTTTACCAATTATTCTTTGCAAAAGAATAAGAGATGTTCTAAGAAATCACACTCACCTGGAACATTTACTCAAACGAATTTTCATCATTCTGATGGTTTTAAATTCTCTAATAAATCGGTTTCTCCATTTCCAAAGAAATCCAAAGTTTGGAAACCGAATCAAAGTGATTCTAAGAAAACTTCCCAAACAAAATCATTCAACTATTCAAGATCAAAAATGTTTGCCCTTGCACCACAAAATGCTTCTTATTCGGTGCAAAGAATGAATGATTTTGTATTCCCCATTCCCAAAAGAATTCACTCACCGTTGATTCCTCGAAACTTATTTCGAAATGAAACACCGAGTTTAATTCCAAATGGAATTCAACGTCTTTAAACCAAATAGACACAACTTATAAATGGTTTTCTAAATTCTCAAAACCCATTGGCATTGTACTTAAATGGGTTTTAAAAGTTGTTAGCTAAATCTCCAATCAAATGACTTATGAACAACTCAGTTCATAACTCGTTTTTTATAGTGTTTTGACTTATGAACAAATCGGTTCATAACTCTTTCTTCAAATGAAATGGTTTCTGAACATTTCAGTTCAAACCTGTTATAATTGAAAGAGATCGAGCTCTCGTCATACTTCCTTTTACGAAATATGTCTTATATTTGAGGGGGAACTCGTACAAAATCAAAACTTCCAAGTGTTAAAACTACTTGTCTTTATCAAACACTTTAGAAGAATTTTCAACATTTTCCGGTGCTTCTCACCTTGAGGAAATTTTCTTGAAACATCAAACCGACGACGTTCACATATCATAACATTGTGATACAATTACCAATACATGATCAATTGTTGGCAAATGTTGCAATCTGCATTGAGTGTTATAGATTTCAAATATCTCCAATGATCCACAAAAACTGGTTGGATCTACCACAGGAGCCACCTTTCAAAATTTTTAGGATGCGAGGGTATATTAGGTCTAAGTGAGAGGGTTGGTGAAGATTAAAGTGCATATCAACATACTTTCAATCATGTCAAATGCAAAAGAGAGAGGAGTTGAAAAATGTGAGAGGTTGAGTGAGGAGTGTGTGATAGGGTTAAAAGAAAAAGAAAACCCTCACTAAACAGATAATCGTCGGGTTGCCACATCTACTATTGGATTTCATTCGTTGATTTCTAGTATTGAAGAAGACATCATGGACCCAGTGATGCAATGCACATTACCCTCCTAGCCACTCAAGTACTTCTTAAGAAGTCCTTGTTTCAATATCTCACGAAGATTTTACACATAATCTATCGACAAGAGGACAATTTTCTCCAGTCTTTGACTTCATTTAATGTACAAATCGAGTCTAGAGCCTTATGATATAAAAATAATTTTAGAACACATGTGTATTATTACACTTCATGTCTTTGTGACATTATGCTTATCTAAGTGATAAAGCTGGAACATTCATAGTGATTCCTTAATAATAGGAATTTCACAATGATTGAATAGAAATCCTACCAATGCTAACATCAAATCCAACATTGAACGTAGGTCACTCAGTTGTTTCATTTTAAATGATTCAATTGTTGTGTTAACTAGTAATCTAAGTGATCCAGGAGTTGTAGTATCTTCATAAATGTGTTTTCTGATCATACAATCAACTTTTCTAAGATGACTTCAAATGGATCGTTGCTTACCCTTGGTTACTAAGCAAATGGGAAAATCATTCTTCTAAAAATGTCATGTTCAAGATATTCATGCTATATCACAATTATTATTAAAGAGGAGAGACTGAAGTTACAAGCTCAGATTCTTAAGAAAAGAAAAGAAGTATGGAAAATGTTCAGTTGAAATTAAATGTTAAAAGCTCCAGAAGTTCAGATATACATTTAAAGGGAAGCTAGAGCTAGAGTTGAGAGATAAGAAATGAATTCAAATAAAAGTTCAAAGAGAGAGAAGATTGCTGACAGTTTATCAATTTCAAAGAAGTTTAAAAAGGAAAGAGTATACAAAAGAATAAGTTCAAGGTCAACAAATCGTATGAGAAGAAAAGATCAAAGAAAAGAGTATTATAAAATTCAAAGGAAAGTTCTAAATATTTATGTCAAAGAAATAATGTTAGATATTAAAATATAGATTGTAACCTTTGTTATTTGTAAGGTTTCCAAGTTTACAAAAACACTTTCAAAGGAAACTCTCTCAATTATCATTGAATCATCATAGAATTTGAAATCTTTAAATTTACACTATTTATGGTATGCCGTATGATGAGCCCTATGATTATATGATTTAGATGTCAATCATATTGTTTTGCTAGACAGTTATCGTCTTGTGAACTCTGAACTTGAAATCTTTAAATTTAACTATTTATGGTATTCTAAGTATATGTTTGCGATAATCATATGCTCTTGAGTAATTAATGATCGATCTCGTCACGCCCCGAGCTTCCGCATTACCTAAACGTGACATGATTTTATTTGGGTGTGACATTTTCAATTTGAACTCCGCGGCATTATCATGTCTAATTGACTTTATCGGATAATCCGTATGATGAGCCCTTAATTTAATTATCTGGCTAGGAGTTTAGGAACTGTTGCATTTCTTGTGGACAACAAAGCTACGTGTGACAATTTCGTCGATGCATCAACCAATACCATGAAATATTTAAATGGTCCGCATGTTGGTTGGATTGGTCCACAAATATCCCATTGAATTCTCTCAAGAAAACAGGAAACCACTTGTGTAGATTTTACGTGAATTAGTTTGAGATGTGTCTTTCCAATCGAGCATGCTTGGCATAGGCTTTTCGGTTTAATCGCAAAATACTTTCCTCCAAGAGGATGCCCATGAGATGCATTTATTGTTCAAAGCATCGTATTTTGACTCCGGTGTCTCAGTCGGTCATGCCATAACATATAAGAGCCCTCATCAATGGGTGCTTGACGAATGGTTAGATTGTTTTCGATGTTTTAGATCGTGGTAACATACAAACCATTTGACAAACATCTCAACTTCTCCATTATACAGGTTTTGTTGTATTGATTGGAGGTAATGTAAAAGGTATTTGATACCCTTTTCTCGAGCAGTTTCGAAGTGAAACTTGTTTTCTTGAATATCCTTAAAACTCAACAAGTTTTGATCGGAACTTGGACAATATAAGGCTTCAGCTATGGTTAAAGTAGTACTATTGACAACATGACTTGGGCTTTCCCCCAGCCTTCAACAAGGGTCGACGATCCCGAAATCGTTGTCTTTGAAGTTACTTTAGGAGTAAAGTTGATAAAATAATCCTTGTATTTTAGGATAGTGTTGGTGCATGTTTTGTGACAACAGCTTCTAGTTTGTAATAATTAGGTTTAGAAGTCATTTTGTTAATCATTGTAATCGTTAACTTTAGTTCTGCATGTGTATTTTGTAAGTTTGTACGAACTTAGAAGTTCGTACTAACTTAAAGTAGGTACGAACTTACTAAGTTCGTACGAACTTACTAAGTTCGTACGAACTTACTAAGTTCGTACGAACTTGGCTGCCTATAAATACACAAGTCCGAAAATAGGTTTTGACGGATTAAAAAACTAAGTTCGAAGTGGTTTTTAGGGTTAGAAACTGAGTTTTTGAGTGTAGGTTCGAATACTCTTTGTATGTTCGAATGTAACCTTGTTTAAGTTCGAATATAAGTGATATTTACATTTGTATACTCGTTTTTTATTGTTTATGTTTATGTGAGGATTTCGCACTCGTATAAACAAGTTTACCCCGTAGATCCGAGCCCTAAAGGGACTTACAGATAGTGTAGGTGGTACCACTATCAACCAGACAATCAACTGACCTCATATACATGCCTAAAAGTAAAAATAATTTAAAGTCGTTCACACGTATAAAATACTCTCATAAGGAAAAAAACTTTAAATTATTTTGAGTAACATGATCGAGGTAGAACAAACCGTAATCCAAAAGATAGATACTTCCAAATGGGAAATCATAATCCAAATGAAAAAAAAAACATAATTAGGAACTAAACAATAACTCTATTCCTCTATTTGAGCCACAAAATCGGGGGTCTCAAGGAATTTATTTGTGTTTGCTTCAACAACATTTGCCTCAAGTTTTTTTCATATGATAGTTTGGAATATCTTTGTGAGTAGCCATACAACTCCGTTGCATATGACCATAACCACCACATTTGTAACATAGAGTTTGCTCATTTGTATAATCTCTTATATTGGGACGACTGACCCTATTGTTGTTGTTCCCAGTACAAGATTGCCTAGGAGACACAGGTCGTCAGTATGGATTAGAGTCCCACCTCGCTTGGCATGGTAAGGGTATGGATTAGAGTTCGAACCTCGCTTGTCATGGTGAGCGTTAAGCTCACCATGATTCCTTGGCTTTCGGGACGACTGGACCTTGTATCTGTTCCCGTTTTGTGGTTGAGGCCCACGAACATTATTAGCATCAGCCATGGAATTGCCTTTGTCCCAACAGGACGAGAATTGTTATTTCTCATTAAAATGATGTGTTAGTACATGTTGTGTGACAACAGCTTCTATTGTGTAATAGTTAGTTTGTAATTAGTCTTTGTTATTAATATACAAATAGTTTTTCTTACTAAATGAGTATTTTGGTAATGTATTTATGTAGGTTCGTACGAACTAAGTGAAGGTACGAACTTGCAAGTAAGTTCGTACGAACTTAGGAGCTGCTACGAACTTAGCTGCTTATAAATACAAAGTTTTACGAACTGAGTTTTCAGCAAAACTAAGTTCGAATATTCTGTCCTAGTTTGAATACATACGAAGTAAGGATTATTTAGTGATTTAAACGTATTTGTAACACTTATAACGTTTCTTAGAGTATTCCGCAACTCTAACAAGCGTCGTTACCCCGTGGATCCGTTCATAGGGAACCTATACGATGCTATTTTTTTCATCCAATATCAATTAGGTAATGAGCTCAGGGAACGTTTTGAACTTAGATTGATGGTATTGCTTTTGAAGCAAGTTGTCAAAACTAGGAAATGTGGTGTAAGTCTTCTCTAATAAGTCAACATCAGTCAATTGTTAACCACAGTAACAAAGTCTTGGAATCGTAGATTGAGCTAACCTTGGTGGGCTTTAGGAAGCCATATTGTCTTTTGATGGTCGAAACACTATTTCAAAGAGTCCTATAATGTCTTGGGTGAGGTGATTGCTATGAATTCAAACTTCATATGTCTGACAGATGACGAAAAAATAATATCATCGGCTTATCATTCATTTCGCAAGTAACTTCAACCTCACGATTGTCATCGTCATAAATGACATCCATTAGGCCTTGGGCATCTAGATGATTCTAGATATCTTGAGTCCTGTCCAAATAGTTCTTGCCAACAGCATCCAGAATCAAGAAATCAAGTTTGATCGACATTTTTCAACAATGGGAGGAAAAATATTGGATTAATGATCATATAAAATGACAGGTTTATATGTTTATGGTATGTAATGGCACAAACTGTGTTCCGAAATGGAAGGTTCGAGAAACACAAGTTTTGATGGAAATAACTTTGTTTTCGAAACGACAGGTTCGAGAAAGACAAGTATTACGTGAAGGGTGAATGGGTTCTTATTAATCGAACGACGGGTCGATTGAGACACTGATTCAACTTTAGTGTATAAACACATTCAGGGAAAAGATTATTTATTCAACCACTTTCGGTAGCTCTATTCAAATACGACAAAGAAAGATGGTGAAGGTGGTAAGTGCGTAGCATTCTAAAAACCGACCTGTATTATTTAACTAGTCAATTTGGGAATGCTTCATAGATAACCACTTTAGAATATAAATAACCTATTTAGGATATAAATAACCTCCTTTATTTATTCAACCACTTTAGGATATAAATAACCTCCTTTATCTTTCCTAGACATAGTAGTAAAATAGGTGAGCCTATTTGGGAATGATTCATAATTTTTCCAACATAAATGTGAATGTATCTATAGCACATACATGTCCATCATGTCAAGTCATGCATATATATAAGTGACATAAGTTGCAAAGAAACTAATTATTATTTAACTAGTCAATTTCGTATATAATGTAAGTTATGTTTCATATAGCAAACTAACATAGATTGCAGGAAAGTATATCAAATTGGAAGATTAGTTAATCATTATTATTCTTACATGCTATCAAACATTAGTTATTCAAAGTTGTGACGGTGAACATTCATTATTATTTAGCAATATATTCTACATACAAGTTAAAAATAATATTAAATTTGTTAAATATAACCACAAGTATCAATACATTTTATAATCACATTATATAATGTGCACCACATGTAAATATCAAATATGTGACGTTTCATATTATCTTAATCTAGTTTGAATAAAGCATTGTTTTAATCAATTGATATGAGAGTAAAAATTATATAACAATCAATATCAATATCAAGTTATATAATAAGCTTCTAAAAGTTCTATAACTTATATATGACCATATGAAATTCAAAGTCACCAAGATGCAGTTAGAATAATTATGATAACATTATAAATATGATCACAAAAAAAAATCAACAATATATTTTATGGTGAGTATTGTATAAAAACCATCATAACTTTTACCATTTTGAGATGATCCAAGATAAAACATTCAAGTATTTATAATCACATAAAATTAATACATATCAAAGATTAGTGCTAGACTTGAGTGTTTTCGATGAGATGATACATGACTAAGCTTCCTAGATTCTTCCGTCTTAGAGCAAAAGTGCCGATAACGTGTTTTAAAGTAACTACCTCAACTCAATGGATCATACCAACATTCTTATCGATCATATATGTGTGTTTCAATATGAGACATCAACCTCCTTATATAGGGGAAAGATTGAGTATTGGACATAAGTACAAATAAATCAAAAGTTAAGAGTTATCATATATACATAAAATTTATTAATGATGGTATCAAATGACAACCATATAATTACACATATAAGTTACAATATATTTGTTATATAGGTTAAATCTTAATTAGCATTGAATGTTATATAAAATTAATTTTTGAATTAATTAATAATGATAAGATTTTAAAGGTAAAAAAGTAATTTAAATGACTTACTCGTTGTGTAAAAGTAAGAATATAATATTTGTTTCCAGATTAGATAGTCATCGCCCATCTCAGATTAATGCGACTCAAAGTCATCGTCCATAGCGTGTGATTGGTCCTTACGCTTGTTTTGACCATATATTAAGAAGATATTATAAATAATTAGTAACAATTAAAATAAAATATTTGGAATATTTACGTTTTGGGTAGCAGGTTAGGTGTGAAGAAACTCCTCCGACCATTATGACAAGGAATTTATATCACCACGTGTTTGTGCCTAATAATTAAACAACGTTAATCAGGTCTTCTGGTTACCATATAAACACCACAAAGTTTATTCTTTGTCATTTGTATCAACAAGCAGAAAACTTTCAAAAGAAAAACAAATCCTGATTTAAAGGTAAAACCATTAAACCTTCTCCTATCGCCTTCATATAAATCTTAAAAAAAGCTTCATAGATAGTAAATATATCAAAGTTATATTTTATGTTAGATCTGTATTGAAGTCTGGTATACTTGCAGGTTTATTAATTAGCCTGAATTTTAAAGCTTCTAATAAGTGATGGATATGTCAACTCCATGGTTATCGGAACTGGTAAGCAACACATATTTATCTAGAAAGAAAATATTTCTTATATTAGTATCCATTCATTTATCTTGATGGGTTTTGTATTAATTTGTATATGTAGGTAATGGAAGATGAAGGGATCATGAATTATGATCAGATGAGCAGATTAATTTCTGACCCTGTTGATGACTTCAGTGTTGATTCATTTACCTCAGATAATCTGACGCTCATCGATCAATCTTCTCAGAATCAGCAGCCCGAAATGAAACTCCAAGAGCACACTATTAGTAGTATTAACGAATGTTCTCAAACTAAAGAGCCCCTTAATACTACCATTCTTCCCACATCAAACACTTTCACTATAACGTTTGGTGATATAAACCCAAAAAACGAGACCCACCAGTTTCATGATTCGATCGGGTATGTAGCTTCTGGTACAACAAACGTTCCAATTACGATTAGGAATACGCTTCAGGCAAAAGATCATGTAATGGCCGAAAGGAAAAGAAGAGAAAAATTGAATCAAAACTTCATTTCTTTGTCTTCACTACTTCCTAACCTTAAAAAGGTACCAGTTTACTCTTCAGAAACTATATATTGTTCATAACATAATATCTGAGTTTTACCCTATTTACAAAACTCTTTTATTTTATATTTGTTTTTCCTGAATGGTGGTGATTTAATACAAAAATGCTATTAAGAAACTAGGAGCGACAAAAGAAAATTACGCAAGATGACATAGAGTTTCAGAATTGCAACACCAATCAACCCAAGACGTATTAAATTTTATAAAACTCATAATTTTAGGTTATTACTTTTTTTGTAGATGGATAAGGCATCTGTGCTTCAAGATGCATCTAGTTACATAAAAGAACTTCAAGATCGCGTGAAGGAACTCGAGGGATCACAAAACAATAAAAGAAAGAATGTTCAAGCATCAGTTATTTGTATAAAAAGATCTAGGCTTTCTACTAGTGATGATGAATACTATTCGTCAGACGAAACAAACTCAGGAGATTCTACTGCCCCTTGCAAGAAATCTCCTGAGATCGAAGTGCGGATGTCAGAAAGCAATGCTTTTGTAACAATTCAGTGCCAAAAAAGCTTTTTTTCCTTGGTGAAAGTACTACAACAGATGCAGAAACTTGGGCTGTCCATCATCAGTAGCAGTGCTATACCTTTTGCCAAAACCACACTTCTTATAAACATTGTTGCTCAGGTACTAATACTTATTATATATTATTAGATCGATATATTATTAGTTGGTTTTGCTAAGAAAATATATAATCTTACCAATTATATATCTCATCTAAAATTAATATCCACAATTTTTGTAACGTATGATTAACAAGTATTTCTTTCTTTTTTTTTGGTTCAAGTTTTGCATATATAGTATCTGCCTCTACATGTAAACTTGATTTTTGTTTGATGTGTGCCAGATTGAGGATGACTTCTGTATGACATCAACAGAACTTATGGAGAACCTTCAACTAGCAATATGAACTTTGGTGATTACATATATAAGATAACGATATGAAGATTTCCAAGTAATTAAAGATCGATAATTAGTAGGTGTATTCGGTTTTTGCGTTTAATACTTCAAAAGGAGAAATTTGATGACGTTGTCATACTCATTTTGGGTTTTTTCAAGTACTCCTGAAGAAGCATAACAGCCCGAAGCGTTGGTTTTAGGTGATTGATGAATGTTTCATGAGATTTCACAGTGGGTTTTGTTAGCTTTTTGCGTGTTTAACAACGTTCATAAATATACCCGTGTGATATGCGTTGAAACCTACATTAATTATTTTATCTTTGTTTTACTTGTAATTGATGCTCCATGTATCACATGGTTAATGAAGATTTGCAAAAGATTTTATAGTGTTTCTTTAACTTTACTTAACAAAGTACAGATCAGCTTATTAGTTATTTAATTTGCTGAGATCAATCATTCCACTCCATGTTTTATTTATAATAAATAAAATAATAAATTCAGTCCCACATCACCAAATATATTACTTAAGTAATAATCACCTGATTTGTTGGAGATGATAAAGAAACAGCTCCACTAATTTTATCCGTCACAGTTAAGGATGCAAAGAAAAAATGGAAAAATAAAAATTAATATATATCGAAAAAATTGAACCAAAGGCAACACTGACGTCTTAATTTTTTTTTATTAATGCAATAATAAGTGAAATAATTAAGTTTGGTTCAATTCGAATTATACCAAAAAAACTTAAACTGAATCATTAATAACCGAATCACCATATATTTTAACAATATTATTAGATACAATCGTAGAAAAATCACCCGTTTATGCTTTTTTAATTAAAAATCGATGACAAAAACGATAAGTTCTAACAAGATTATACAATTTGGAGGTATTGAGAACATGTGATTCATCTTTTTATTTATATATCATTCTTTTACAAAGGCATCACTATTTACAAGCATCTCATTAATCAAGAGAGTAACAACCATCAAGAGATCAAAGGTTAAGAGGTTACAAGATAGTGGATAGCCACACTAATATTCATAACGCTCCTCGTTGGCTATCCATCATTACGTTATAAAAATATTGTCTCATTAAAACCTTGCTAGGAAAACTGATTTATAACATTGTCTCATTAAAACCTTGCTAGGAAAACTGAGTGGGACAAAACCATAATTAAGGAAAAAAGAGTGCAACGCGTATTCTTCCTCTGATGATAACATCACTTAAACTCCTTCAATTAACGTAATGCAGTACCATGAACCAATTTCTTAAATGTCGATGTATGTGTTGGTGCATGTTTTGTGACAACAGCTCTTATTTTGTAATAGTTAGTTTTTGTTATTAGTTTTAGAGTTAATATTGTAATTGTTATTAACTTAGCTTTTTTTGTAGTTTGTTTGTAAGTTCGTACTAACCTATATGTTCGTACGAACCTAGGATGTTCGTACGAACATGTAAGTTCGTACGAACCTAGGACCAGCTAAGTTCGTACGAACTTGCTGACTATATAAACAAAGTTGTAATATTTCATTTGTACGCTTTTGAAACTGATATATTCGAATATACAGAGCTATCTTCGAATACATACGAACATATACTTAAACACTTGCATTTCACTTGTTTTGTTGTTGTTTCTTGTGTATTATACCATTCCGCAAACTAATACACATTGCAATCTCATTTGGATCCGTTCAAAGGGACTTTCAGTATGAATTGCCTTCGTAAACAAATGTGCCAGATTCTCGCTTGAGCGAATTTGCTTAACAATAATATCACCACTCTTCTGTAGGTCATGAGTGAAAAAGAACTTTGGGAGAATGTGTTTGGTCTAATCACCTTTGATGTACCCTTCACTAAGTTGAATAATACATGATGTATTATCTTCATGAATTACTCTCGATAACTCTTTTCCTGAAGAATACCACAACATCCGTGGATATGATGTATCACATTCCTTAACAGACACATTCCCGACTCCCTTCGGGGATTGCCAAGACTTTTGCATGATTAGATGAAATGGCTACAATTGTTTACTTTATCGAACACCTTGAAATTGCATTACCACCACTTGTGAATACATAACCGGTTTGAGACCGACCAGCATGAGGATCCTACATCTGCAAAACCATTAAGCTTGTTTATGACGAATTAGTAAAAACAACCCTATATCTTTTGTACCTTTAGGTATCAAAGTATTTGCTTAACTCCAGTCCAATGCCTCCTCATTGGACACGAGCTATACCGTGCAAGTAAGCTTAAAGAAAAAGGTATATATGGTATCGTATGACTAGCATGGAACATTAATGCCCCAATGGCACTTAAATATGGACTTCCGGACCAAGAAGTTCTTCGTCATCTTTTGGGTGTCTAAAGGGTTCGCTTCGTCATCATTTGTCCACGTAAAATCTTTTCAACAACTTTTATATGTATGCTTCCTAGTGGATAAGGATTCCATTCTTAAGATGCTCGATTTGTATGACAAGACAAAACTTTGTCTATCCAAGGTCTATCATTTTCATAGCCCTCCTTAAGCAAATACTTGCTTAGGCGATTGTACCACATGCAATCAGATTGTTCTAACCTATAGAATGATATATTCAGTTTGATTACATAGTGTTCTCAAAAAAAAAAAAAAAAATGATTCAGGGAGTTTAAAACCTTTTGGAAGTCTCATGTAAATTCCAGCATCAAGTGACCCGTACAAATAGGCAGTCACAACATCCATTACACGCATATCTATTCCTTCTTATATTACCAGACACATAAGATATCGAAAAGTAGTTGTATCTACCAAAAGAGAGTTTGTATCCTCATAATCAATTATGGGTCTTTGTGAAAATCATTGTGCCACCAAACGTGCCTTTTATCGTGTAATTTCATTTTTCTCATTTCTCTTTCGCACAAAGATCCATTTATATCTAACTTGTTTTACGCCTTCAGGTGTACGGACAACTGGTCTTAATACTTTTCATTTTTCAAAGGAATTCAATTCTGCCTCAATTGTGTCTTTCCATTTTGGCCAATCATTTCTATGTTTACATTCCGAAACAGACTTTGGCTCTTGATCCTTATCATTTTCCATAACTTCTAGCGCTACATTATATGCAAAAATATCATCGACGTCGATTTCTTTTCAGTTCCTACCTTTTCTAAACATAATGCAATTTATTGAGATCTCTTCATTTTCAGGTACCTGAGGTTCTTCTTGAACTGTCATGTTTAGTGTCTCCCTAAGAGAGCCTTCTGGCATTTCTGTTACCTCGACTTGACCATCTTGGATATTTGCTCCCTTTCTTTTCCGAGGATTTTTATCTTTGGAACCAACTGGTCTACCAAAATTTAGGTGTGCCTTAGACTCATTACCAATTTCAGACAGTCCTTTAGGGACATGAATGTTAACAGGAGCATTAACAGCTGGTATATGTGTAACACCCCGCCTAGGCGGGAACGATGTACGTGACGGAGAAAATCGTAACACATTGATATAAAATAATAGAGAATTCACTAAATGAAAAACCATCACAAAATGTCATGACGACCCCCGACACAAGCGGCAACTTGTATCGTGGTTAGTCAATACCACCACAAACATAGTCATAAAGTCATAAAATCCCACAACTCGGGACAAGTTTCTAACAATCTCCAAAACCAAACAAAACATCAAAATTCATAGAAATGTACTAATGTGATTTATTCAAAAAGCAACCCATGAGAGTTTGGTCTCACTAAAGCTAAGTAAAAAGCTCTATCTTCCTTAAGCATTGTTATTGTTATTACCTGAAAATGAATACTCGAAAATGTCAACATAATGTTGGTGAGCTCGTAGGTTTAAATAATAATTGCATTTGTTGTGCATAGAAATATGAGTAGGACAATAGTGTAAAATAACAGCGTAGCAGCAAGTAGTGTATAGGAATATCCAAACCGAACAAATCAACTGACGCAATTATAAATACACAAAATGTCCAAAGAGATAACATGATTACCACAACATGAGTATTTGAAATAGACTTTGAGTATCATTTTCCCCCGAGAAAAAGGGCCCACGAAACTCACCTTATTAGTAGATGAAACAAAATGCACAATTATCCGATCAATTAATCTATAAGTAAAAGAAACGTATAAGTTACACATGGACAAGGCTTATAGTCATTCCCATTGTAACTCATAATTGATGGAATGTATATAACCAAGCATTGTATTCCTAAATGAACTATCCCTCAAGAATAATAATTGGTATGCCCTTAATTCCTTGGTATAAGTAATTGGTGATTTGCCCTTACTTTCATAGTTGATGGAATGTATATGACCAAACTTTTAGGATTACTTTATGTATTTTTCAAGTACCTTAAACGAGTGAGTTAGGGTTCCAAAGTTAAATGACAGAACCTAAAATGTGTTAAAAAATCTTAGAAATTTTTCCATAATTTTTTTTAACTCTTTACTATTTTAATAAAATTCCATAACACTAACTAGTCAAAAAAGTATTCAGCTTACGCAACAGAAAGTTTTATTTTTGTTAAAATACATAAAAGTCTCAAAAAATTTTGAAATTTATACAGGGAAGATTAGACATTTAGAAATTATACCAGTAAAAATCTCATCACCTAATTCAAAAAATTGAGTGAGTGATGGTATCCCAAAGTCGACTAAAAATCTGAACAACAAATACAGTTTTGACTAGTTGTCTTATAATAACCTTTTGAACGACCTAAACTTGTCCGTTTGACATGAAACCACTTGGAACAGAAACTAGACTCATTGAACTTAAACCTAGACTCAAAATTCGTATTTAACACCCACGTTATGACCAATATATGGCCTTCTAAAGTTGATACATAATTCTATCCAAACTCTGTTTTAGCCCAAACGATGTCTTTTAACCTAGAATATCATATCTAAAATTATATATCTAACATAATTTCATCACATCTATGTTTAGTATGCTATTTAGATGTTTTTAATCATAATTAATTCCCATCAATTCAAGTCACATTAAAATCAAAAGAAAGATCAATTAAATGGTGAACTAAGAACACTTACTGAAAGCTTCAAAGAGAAAATTGATCGATCTTGTTTCTTGGGAGTTTGATGAAAACAACAATGGTGTGAGGCTAGGGTTTTGAGAATTTTGCCAAAGGGAAGAGTAGAGAAAAAAAAGGAAAAGAGGCTAGGGTTTTGAAATAATGAAATAAGTAAACTTAGTTAAGAAGGAATAGTTATTTAAATTAGGTTTAGCATTTTTTTTTTTTTTTTCATTTTTCTTTATTTGGGCCGGATTTAATATTTAATTATAAAAAAGAAAAAAAAATTATTTTTTTAATTTATTTTTTTTTGTTTAAACTTTATGTTATGTTATGTTATATTCTTGCATTGTAATCATTATTATTAGAGTTATCTGTTTTTACATGTATCTAACTTTTTCAAAAAAGCTATTGTGTGTATCGTACTTTCAACGACTCTATTAAATGTACTCAACTCGTAAAAACACACAATTGTATGTAATTTGGTCACGTGTCACTCATACAAAGGACCCACGTGTCACTCATACAAAGTTCCACGTCAAAACATTACATACAATTATGTGTTTTTATGAGTTCAGTACATTTAATAAAGCCCCATAAGGTACGATACACACAATAACTTTTTTGAAAAAGTTAGATACATTTAAAAACACTAATCCATTATTATTATTAGAAAATAACATTTTTGACTTTATTTATTTACTTATGGCTTAATCACCAATATACTGTCTTCAGTAGGTATCTACAATGCTTAAGGACATGTTAAGAGAAATTAATGTAACGTTTTGGTAAAAACGTGAATACTTTGAGATTTCCTAGAGACTAATACAACTAGAGGTAATATGATGGATATCACAATTAACTCCTAGAATTTTTCATTTTCTATATGTCAGGAATCAAGTAAGCACATAAGTTTAACTAGACGACCAGCATCGGTTTAGTAGTCAAAGTTGTCTAACCTGATTTGGTGACAGTTGTCATAATATGCGACTTAGTCACTCTGTTAGGGTCAATAAATGCGTCTGGTAATCGATTTGCTAAAACTTGTAAATGAATTATCCGTTCAACTTCTTGTTCACATTGTTTAGTTCGAGGATCAAGATGAGACAATGATAAACCATTCCAACTTATTTCACTTCCCAGTTGTTTCTCCTCTCCCCCTAATGTTAGGAATACTGACTCGTCAAAATGGCAATTAGCGAATCGAGCTGTAAACAAATGCCCTGTTGATGGCTCTAAATATTTAATTATGGACGGTGAGTCATACCCAACATATATCCCCCACCTTCTTTGCAGTCCCATCTTTTTGCGTTGTGGTGGAGGAATTGGAACATACACCGCACAACCAAAAATCCTAATATGAGAAATATCTGGTTACCAAAAACCAGTTGTAATGGGGAGGTTGTATGATAACTTGTTGGCCTGATGTCAATGATGTTGCTGCGTGTAAAATAGCATGGCCCAAGCGGAAATCAACAATTTCGATTTCATAATCATCGGCCTAGCAATCATTTGAATTCGCTTGATAAGCGATTCCGCAAGACCATTTTGTGTATGAACATGTGGCACAGGATCTTCAATACCATTCCCAATAGACATACAATAATCATTGAAAGATTGGGATGTAAATTCACCAGCATTGTCCATGCGTATTGTCTTGATAGGAAAATCTGGAAAGTGTGCTCTCAATTTTATTAAATGTGACCATCTAGTTGATGCATCGATTAAGACCACAAAAAATCTAAATGGTCCACATGAAGGGTGTATAGGCCCACATATATCCCCTTGTATCCTTTCTAGAAAATTAATGGATTCATTCCCTATCTTAGCAGATGAGGGGCGAGTTATCAACTTCCCTTGTGTGCAAGCAACACATGTAAAATCTTTAACTTGAAGAATCTTATGGTTCTTCAAAGTATTCCCTCGTGAATTTTCGCATCATTACTGATCCGGGATGGCCTAACTGGTCATGCCAAATGATAAAGTTAACTTGGTCTATAAACTTTTGTTTTATGACTACGTTTGATTCAACTGCTCTAATATTAGTCTAGTACAAACCAGAGGAAAATGCAAGTAATTTTTCAAACACATGCCTTTTACCCGAGTTCAAATTTGTGATGTGAAGGTACTCATCATGTCCTTCATTTGTTGTCTCAACATGATATCCATTCCAGCGGGTATCTTTAAAACTCAATAAGTTCCTTTGAGACATGGGGAAAAATAGTGCATTGTTAATTTTAAACATTGTTCCTCCCGGTAATAACAAATGTGCTTCTCCATAGCCTTGGATTAATTTTGCACTACCGGATATAGTGCCAACATTCCCCTCTTTCATACTTATATGACAGAAATATTTATTTTTCTTAAGAATCGTGCGTGTAGTTGCACTATCTACTAGACAAATGTCTTCATCATCAATTTTCTTCAAAAGCACATATTGTTATAAGTAAATGGTTTTATAGATTTAAAAGGAAAATTGTTTATTTTTCCAAGTACGATTATTAAACCAAGTACGTCACATAGAAGAGGAACGTATCATGGATATTTAAAAGGACTTAAAAGTAAAAAAAACAACTCAAGGTAACATTTTATTATTGCATGTTTTATTCTTGGATCAATCACTCATTTGTCAGGAAGTCACCCACATTCAAGTGAGTTGCACCAATATATCTTTCAGGATCACTAGGGCTATCATCATTCTTAGACGCGAAGTTCACCTCCACCTCTTTTCCCTTGTTCTTGTTAGATTCACGGTAAAGTTCAACTACATGCTTAGACGCAAGGCAATCATGCGCCCAATGATTAGCCCTTCCACAACGATAACACTTATTTCTTATGGGACCTTTCTCATTTCTACCTCTTTCATTCTTATTCATATCTTTCTTGTTTTGCCACTTCTTTTGGCCACTTGTGTTCTTGAACTAAACACCATGAGTACCACGATAAGGTCCTCGACCAAATCCACGCCCTCGACCAGTACGAAGTCCACTTCCACATCCACGGTGATATCCACAACCTTGACCTCCGCTTTGATTATTATACGTTGCCACATATGTGTGACAACCCTCGAAAACCAATATATTTCCGTACACAATTAACATGCATTCTTACGCTAATTCACTCGTAATTAAAATCAATTTGATTTAAAATGAGATAAGTCTAGCACACGCCCACGTTGCACATTTTAGTGCACTTTACTTTAATGCATGATGCATTACATTTACGTAATTATTGAGAATTGCGCGATTAAATCGGATGACTTCCGACAAATGCGAACGTTGGTGATCTATTTTCGAAAATAATGTAAATCTATTCAATTATATAGTCGTTATTATTATTGTGATAATTATGCCAAGAAATAAGCATATCAACTTTTAGAAAGCAATAAACGTCCCCGTGAACTAGAAAACGTGCAACGACGAGTTAAGTCGTGAAATTAACCGAACAAAGTATCGGCAAATCAATCGAATATTATTTCAATCAATTAACAACATTATAACATCCTAATAACCTTAATCTATCCTAATTAACCTTAAACTACCTTAATTAACCCTAATTAAACCTAAACGTACAATTAACGCTTAATTAATCGAGATTATCACCTAATGACCAAAATATCTACAACTTAATCAACTAGTTGGAAGAGTCAAGGGGGGGCCCTCCCCTTGACCAAAAATCTGCCCAAAAATCCTGCTATGGCCATACCTCTTGAAACTTGCATGAACACCATGCCTCTCCTTCACCTTTGACTTGCACCTCATTTCCCCGCATTTCAAAGCAAGAAACACACTCTTCTCTCCCTCTTTTCCTCTCCCTTTTCACAGTACAACAGCAGCAGCCCATCACCACCTTCTTTGTCCCAAACAACCACCACAAAGCCACCCTTCAACCACCCTTCAACCACCATCAACCACAATGAACCACCACTCCTAAAACCCTCCTCTTACACTCATTTTACTCACAATCACTAGCACATTTCATTTCCATTCCATTCTAGGGGTAAATCAAACTTAAACTTTCAGATTTGGAGCTAGGAGGCCAACCACACCATGTTCAAACCTTCATCTTGCTCAAATCCTCTCTTTTAGTACATTGCAAGGAAACTATCACCATAACCTCTTTGATTCTTTCATTTAATTACTTATATGATAGTTAATATGTGTTAGATGTTCAATCATGCTAAAATTCAATTTATGAACATGTATTATTGTTGATTATAACCAAACCTTGCTAAAAAGAACCAACACAAACACCTAAACAGTAAGTATAATTCCGGACAGAAACTTTGGTCGACTTTGGAGTTAAATAACTTGGTTAAAATTTAACCAAATCTAGTGTTTCTTGAGTCTAAAATCAATTTTAAAGAGTTATCTTTCCAAGCCAACCCATTTCATGAATTTTGGACAACTATAAGTACTTTAAAACGAATTTATAAAAACAAGTGTACAAACTGTCCTCTAGAGAAAGAATCTGACCTAACTTTGGAAGACTATAACTTCCAAACTACAGATCTAAACGATGTGATTCTTTTTCCTAAGGATCACATATTATCTTAGCTTTAAAATTAGTATAATTAAACTTCATGGAACTATTTATAACTCAGTGAACACACGGATCTTTAACCAACTGTCCAGAAAGTTAGCTGTTGGACCCTTGTGTAGAAATAATTGTGTTTGAACCCCTTAAACGTGACCAAAAATTATGAACCTTACATTTCTGTAAACCTAAGACATAGGATAACATGTGGTAAAAATTTCAGAATAAACAAAGTACGTTTGATTAGTCAGAATAAGAGCAAAAGAAGGACTAAAAAGTGGACAGAATTTGTGGAAATTTGACGAATGGAAACTAAAACGGACAAAGTATATAAAAATCGTATTTTGTGGACTATGACTATGAAAATCAGTAAATTTAAGTATAATAAAGGTTGATCTATAAATTATAATTATGTGAACAAGAATTGTTTGGCTAAAAGTCGATAATCGAATAGTTAGACTAAAAACGAGACAAATGAGACAATAACGACTAAAAATATGAAATAGACAAAATATGGGCCGAGGTAATTAAGTAAATAATTTAAAACATATTAAAGTTTAATTTATGACTTGAAGTGTTAAGAACAAGTCTCGTGTTGTTAAAACACCGATAAAATCAAACGTTAGCTTAAAAACGGAATAATTGGAACTTTCGGAACTAATAATGTGAAACCGGAAAGTTTACGGATTAAAAATCCTAAAAACAGTAACTTATAAGTTCTCAAAAGAAATGCCCAAGAAAAGATGCCGAGAATATAAATTATACGGTAAAAATCGAAGAAAACGAACGCTTTAACAAAAACCGACAAATAAACGTTCAAAGAACTTATAATGATATTGATATATATATAAATATATGAGTATATATACAAATTGACAAAGTGGTTATAACGATATGATATAAGTATCATAACGATGTATTATTAATATACGATTCCCAATCTAAAAATTTATGGAATCACAAAGCTTGATTTGATTACGTTCAAGACATTTTATTTTTATATATATATATAAAGATATATATATATATATATAGAGAGAGATATAACAAGACAACAATTAACGTTATGGATATGCTATTTATAAAACTACATTATAACGTTGACTTAGACACATTTTAATGTTTTTGAAAAACTATTAAAGATCACAACGTGTCGTTTTTGCCTATAATGGCCTTACATAATATTCAAGCCCGTCGATGACACATTTAAACCTAGTTGAGTGAACAACTAACATAGACGGACTAGTTAAAGTCGTCTACATATATTAATTCAAACTCTTGCATTTAGGGCACTAAGAGAAGTTATTTGGGCATTTTTATAAATACATTTTGCTAGCACGCTCGGACTCAGGTGAGTTCACAGCCCCTATTTTACTGCTTTTTACTACTTTCTAAATTTGGGGTGAAAAACATATGTACCGTTTACATACAAACTACTTTCATGCGATGATTGAAAACCTGACAACGAATCCTTGTGCGAACCTATGTTAAACTAGTTGTAGTGCATAGAAGTCCTCATGACTACAAACTGTAACCATTAGCTAGATGACGCTAGCCACCGAATATGCGAATACTACTATTGGGATGACATCCCTCCCACTTTTGTTAGTCATGCTAACTACCGACTATATGTCGAGACGAGGAGCGTATATTTTAATGGTCCCAGGCAAAAACAATAAAAGTCGTGGTTTGGTTATAGGCCTAGGTGTCATCACTTTAACTCGCAAGGTCTTGCAAACCTTCAGGGGATCACCGTCAGCTATTTATTGTTTTAAACTGTATATCATCGTACTCTTGGCCAAGTTGGCACGATATGATTTGTGGAACATTACTAAACTCTTGGTTTAATGATTGAACCTTAAACTTGTGGATTTCACTCAACAATTTTGTTGACCTTTTTACTATGTTTTTCACGGAATTAGCATTTATGTAAGAATTGCATGCACGTATGGGACCTCGCCTACCTATGAAGTTAGGATGCCATTTTTGTATTACTATAAACGGTTTTTAGTTATATTTGTGAAATCTCTAAACTATTGTTATTTTGATAACACTATTACTTTTGGTGACTGGTTAAGTCGCAACGTCTGTAAAACATTATATGGCATTCTAATATTATGTTCTGTTGGTAATCATATGCTCTTGATTAGTTAGATAACTAATCGCGTTCACGCCCGTTCTTCCGCACTTAACTTAATCATGATTTGATTTTGGCGGGGTGTGACAATTTGCCTCTGGTATTGGAGCGGTATCAGTTGGACGAATTTCGTGATTTTTGATAAGGAGCTCATTATTTTGCTCGGCCACAAGCAAGCATGAAATTAAATCACAATACTTTTTAAAATCTCTTTCAAGGTATTGTTGTTCTAAAAGCATATTTGAGGCATGAAACGTAGAGAATGTTTTCTTTAACATCTCCTCATGAGTGATCTTTTCTCCACACAAAGTCAACTGTGAAGTGATCCTAAACATTGCCGAGTTATACTCACTCACAGGCTTGAAATCTTGCAACCTTAAGTGGACCCATTCATAATGACCTCTTGGTAACATTATAGTTCTTTGGTGGTCATATCGATCCTTTAAATTGTTCCAAACGACAAGTGGATCTTTCACGGTAAGATGTTCAGTTTTCAAAGCCTCATGGAGATGGTGGCGCAAAAAAATCATTACTTTAGCCTTTTGTTGAGCAGTTGATTCATTTTCCACTTTGATTGTATTACCAAGACAATCAACATCAAAATGTATCTCAACGCTAGCACCCAAGACAAATAGTTCTTCGAAGAAATGTCTAAAGCCAAGAACTCAAATAATGCAAGGTTTGACATGATGAACTCTAAATGCGTACAAATTAGTATGTGCTACTCAACTTATAATAACAAGTTGATATACTCTCTACTCTTTTATAAACACATATGTTTTTTCTTAAAATTACATGTAAAACTATTTTATGTTATCAGATTAAAAAAATTATATCATGTCACATGAACCAAGCCTTACAATATTTTATATTGATTTCTTATGAACATCTGATTATGTAAACTAAAATAAATGATCAAATGATAGATTTAGCATGTTTAGAATGACACGAATGATATAGGGTACTACGGCATGTTTAGAATGACACGAATGATATAGGGTATTATGACACGAAGATGCGTTCGAACTTACCGTATACATGGGACCAACCCGGTTTGAACCCAGTTTTAATAAATAAATAAATAAAAACAACAAGTTTGAATTTTCTGAGTTGAAAACTTTACAATCCCTCCCATTCGAACTTGTCAGCCCCTTCCCTTCGAACTTCTCGGCTCCCCCCTTTGAATCCGTTTATATCCTCCATTCACCACCGTTTATCACCTCCATTGACCACACAAGAAACCACCACAGGAAACCCAAACCCGAACGAAAACGTCAATCGCAAAGGAGAATCGAAAATTTCGATCGCAAAACTGGAACGAAAACAGAAAAGTGTTCGATATTGAAGCTTCAAAATGTCTAATTATCAGGTATAACACATTTGAACTCCGAATTATTGTTAATATTTCAAAATTTATACTTGGCATGTTATCAAACACTTGGTGTGCATGAATGTTTTTGCATGATTTGAGGTTAATCGTTAGTGTTTTTTATAGGATTTGTTATATATGTTATTTACAAGTTAGTTTGTTGTGTAAAATTGAATTTGAAAGTTTTTTTGATCGAAAATCGTTTGTAACCAAGATCGTAACCTGGAATCGCGGGTCGTAACCGGTCGTGTCCGAGAAAATTGAATCGTAACTGAGAACGATCTCGGTCATGACTTGACAATCTCGGTCATGGCCGACAAATCCGAGTCGTAACCGAGAACGATCTTGGTCATGACTTGAAATTCTTAGTCATGGCCGAGATTTCCAAGTCGTAACCGAGTACGATCTCGGTGATGAGTTACGATCTCGTTCATTATTGATGTTTCACTTGATTTTGAGTTTGGTTGACTTTATATGACTTTGGTTGACTAAATATGTCCATTTTGACCTAGGTTGACTGTTTTGACTTCGTTTGACTTCGGTTGACCCACTTTGACCTAGTTTGACTGTTTTGACCAATTTGACTTTTGGTTGACCCAGTTTGACTAAGTTTGACCTTGTGTTAACGTAGTTTGACTGTTTTGACCTTTATTTGACCAATTTGACTTTTGGTTAACCCACTTTGACTAAGGTTGTATGTTTAGACTAAGTTTGACCGTGTGTTGACCTTGTTTGACTGTTTTGACATAGTTTGAGATTTGGTTGACCCACTTTGAACTTGTTTGACTGTTCTTACTTAGTGTTACTTTGATTGACTTTTGTGGAGTAGTTATGACTTCGATTGACTTGTTTTGACTATAGTTGAATGTTTATGGCTAATTATGACCTAGGTTGACTGTTTTGACTTAGTTTGACCTTCGGTTAACCCATTTTGACCTAGTTTGACTTTTTTGACAAATTTGACTTTTGGTTGACCCAGTTTAACTAAGTTTGACTGTTTTGACTAAGTTTCACCCTTATTTGACTTGTTATGAATTGAATTAACTTCTTATGACATCGTTTTACTTACTTATGACTAAATTAATGTTTTCTTGATTTATATTCGTTTCTACGATGCTTCGTTAACAATGAAAAACCACATGACGGTTATTAAGCAAATAAATTTGTTGATGACAGATGATCAAAAGACTATATTTAGACGTACATGCTTCGGGCCTTGGTTAGATGTGTTGTGCCTGGACAACGACCCTGGATACGTACATAATTCTCTCCAGAAACGATGTGAGCGTCCGAACATTAGCAAGCCTCGAGAGGAGCCCGAAGAGTTATGGTTTAGACTCACGCCATGCACTCAAATGCGCGTATGAGTGGGAAGGGGGCCGCTCTCCATATAGCACTATCCAAGTACACCATTGGCTCAAATAATGAGTTAATAGGTTGTGTAGAGAAAATCGGGGACTATGCACGATAGAGTCTCAAGCATACAATAGTTGCGTATAAATAAAAGCATATCAAAGTAAGTACTTGCGACAAAAACAACATTTGCAATAAGAACCACATGCTTTTCATCCTAAAACATTTAATAAAACATTAAAAAAAAATGGGTTGTGAATACTCTCGATTGAGTGTGAGCATTGTGTTTGGATGTATTTTGCTTGTGAACCATGTACGACTCATATCCAAGTCCTATGACACGAAGGTTCTAATTAAGTTTTCGTCTAATTAGGCTTGTTTAGAATTGCTTAGCTAACTAAGTAAATTATAAAGTGTCATTACAAGTTGATTTTTATTGGAATTTTGTTAACGTCATTTGTTGGTTTGCAAACAAAATAATTGATACTCGTGAATACAAATCCCAAAAATTGCCAAACTTTGGTAACATAGCATAATATTGTTCATAAATTTTCTGTAAAAATTTGGGAATTTTTAGATGTATATTTATTATTAATTTATGTCTAATATGTGATAGAAATTTGAAATATATAGCAAATGATCCTGGAAAATTACGAAATATTTATCACATCAGTTTCTATCAATTACTAAACTTGTGTAAAAATTTTAAGTCGTTGGAGCAGTGAAACCATGTTTTCCAATATATCATGATTACAAACACATAAAATCCAAACGTATATCAAAAAGCATCTAAATAATGTAATTTTTGGTGTAGGGTGTTATATTCCAGTGGGAATACCACAGAAGAATTTTCAGAATATATTGGCTTGAAAAACTAATTTTTCATGATTTAATTTCTTTCCATAGTTATAGTTTTTGTATTTTCTTAAAGAAGATACATATAAGTTTTTAAAAATTCCAAAATTATTTCCCAAGGTTCTTCGTACATGAAAGTTACTAAGAAAAATAGTATTCTCATTTTTAACATGATTTTAACCCATTTTAGGATTTTTGTAAAATCATCAATATACATTAGTCACATGAATATGTGAAAAATAGTATTCTCATTTTTAACATGATTTCACTCTCTATATATTTTTGTAAGATTATACATACACTACATCTTTTGGACTTGATTTCGATTTGATCATGGATTATCCTTTCTTTTATACACATTAATATGTGAAAAGGATAATCTACAAACATCAAGTATAAAATATGGGATTCTAACCATCGATGGGCATAGAATCCGAATTTTGAAGAGAAATACACATATTTTGAAGTTTAAAAGTAAAAAAAAAAAAGAGTTAGAGATGTATTTGTTTACCTTAATGTTCTTGATTTAACTTGAAGACACCTTCAAAGTCTTGGATTCAAGGTGAAAAGTAGCTGATTTTTGGAGAAGAGTATAAATGTGTGTTTTTGAGAGAAAAATGAGAGAGAAGTGTATGTTTTGGGACGGAGAATGAAATGATTTGATGTAGTAAAAGAGGAGTTTGTGGGGGGATAAGGAGGTGGGGAGGGGGCAGATTTTTGAGGGCATTAATGAGTCATTTTTTATTTTATTTTTTAAATATTATGTTTAAATGTTGTATAATAATTTTTATTAATATAGTGTAAGTATTTGTATAATATAAGGTCTATTTTGTGATGTTTTAGTGATTAATATTTGAGTTATAAAATTTGATGTTCATAATTTCTAAAATACTTAAATTTGTATTTGGATAATTTATAATAGATGTTTAAGTATTAATTTGTCGAATTCGAGCTTCATTTACGTAGTCACGGGATTTTAATAAGTCCTGATTTTTGCGGTAAGATAGAATTTTTGTGATAAGTCATGAGACTTTGATTCGTTTGATTTTCTTAGCACTTTATAACGTAATTGAAAATTCTTAATAGACCTAGGATTCACTATGCAATTCCTAAGACGTTACGATTGTTTCGGTACGCTTAAGGAGTCGTAAATTGAATTACAGATAGAATTATGAGAAAGCTGTAAACGAAATCGAGATTCTAGAAATTCAAGTGCAATTATGACTTGAGATTTCGACGCCCTCATCACAATAAATATATGAAAAAAATATTTTTTTTTATCCCTACAACATTTTTGCTTAGGGTGTGCAAGTGCATACCTACCTCACACTACTGGAAAACATGAATTTGTGACAACCAAAAGTCGTCGCAAAAGTCAAAAAGTCATCTCAGTAGACTTACAGAGACCACATGTGGTCGTTGTAGCGTCGTCGACAATTCGGGCCCACACTTAATTTATTTGACCAAATAAATAAATGGAAAAGAAAACCCATTACTGACGACCTTAGCGACGACAAGTTTTTGGTAGTAGGGTTTTGCATGTTTTTGGTCAATAGGTCGTCACTAAAGGGGTACTGAGACTACCTTTCGTCGGTAAAGGATTCTGCATGTTCTCGTTATTCCCAGGTTTTACCCTAGATTTCGTCGTAGGATCTTTCAACCTGTTAGAGACACAATTTATAACAAATTTCTGCATTTTTTAAATTCATAATTCAAATGCACAAACGATTTAATTATAATGTAATATCGTTATTCTTAGGTTTTACCCTATTTTCGTCGTAGTATCTTTCAACCTGTTAGGGACACAATTTTTTTAATTCATAATTCAAATATGCAAACGATTAAATTATAATGTAATATTATTCAACACAAATAAACGAACAACCAAGTAGTTCCAACAAACAAACCAACAACTGTTCAAAACACTATCATAAATTTTCAACACACCCAAATATAATTGTTCAAAACGCCAACATAATAACACAAACTTACTCATCATCGTCATCTTCTTCACCTTCATCTTTATCTTCATCTTCTTCTTGGACTGAATCACATTTAAAAATAGGAGGATTTGGAACCGTTATGTTATACTGTCTCAAGGCAGCATGCATAGAATTCATATACCTAGCTTGAGACTGCACTTGAGACTGCAATTGGGACAACAAGAGGGTCTGCACTTGAGATTGTTTAGTATGACTTTGCATAACTTCATGCATTTCTTGCGGGGTAAAATAACTCCTAGCTTGTGACCTAGACGCAAGTGAGTCAACACTTTGACTCGAACTTGAACCCCCACTTGAGAGCTTTCTACCCCATCCCCTATTATGTCCGCGCTTGGACCCTAACTTTTTCTCCATTATTTCCTCTTCGCTCATAGGATTTGAACTGTCCGCTTGTATCATCATCTCAGTCTCCATGATTCATAAAAGTAAATAAACAAGAATTATTAGTAGTGACATATGCACTTTACCAAATCTACACAATTCTTTATTACTAATGACTCATTTCTTACATATTGATTTTTGGCTTCATCATTATACCACTCGTGATTTTTATTCTGATGCATTTTCCGCCAATCATCAATGAGACTTCGATATCTACCAATGTCAGAGTTCCACTGTAAACACAAAAACATGAATATATAATAACAATTAATCAAAACTTAAGTCGTCGAGTAGCATAGGATTTGGATCCATGACCACTCGGGTACTTTCGCTTCCTCCAGTTTGCTTCGTTCGTTGAGGACCGTGTGACGTACGACTCGGAAAAAAAAGGTGTACGTGCTCGCCCCATAAGCTAATATCCATGTTATCTGGTGGAAATCATCTAATTTCCCGAGAATACTCATAACCCCCCCACCCCATTTCATCAACCATTTCATCTTAACATCGTATTTGCGATCTTTGTATCGCTCCATAAGGCTTTTGTTCACCCCTAATCAAATCTATTCAGCAAACGGCCCTGCCCAATGAGGACGCATATCAAAGTACGTCTGCATTTTAAAAATTAAATACTTAGAATATTTAAAAATTTATAGTAAGATATTAAAAAAATTAAAACTCTATCTCCAGCCAAATAGTGGATTCCAAAGGAGCCGGAACTGCGTCCCATGATTTATAGCACTTGGGAATCAGATCCACCAATGTCCCTATTATAATAGAGAAGCGGGACACGCTAGGCCCAACCGGAAGTAGTTTGTAATTGTTGGCTTCCAGAATTTCTCGTAGCTCCCTATTCGTGGTAACACCACAATCGCGAACATCACTTGTAAAATTCAAATGAAAATATTAAAATTACAAGTAATAATAATATAAAATAAAATACAAGTAACTGATCAAACCCTAAGGCGTTTCATGAAATCGTAAGGCATTTTATAAAACCCTAAGGTGTTTAATGAAACCTTAAGGCGTAAGGCGTTTCATCAAACCCTAAGGCGTTTCATGAAACCCTAAGGCATTTCATCAAACCCTAACGCGTAAGGCGTTTCAAGAAACCTTAAGGTGTTTGATCAAACCCTAAGGCGTTTCATCAAACCCTAACGCGTAAGGCATTTCTTCAAACCCTAAGGCCTAAAGCGTTTCATCGAACCCTAAGAGGTTTCATTAAACCGTAAGGCGTTTCACGAAACCGTAAGGCATTTCTTGAAATTCTAAGGCGTTTTATGAAACCCTAAGGCGTAAAGCATTTCATCAAACCCTAAGGCGTAAGACGTTTCATCAAACCCTAAGGCGTAAGGCGTTTCATGAAACCTTAAGGTGTTTGTGTTGGTGCACGTTTGGTGACAACAGCTCTTATTTTGTAATAGTTAGTTTTGTTATTAGTTTTGTAGTTAATAATGTAATTTGTTTATTAACTTAGCCTTTTTAGTATTTAGTTTGTATGTTCGTACGAACCTAGGAAGTTCGTACGAACATGTAAGTTCGTACGAACCTAGGACCAGTAAGTTCGTACGAACTTACTGGGTATAAATACTAAGTTGTAATATTTTATTAGAGAGCTTTTTAATCAGTTATATTCGAATATACAGTACTATCTTCGAATACCCTACGAACTTATACACTTAACACTTGTATTTACTTGTTTTGTTGTTGGTTATTGTGTATTATACCATTCCGCAATCTAATACACATTGTAATCCCGTTTGGATCCGTGCAAAGGGACTTTTAATTGGTATCAGAGCTGCAACAAGTCATTGTTGGGTTCAGGATTGCTTTAATCACAAAGAAAACAAGATTTTGAGTGTTTAAGTTGATAAAAGTTGTACTTTTGGATTCCTTAAGCTCTTGTGGTTCTTATCTATCAAGTTTCATTCGAATTCATCGGTTGAATCTCTGTAGATCTAAGTTTTTGTTCGATTTTGGGTGTTGAACAGCAAGTTCGTACAAGTCAGAAAGTTACGTACGAACTTACCCAAAATATCATACGAACCTATAAGTTCGAACGTTTGAATTTTCTGTCAATTTTGACCAGAAGGTTGACCATACGAACCTAGATAGTTTTCGAACCTATAAGTTCGAAGTAATCTAAGTTCGTACGAACCTAGGGCTGTTGACTTTTCTGTTTACACTTTTGACTTGGTTTGACTGTTTCTTGTGATGACAAATCTCAATAAACTGTTAGAAATGGATCACGAGGTTGGTAAGTCAGCCTCACCACCTAAGCTCCTCAAAGGAGAGGACTACTTTTGGTGGAGAGATCGATTTGAATCGTTTGCGAGATTTCACGATATCCGTATGTGGATATGCATTAAAGATGGGTATGACTTACCCACTTACGAATTTGAGGGAAAGACTAAGTTCTGTACATATTCTGTCATGAAAGATGAAGACAAAAAGATGTACGAGGCTGAGAATAAAGCTTTGTCAGCAATTACTATGTGTCTCCCTCAGGAGATCAAGCATACTTTTAAACGCTACCAATTCTCGAAAGAGCTTTGGGAAGCGTTAGAAAAGCGGTTTGATGGAAACGATAAGATCAAAGAGAGTAGAGCTGATTTACTGACCAAACAGTTATATGTCTTCAAACATATGAAGGGAGAGTCATTAGAGGAAATTATCACCAGATACTACCATCTTATGACTGAACTAGACAACAATGGTCTATCCTTCACCGACACTGTCAAGAGCAATAAGCTCCTTGAATCTCTCCCACCAAAATGGGACATTTATACTCTGATGATCAAGGAGAGTACAGGGTATGACACTCTGATTCTCGATGATGTGATTGGAAAGCTGCGTGTGTATGACTTAAACATGCGGAGGAAAGAGACGGGATCTGATCAGGTTCAGGATCCCAACGTTTACCATGGTAAACGAACTGATTCCACTGCATCCACAAGTAGTGGTGTTGCAGCTTTTTATACTGTCGAGGCTGAAACAGACTCGGTTATCAGAAGTTCTGATAGCAATGTCTGTCATATTACTTCGTCAGATGATCAAGGGGTCGATAGAAAACCGAAATCTGGAACCTCAAGCGGTTTTAAATCAATGCCCATGAGCATGAAGTCTGCAGAAGAGGAAATAGCAATGCTTGCCTCTTTCATTGCATCCCGTGAAAACTTCATTAAGGGAAAAATCACTGATCCTGAACTAATCAACGAAGATTACGACCAATTGGATCAAGATGACCTAGAAGAAATGGACTTGCAGTGGCAAATGGCCATGATTACAAGAAGAGCCCAACGGTTTATGAACAGAACCGGGAAAAAATTCATGAGTAGCAAAGTGGGATTCGACAAGTCTAAAGTGAAGTGCTATAACTGTGATGGTTTTGGGCACTTTGCTAGAGAATGTCAGAGACTGAAGAGAGATCAAACTTCAGGTCAGAACGGGTCAAGATACCACAGTCAAGGTTCCTCTGAGAACAATCAGACCTCATGAAGTATTCATACTTCAAGAGCTCTGGTGGTTCAAACTCAAGATGGAGCATATGATTGGAGTTAAAAGTCTGAGGAATCACAAGCATTCATGGCCTCCATTACTGAAGAAAAGGAGGAAAGCAATGCTGAATCTGATACAAAAAAGGAAGTAGCTACAGAGATGGAGACAGATGCACCTGCTCAAGAGACCAGAGAGGTAAAGTTGAAGTCCACTGAAAACATGAGCTCAGAAGACTTTATTGCCTACATGGCCAATCTGGATGCTGAAAAGCAAAAGGTATTTCTTATTTTAGACTTAGTTGTTAAAGTCTGTGTATTATGTACGAATTTTCAGGTACAAGCTGAGGAATTAATCGAGTCATCCAACTTGATATCAGCTCAGCTAAACTCTGTAAAAGAGGAAAATGCTATTCTAAAACAAAGAAATGCTGAACTTTTGAATAAGGTCAAGGCTGACAAAGAGGACTTAAGGGTGTTGAAAGAAAGAGTTAATGAGCAAAGTCAGATTATTGACTTGGCTCATGAACATGTTCTTGATATAACAAAACAGTCCTCTGAAAAGGAAAAGGAGCTTGCTGATGCAAAAGTTAGGATTGCAGAATTAAATAAAAAACTTGAATTAAGAAAATTCTCAATCGAAACTCTGGATAATATGTTAAGCTCACAAAAACAGCCAAGAGACCTTCGAGCAATGGGGTATACTGAGTCCCCTCCTCCTTTTAATCATAACTATACTTCTTCACCTGATGAATCTGAGTAGTTACCTGCTAGTGATTCTGTAGTTTACTCAACCATTCCTAGTTTCATTCAATTTGTGAGACCTGAGGAAGCTGAGGTTACTATCGTGACTGAATCAACATCATCTGACACTTTAATGTCATCCATCTCTGAACTAAAAATAAAAACTATACCAGTGGATGAATGTGAAAAGGAAAGTGTCACAGAGAAGGTACAGACCACAACTGAATCTGTTTTACCCAGATCTGAAAAAGAAAAGGGTAAACAGGTGGAAAGTATCTTACTTCCAAGTTTGCCAAAGTTGGATAAATCAACAGTTCAGAAGGCCCCGAAAAAGGCCTTAGTGAAGCGTTCTTGCTTCGTGTGCCATGAAAAGGGACACGTTGCAAGTATTTGTCCAACAAAGGGCAAAAGTGGAAAGACACAGGTGAAAAAGGACCAATCACCTGTAAAATCTATTTCGTCTCCGGAGAAGAAAACTCTTGTTCCCGAGACGACTTGTGTAAGTGATAGAGTGGCTAGCTGGTTCTCTAAAACAATGAATACACATGAAGCTAGCTCCTCTGGGAGAATTGGTTTGGGTTATAAGAGAACATTAAGTACTCAGAAAACTCGACCTGTTCAGAAATCTGTTAAGTTCACGACAAATGATGTGTCTAGGAACAATACTCCTTTAAGAGGTGGGTTCCATGGACAGTCATCCAGGTCGAGAACTCCACAGAGATTTAATACTCCAAATAATCGTTTTTCTAATACAAATAGTAATAATAAGAATTATCACAATTCGAATTATCACTACTCCAACGTGTTTAGATCTACGTCCAACCCCAGACCAGTAAATCTGAGACTTTTTCAGAAGTCTCCAGAGAGAAAGTCTAGTAGTAGTTCCTCCCATACTCAAACGAATGTGACTCTCAAAGCATCCACCTCTAAGCCAAAGAGTAATGGATACTTAAAGGAATTTACATTCGTGGATGAGAATGGCAGACCCAAGACCGTCACGGCTTGGGTCCCTCTTGATGACTAACTTTTCTATTTTGTGTGCAGAAGTTAATCAAACGTGCTGCCAACTGGTGGTATGTGGATAGCGGTTGCTCAAGGCACATGAAGGGGGAAAGGCAGCTTCTTGTGGATTTCATACACAAGAAGGGAGGATATGTGAACTTCGCTGGTGAAAAAGGTGGACAAATCACGGGATTTGGTACAATAACAAATGGAAAATTTAAGCTAGAGCAAGTCAAATATGTTGAAGAGCTGAAGCATAACCTGATGAGTGTATCTCAGATCTGTGACAAAGGACATCCTGTCCATTTTACGGATAGACAAGCACTCATTTTAAAACCTGGTTTTGTCATTCCAGATGAATGGATAATCATGAGGGCTCCCAGAAGGAATGATACTTATGTGTTGGACATGAGTGTTACTGAATCCTTCCCGGAGTCGACATGCCTTATATCCACAGCATCTGAGTCTGATTCTCAGTTGTGGCACCGGAAAATGGCACATTTACACTTTAGAAAGATGAACTATATAGTCAAGAATGGACTAGTGCTAGGTGTTCCAGTACAGAGATTTGGTCTAGAGGATAAATGTGTGCCTTGTCAAAAAGGCAAACAACACAAGAAGCCTCATCAGTCAAAATCTCAAAATTCCATTGCCTCAACCTTTGATCTTCTTCATATGGATCTATTTGGTCCTGTGAACGCAAGGAGTATAGGTGGTAAACATTACTGTCTAGTTATCACTGATGACTTTTCACGTTTTTCATGGGTATTCTTTCTGGCATCAAAGGATGAGACAGCAGAAATGCTGATGACATTCTTTACCCAGATTGGACATCAATTTGGTCGAGGAGTCAAGAAGATACGAAGCGACAATGGCTTAGAGTTCAAGAACTCGGTATTGAACGTCTTTTGCTTAAGTAAAGGAATTCAACACCAGTTCAGTGCACCTTATGAGCCACAACAAAATGGTGTCGCTGAAAGGAAAAACCGTACCTTGATTGAAGCAGCAAGAACAATGCTGGCTGATTCAAAGCTTCCTGTCATTTTCTGGGGAGAAGCAGTGAATACAGCTTGTCATGTACTCAATAGAGTTTTAACCGTTAAGAAGCATAACAAAACATGTTATGACCTCCTAAATGGTCGAAAACCAAACCTGACTGGTCTTGAACCCTTCGGTGTTCAATGTACTTTATTAAAGACCAAACATCAATCAAAATTTGGTGAGAAAGCTAATGAAGGATTATTCCTAGGTTATGAAGTTGGATCTCCAAACAAAAGGGTCTATAATAAGACAACTGGCAGAGTTGAGATTGTATATAATATACAAGTCACATCCTATACTCCAGCTGTACAAACTGGACCAGAATGGTTATTTGATTATAATGCTGTCTTCAAATCATTCAATCTTCCGTTCTTAAGTGAAGCTGACACCTTGGGGGCTAGAACATGTTGTGCTAGATGATGGTGAAATCAATGCGTTTGCACCAAGATCTAGTATTCCAAGTTCGAAAGATGCGAATGACAAAGGGAAAGAAACTACTGTCGATCCTATTGCGGATAGTGATTCAAATCTGAATGACATTCCATCTTCTTCAAAGGATACAAATCCTGTGCAAGAAATTGCAGAGGATAATGTACCACCTCAGGGGGGGTTAGGATCAAATCTAGGATCTAACTTAATTGTTGACTCTACGGTCTCAACTCGTGTGAACAAGTATCATCCGATTGATAATATCATTGGTGATCCGAGTTCTAGATTGAAAACTCGTAGAGAGATATTGGATTGCAACAGTCTTTATGCATCAATACAAGACACTGGAATCATGCATAAGTGTATGTTCAGTTGTTTCATATCTCAAATTGAGCCAAAAAATGTACAAATGGCTCTTAAGGATAATTCTTGGGTAGAGGCTATGCAAGAGGAGCTTGATCAGTTCAAGAAGCTCAAAGTATGGGAGCTAGTTGATCTACCAAAAGGGGAATATATAATAGGCACCAAATGGGTGTTTAAGTGCAAACGTGATGACAAGGGTGTTGTAACTCGCAACAAAGCCAGATTGGTAGTTCAAGGTTTTAATCAGCAGGAAGGGATAGACTATACAGAGGTGTTTGCACCTGTAGCAAGGTTGGAAGCAATTCGATTGTTTCTTGCATATGTTGCACATAAAAGAATCAGAGTCTATCAACTTGATGTAAAGAGTGCCTTCCTATATGGTAAAGTTCAGGAACTTGTGTTTGTCCAACAAGCTCCGGGGTTCAGTGATCCAGACTATCCAGACCGAGTCTATAAATTAGACAAGGCTCTGTATGGGCTGCATCAAGCACCTAGAGCATGGTATGAGACACTATCTACTTATCTCTTGGAAAATGGTTTCAAGAGAGGGCAGATAGATTGTACATTGTTCATCAAATGGCAAAAGGAGGATTTTCTACTTGTTCAAGTGTATGTCGATGATATCATTTTTGGATCATCTGATGAGAAAATATGCAGAGACTTTGAACAAGTCATGAAGCGAAGATTTGAAATGAGTGCGATGGGGGAATTGAATTTCTTCTTAGGATTACAAGTTGATCAAAAGAAGGATGGATTCTTCATCCATCAGACGAAGTATGTTCATGAAATGCTCACGCGTTTCAAGATGACTGAAAGCTCGTCATATGGTACTCCGATTCAATTGAATCACAATCTTGGACCAGATTCTGAAAGTACTGAAGATGTGGATCCGACTCTATATCAGGCCATTATTGGTTCTCTCATGTATCTAACCGCTTCTAGACCAGATATAACATTTGCAGTCTGTTTGTGTGCGCGCTTTCAATCTTTTCCTAAGGAATCGCACATGAAAGCAGCAAAGAGAATATTGCGTTACCTTAGAGGAAAACCTAAGTTAGGTCTTTGGTATCCCTCGGGAGGCAATTTTGACTTTGTTGCTTATACTGACTCAGATTATGGAGGTTGTAACCTAAATAGGAAATCTACCACGGGAGGTTGTCAGTTATTAGGGGGTCGCATTGTTTCATGGCAATGTAAGAAACAAACCTCGGTCGCAATCTCAACCTGTGAGGCTGAGTATGTGGCAGCCGGTAGTTGTTGTTCACAAGTATTGTGGATACAACAACAGCTGCGCGACTATGGTTTGAATTTCACTAACACTCTTATTATGATTGACAATCAGTCAACCATGTCTATAACTAATAATCCTGTGAAGCATAGTAAGACGAAACACATTGAAATAAGACATCATTTCATTCGTGACTGTGCAGAAAAACATTTGATTAAATTAGTTAAGGTCATAACTGATGAAAATCTGGCTGACCTTTATACAAAGGCATTTGATCGGTCTCGGTTTGAGCTCTTACTCCAACTTAATGGGATGAGAAATCCTGAGTAAATATTTCCACAAAGAACTTAGTATGTTTCTATTTCTATTTCTTAGTTATTTTACCTTTTATCTTTGCAAAACCAATAAGAATTTTGAGGGTCACTGTACTAATTGCAAAGAAATGATGAATCTTTTACCCATGCCTAGAACATTTTATATGTGTGGCTCTAAGATGCAGAACATTCACAGTAAATGTACCTAAAAACGCAAACGTATTTGATAGCTTCACTTTACGATGTATTGGTAGGCATGCGACATAATGGTTTTCAAGTACTTAATCTATAATAAATAATACGATTTTTTTGCTATCTTTATTTTGATGTACGGCTTAAGTCTTAATTCTTAGGAGATGGACCGTTCATGAATGCTTGTTACCGGATATAAAACAACATTAAATCATCTGGGGAGTTCACTGACTGGTTCTTCTGCTTCATCTAGAACTATGTTGACCTAGATTCAGCCAGTGTATCCTAAAAACTAGAACAAACTCGACCGTGAAACAAGAATACCGTTTTCAAGGTCTCTAGTCAAACTATGTCGCTTTGTTGTACGAAAGTACAGACCTGTCACATCTGGCTTGATTTTAGATTTGTTTGTTTCTAACCATAGTCTTGTCATTAAATTGAAACATGTACCTATGTACATTGCTGATAAAGCAAACAGACTTGACTTTAAAGATGAAATAAAAATGAAAAATATCCGTTACATGTTCTTCATGACTGTCTAGATCTTAAGGGTATATCAAATGTAAGATTCACAAGAGATCGTGAACAATAATCTTATATGTACTTGAGAATTCTGAATGACGAATACTTAAGTGGATAACAATACCAATAATCGTTGTGTTCTATTAATTACAACAATAATAATCAAAGGAATAAATGTTATTCCTAACTGTGTATTGCTCATATCATGGCTAATTCGATCTTTGTTTCTGTGACTCTCTCAAAAATATTGTACTTTTCAATATATGAACAATTTCATATTTGCAATTTTCATCTTATGTTATTTTTTAAGTGTTTTAAATAAATAAAAGAATAAAAGTTCTTTGTCTTTGGGAAATGTTTACTTTTTATTTGTTTAATTGTTCAAACCTTGCTCATTTGAATGCCTAAGTATTTAGGTCATTGCTTTTCGTTTTTAAAATAGAAAAAGTTAAACTTTTTAATTTTAAAATTCTAAGTTCGTACGAACTTAGAAGGTATGTTCGAAGGATATGTTCGTACGAACATATAGGTTCGTACGAACCTACTGGTAGTATAAAAGGGTCAACTCAGGGTCAAACTCCACATTTTCAGAAACCCTAAGTTCGTACGAACATACTGGAGCCTTCGAACCTACATACGAACATACCAGCGGCTTGCATTTTTCGAATCAAAAATCATATTTTGACTGTTTAATTGAATTATTGACCAATAATCTTCATCACAATCATATTCCTCAACTTAGTAAGTGATTTCTTCATGATTTAACACGCTAAACATCAACACATTCGGATTTAAGTTAGGTTTTGTGCAAAACAAACTTAAAATCAAAATTCTGTAACTTTAAATTGTTAAAATTGGTGTTTTGTAGTTGCAATATGCTATACGCATATAGGCGCACCCTTCCCATGTTCCTGATTGCATTTTCATTGACAAAATTTTTGAACTTCGGTTTTCAGTTCATTCGTTCGAACCTACAAGTTCGTACGAACCTATAGGTTCGTACGAACCTAGCCAATGTAAGTTCGTACGAACTTAAGTTTGACTTGGTCAAACAGTAAGTTCGTACGAACCTACAAGGGCAGTAAGTTCGTACGAACTTATATGTTCGTACGAACCTACTGTGGTTTGAACTTTGAAATTTTTTTAAGACTTGTTTTAATCGTAGAATCTTGTTTGCAGGGTTCTAAATTAATTATGCCTTTCAACTAACATTGTTATTTTTTTATTTTTGGTGTGCTTGCTTTTGGTTTTGCAGAAATGGCTGATCAAGTACGTGAGTTCTTCAACAAACATAATGTGGCTGTTTCGTTTGATCTCGCAAATCCAGCAACCGTACCATTTCGAGGCATGCTGGAGTTTCTCATGCGCTCACGTGTGTTTTATGCTCTTACTCACTCGCCAACGCTATGTTTTCCATATCTTAGCCAATTTTGGGCTACGGCGATACATGATTGTGAGCCTCAGCCTCCGGTCATAAGAGCTACCGTCAATGGGGTGGATATCGAGTTTTCTGCCGATTTTCTGAGGCAGGTTCTGCATCTGGGAACTGAAGAACAGGAAAATGGCCCAACTTCTTTTTCTCTTGATATGCATGCCGGCGCGTTTCAACGCATGGGCTATGTGGGAGATGTTGTCCACACCCAATACACCAAGAGTCTGGTGTACGGCCAGTGGCGCTATCTTATGCATATCCTGCTGGTGTCATTCGGGCCAAAGAAGGCGGGATTTGATACCATGAACCATAAGCTGCAGTCTGGGATGATTTCCCTTGTCTACAACAAACCCAACAACTTCTCGCAGTACTTTTTCGATGAAATGGTTCAGCAGATTAAGGGGAGTGTGAAGGAGCACTTTATTCTATACCCCCGGTTTGTCATGATGGTGATAAACGCCCTTCTTCCGAATCTTCCAGCTATCGACCTGGTGGTTCATTTGATGCCGGTCGGACAAGAAGATATTTGGGCACTGTCTCAGCCACAACAAGAGACGTGCAGTTGCAGATAGGCCACAGGATGTGCCTTTGTTTGGGGCAATCATTGATGCCAACTATCAGGCTCCACCAGATCATGGTTGGTTGGATGCGCCTATGCCCCAGGCAGCTGCTGAGGTTCAAGCTCAAGAACCCGAGCAGGCACAAGTTCAGGAAGAAGTGGCTGCTGTTGAGCCACAGCAGGAAGTTGTTGAAGAAATCTTCCAGCAGATAGAGCACCCTGCTGAGGGAGAGCGTGTTGACGCTAATGTTGCTACTGAGTTGGTTAGGGAAGTTCTTCAGGGCGAAGCAGGGCCCAGTTCTAAGCCCACTTTTGATGATCTCTTCAAGGACATTGATGACTACTCTGTAGCCCGAGACACATGGTCTCCACCTGCTGCTGAAGCTGATAAGGATGCAGCTCTTGATTCTGAGGCTACAGAATCTGATGCAGATGATGATGATGATGGTAATGATGATGATGATGACGCGGACCGCCCTATGATTGGGTTTCATAGGTCCAAGGGGGTGTTGATTGACCCTAAGGCCGCCCAGGAGAAGGAAAAGGGCAAGCGAAAGGTTCAGGTTGATGATGAATATGTTCCCGAGGACTCCGATGATGAATCTGAACCGGAACAGTTCCGGTTGCAGGCACGCAAGCGCCAGCGTCCAACTGGTGTGGTTATTGGAGCGGGTGGTTCTGCTCCTACGATTATCACACCTACACCACCACCCGTTGCTCCATCAACAGTACAACAACCACCAGTTGCATCTACAACCACACCACCCACACCTTCTACTGCTCCACCTACGACTCAACCCACCCGATCTGTTCCTAACCCGACTGCTCTTCTCTCAGATCTGGATAAGTTTACCTATCTTGAGGGCCGGATCACTAGCTTGATGGATATGGTGACTGCCTTGACTGCTGTGGTTACAAGCCAGGAGGTTCGAGTCACAAATCTGACGGCTATTAATGAGCGCTTAGAAAAGCAACTTGAAAAGGTAGAAGATCAAGTGCGGCTAAATGAGGTCACTGTCTTCCAAATGAAGCGATAGTCGCTCAGGGGCGATAAGACACTAGGATGCAAGGAAGATGAGCTGAGACTCAAAGCTGATAATGACCGTGACGATGATCCAAGTGCACCCAAAGGAGGTGAGCTGTCTGGCTCTTCATCTAAAGTGCAAGGTGCAGTTATAGCTCAGGGGGAGTCTGGTCAAGGTTCTGGTGTGAGCGGATCTGGACAAGGTGCTTCAAAGCCTCAAGAAGATATTGAACCATCTGGAGGGTGGAACAAAGAGTCCAGTGAGGCACATGCAGAAGGGTCAGACTGGAGCAAGAAAATTGAAGAAAAAACGGATCAGAAAGGTGGTTGGGGAACAGAATCAGGGTCTGGTGTTGGTGCAGCGGCAGATAGTGGTGGTAGCCAGAAATCAGGGTGGGGTACAAAGAAGAATGGAAATGAAGCTGAGATAGCTGGTAGTAAAACACAAGAGTCCCCTGTAAATATTGCTGAGACTGATACTATCGAGGCATTGCTTGGTTTGGATGACCCGGATAGTGATTGGTCAGAATTAGAGGAATGGGAGATCCTCAGTAAAGAGGTTGCTGATTGGAAATCAGATGAAGAGGTCCTACCTGATGCTGATGCAGATGTGGACGAATTCGTGATAGATACACAACCTGTTACTGAAGTTGTGGTTGAGAGTGAAGCTGGCGAGAAAGTGATCGACTTGGAGCAGGACTTAGCTCTTGAAGTTGACTCAGATTCAGAAGAAGTTGAACCAACTCGAGAAGAGTTAAAGAGGTTATGGTTCAAAAAGGTTGAAAAGGAACCAGAGATTAAATATAAAGGTGATATCAGGGTCAGAGGATCGAGCGGGTTGAAGCGTGGAATCATAAGTTGGTTTTATGACAGTGATCTTAAACTGTTCATATTAAAAAGATATGATGGGATTCAGTACTTGAAAAATAAACTGAAGACCTTTAGCTCGCTGCCAAAGATTGAATTGAAGGAGCTTGCCTGGTTAGACTTAGTAAATATTGTCAATGATCCTTACGCTAGTACTTTGGAAAGAATCTTAAAGCGTGAAGGAAGATCCAATAAGTTTGAAAGTCTAAAGCCAAAACCGGGTAAAAGAGTTCCAGATCTGACCAGGATTGACCCTTTCACTAACAAGCCATGGATGAAGATGGTCTACAGACCGGTCAAGTGCTTGAAGAGAGTTCCTTTGAAGAAAATGCCACAAAACATTCTTGCAAATCTCAAGTGGTGGTACGTTGACAGCAAGATGGCTGAAGCTGTGATGGAAGATGCTGAGGAAAATGTGCTGCTAAGAGTGTATGATAGTTTGCATCTGGTAAACTTGTCTAAAGACGATCTGATGAAGCTTCATGTAAACAAGATCTTGTATAGAGACAACTGGAGACATGAAGGACGTAAATATCAGAGGGTCGTCAATGTGTGCATTGAGAAAGGCTTATGGGCTGAGAGTCGACAGAGTTGATCAAGAATCAAGATTCGACAGAGCCAGAAGACTGAAGACTGACCGAGCTATTGTCAAGGGGGAGTCTGTTGGTGCACGTTTGGTGACAACAGCTCTTATTTTGTAATAGTTAGTTTTGTTATTAGTTTTGTAGTTAATAATGTAATTTGTTTATTAACTTAGCCTTTTTAGTATTTAGTTTGTATGTTCGTACGAACCTATATGTTCGTACGAACATGTAAGTTCGTACGAACCTAGGACCAGTAAGTTTGTACGAATTTACTGGGTATAAATACTAAGTTGTAATACTTTATTAGAGAGCTTTTTAATCAGTTATATTAGAATATACAGTGCTATCTTCGAATACCTACGAACTTATACACTTAACACTTGCATTTACTTGTTTTGTTGTTGGTTATTGTGTATTATACCATTCCGCAATCTAATACACATTGTAATCCCGTTTGGATCCGTGCAAAGGGACTTTTAGTTTGATCAAACCATAAGGCGTTTGATCAAACTATAAAGCGTTTAATCAAACGCTAAGGCGTTTCATCAAATCCTAAGGTGTTTCATCAAACCCCAACGCGTAAGGCATTTCATCAAACCCTAACGCGTAAGGCGTTTCATGAAACCCTAAGGCATTTCATCAAACCCTAAGGCGTTTCATCAAACCATAAGGCGTTTGATCAAACCCTAAAGCATTTCATCAAATCCTAATGTGTATCATCAAACCCTAACGCGTAAGGCGTTTCATGAAACACTAAGGCATTTAATTAAAACCTAAGTTTTTTTATCGAACACTAAGTTATTTCATTAAACCCTAACGCTTAAGGCGTTACATAAAATAAAAGGACGTTTTCACCAAACTCTAAGATAATTAGTTTTTAAGTATATATAATATTATAAATGTAAATTAAAAACTAATTTTTTTTGTAATTATTGTTTAATTAATTAAAAATATTATAAATTTAAAATTAAAATTAATTTGCGTTTTAATTGTATGTTTTGTATTAATTAATCTCTAATATACATTAGAATAACCCCAAAGGAAATAAAAAAAACCCTATAGCGACTCTGGCGTCGTCGCTAAAGGGTGACCCTGGAAAAACATTTTTGGCGCCAATGGAAAATAAATCAAAAAGAAATTTAAAAATTCTTTAGCGCGACAAAACGCGACGGCATGTCTTAAAAGTCAAAGTCAAAGTAAAAGGTTGAAAAGTTTTGTCGTTTTGCTACCCTTAAGCGACTACTTGTGTGGGTCTCTAAAGGCGTCATTTCCTGCTTTTCTTGTAGTGTCACCATGTACATCTGCCACTGTTGATGAGAACGAATCAACTCTTTCTCTTCATCGATTCATTCCACTATTATTAGTATTTACGTTTTATAATCTTTTTCTTAGTTTTTTAAAAACTAATCTAGTAATAGATAAGAATATTAACGTATATATTTCTAGTAGAAGTCGATGGGAAAACATTAACAGGTTTATGAAGTATATGCCCATAAATGTAACAAGGCGTATTTTATGTGAGGAGGAGACTTGAAACAAGTTTGATTGTTAGTTGCAGAATTTATCCATAACATGTAAGAATCGGGATAGATTACCATATACAGGGTGGTAGAAGATACTTTGTGTATGTTGATGAACTCCATACTTTAGGTTATGTTGAATGAAGATATAGTGTCAGATTTTGCAAAAGTATGGATGATAAGGAGATGAACGAGGCAGTAATGGCTGAGCTTTTCAATTTGGTGGATATAGCTCATGATTTAGGATTTCTTGGTGAAGATGACTATGGCTGTTTTTGTAGCTCATCATGTTAAGATAAATAAGATGCCCATGGGATTAATAGTTGAACAGATGGAAGAAAGAAGTCATCTTTTACCTAAATGGGTAAATTTTGAAGAAAGCACTTATGTGATTACGTCTACTACTGAAGGACTTCTGTATAGAAATATAAATGGTGTTGAATGCTTCCAATCTGTTAAAATTCTACACTCATAAGCATATCATCATTTGATTGCTCTAATGTATATGTGCAAGTCTGAGCAGAGTTTTCCTTTCAAGAAACATTGATAGATGTTTATTTTATCATCTAGGCACACTTGACAAGATTTCTTGGTCTGCAAAAGAGATGTAGCAGAATTGGACATGTTTACCCGGAAAAAATGAGAGGATCGGCAGTGACGAAATGATGATTATAGAGAGAAGGAAAAGAGAGAGAGGATTGGATCTGAGTGATCATGCTAATATGTAATAGACTGGATTTGTACATGACTTATCTAATCTATAAAACTCTATTTTTTTATAAGATCTCAAAAGAAATGTATATGAGACAACTTAGATTAGTTCTAACTTTTGTAAAGGTTTTGACATCATGAGATATGAGGATATTATTGGAAAAAACAATGATTAAATTCAAGTTAAGAATCTAATGGTTAAAGTCTGAGTCATACTTAAATTTAGCTAAGTGTTATTTTTTAGTTTCAGTCATATGCTTGGTCTGAGTGTGAGTAGGTCAAACTAAGACTAAGACATAACGAGATCAAGTCACACTCAAACTGAAGATTCAGAAGATTAGATCAAGCTCTGAAGATAAAGATTGAAGATGTTATTTACAGCTCTGATCTAAAAATATTCAGAGATACCCTATTAGTCAGCTTGATTTGAATATTGACTGTATTTATCGTATTTTCGTATATTATTCAAAGTTCGTTAGTAATAGATAAATTAGAGATACACTAAGATTGTGTTTTCTACTTATCGGCTTGTGTATAAATACGGTTGTAAACCTTCATTGGAAGGTGTCCATCGTAAACTTTACGATTTAATAAGCGAAGACATAAAAGAAATCCAATGAGTCTCATTCTAATTAAAGGGAGAAAATAAACCAAATTGGGTCACAGTATGACGCTATGTGATGGTTAGTTTTACCAGATCTAAAACTTTCAAACATAGTTTACCAACGTAGATTATTGCATCTAGTTGAATACTATTTTATAGGATAATCATGTATCATGTGATCTTCTTTGTCAAAGATGTAAGCTATAGTCAAAATTGAGAAAAATAATTACTATATCGTTTTTAAATTAATAACTGGATACAGTTAAGAGGGGCAAACCTACCCGGAGGGAAGAGAGCAAAAAAAATCACCCACCTTGCATCATGTGTCAGATAGCAAACTTAAATTTTACCCATTTATCTTTCTAATATTATACTTCATATCCTACTATTTTTTTCATTAAACACTCCCCCGCGCCACCATCACACATCACCTCCAACCTCCTTCTGCTGATGCTGCCGCCAAATTCTATGAGTGTGGTTCAGGAGGACAGCCCTAGAAGAGAAGAGTGGCCAATATCTCCACCAACCAAAAAGTAACACATGTCATCGAACACATTTTCGTTTTTTTATGTTTTCATTCGTTTTTTCATTTTCTTTTCATTTTTTAAAGTTTTTTTTACGTTTTCATTCGTTTTTCATTTTCTTTTCCTTTTTTTACCTTTTTCACACTTTCATTCGTCTTTTTCATTTTCTTTTCGTTTTTTACGTTTCTTTTACGTTTTCATTCATTTTTTCATTTTCTTTTCGTTTTTTTACGTTTTCATTCGTGTTTTCATTTTTTTTTCGTTTTTTTTACATCCCGTTGGTCAAAGGAAAAGGGTCCCGATTCCGGGACGGAGCCGTATGACGCGAGAGTCTCATGTACGGTTCCTTTGAGAAGGGTGTGATACCACCACCTATCAGGCCCGACGAGCGGTCCACGGAGTTGCATCCCTACTCACCTGGTCCATGCACATCGCTCTCTCTAGGAGGTTGGCCTTTTCCTACTGAACACTTTCCTGCAAAAGATAGGGTACTAGAAAGGGATCATACGAAGGCTATTTTTCATTTGTTTTTTCATTTTTCATTTCATTTATTTACTTTTTTTATGTTTTCATTCGTTTTTTAATTTTACCTTTCATTTTTTTATGTTTTTAATACGTTTTCATTCGTTTTTTCATTTTTTTTCGTTTTTTACGTATTTTTTACGTTTTTCATTTTATTCGTTGTTTTAACTTTATTTTACTTTTTTCATTTTATTTTTGTTTTTTTACGTCTTTTGACGTTTTTTACATAATGCATGTTACTTTAATGTTTATTGCTGCATTTTATATATAATGCATGTCATTTTAATGTTTGTTGTTGCATTTTGTACATATTGCATGTTATTTTGATGCTTGTTGCTGCATGTTATATATACTGCATGTCATTTTAATGTTTGTTACTGTATTTTATACATACTGCATGTTATTTTGATGTTTTTTGCTGCATTTTATACATACTACATGTTATTTTGATGTTTTTTGCTGCATTTTATACATAGTGCATGTCATTTGGATGTTTCTTGCTGCATGCTATATATACTACATGTTATTTTGATGTTTGTTGCTGCATTTAATACATACTGCATGTTATTTTGATGTTTGTTGCTGCATTTAATACATACTGCATGTTATTTTGATGTTTTGTTGCTGCATTTTATATATAAGATGCAGCAACAAACATCCAAATGACATGCAGTATTTATAAAATGCAATAACAAAACATCAAAATAACATGCAGTATGTATATGAAAATTTTATGTTATATTTTTTTTTTCTTAACTTCTAACCTAATTGTTCTAGCTAATTACAAAAATGTCACAATTATTAACCATTGATCAAAAAATTGATGGCTAGAATGACTTGCTCACTCTTTTCTCCCTAACTCCTCTTCTCTATTAATCCCATTTCAATTTTTATTTTTAGTTGTTACTAATTTTCTTTCCTTAACTTTTTTTTTTTCAATTTTTTTAACTTTTCATTTAACCATTTTTATTTCTTCTTTTAAGTCTTTTCTAAAAATTATTTTCTTTATTTTTTTTAAATCATTAGATTAACCTTTTTAACCATCTTTCTTTAAAAAAAAACACTTTTATTTAAACTTTTTTAACCTTTTTATCATCATTATATAAAAAGACAATGAAAAACATAATTCATTATAAACTACTGCATCATAGTTTTCGAAAACTATTACATCGTACTTCTATCATCTTTCAATCAGCATTGCATAATCTTTTTCAGCACTGCATTATGCTATAAATCACCACATCATCTTTTAATCAACACTACATTATGCTAGAAACCATTTCATCATTCTAGACACCACTACATCATCTTTTAATCAACACTACATTAGACTATCAACCACTACACCATGCTAAAAATTACTACATCATCTATTAATCAACATTGCATCATGCTCTTAAGTGAAACACATTGCATTCGGTCAATAAACAAATCATCATTCTTTAAAATAAAATCATTGCATCTTACTTTCAATCAACACTGCATCATGCTTTTAAATATAATCACTTTATCTTACTTTCAATCAAACACTGCATTATGCTATAAACCACTTAATCACATTTCAATCAACACTGCATTATGTTATGAACCACTGCATCATGCTTTAAGTTAAAACACACTGCATCATCGGTAAATAAAAAACACCACATCATGCTTTAAAATTAGACACTACATCTTAGAAAAAAACTACATCATATTTGTATAATTCCATTGCTAATATTTAGAAAAATAGCAAAAACGAAACAAAATTTTAAAACATGTCATTACTAATTGCTAATATGGAAAACATAACTGAAAAAAATAAAAATAAGAAAAGGTAAAAAGTAATTTATAAACAAAACAAAACAAAAATTAAAAGGTTTAAAAAAAGTTAACATTTAAGGTTTATAAAAGCAAAAACAAGAAAAAATTTGGCTGCAGGAGGCGACAACTGGCATCGGCCAGTGGTGGAGGTAAGGGTGGGGTGAAGAAGGAAGGAAGAGATAATAAAAAAAAAAAAAAGTGGAGGGTGGAAAAAAATAGAGAGAACATGGACAGAGCATAGGTGAAAATTGATGTTATGTTTTTTCTTAACAATTACCCTCATTTTCAAACTTATTTCAAAAATGTCACTCTTTCTTCTTGATCATTAATTTAACTTATTGTTTGATCCAATAGTCCATATCTCCTTTCCTTCGTCCATTCTCTAACCCTCGCTTTCTCTTTGATCTCAAACCTTATTATTTGAGTATATATTTTGTTGTCTTACAAAAATGAAGCGTGAAGGAAATCGGACTCTACAATTTCACTGACAAAAGGAAACAAATCTTATACAAATATATAAAGTATGACAAGAAGCATAAAACTTTTGACTTATGTGTTTTATATTCCAGTTTGTTCGATTTCTTTCTCATTTTATTTGAATTTTTATATTGGATATTGTTTGTTCTTAGAATTTGTGATTTGGAAGAGTAGTGACACATGTGATAATGATATGAAGATTAAACCAGTTACGTCAATGGAATCGATAAATTGAATCAAAATCAATTACATTCACCCATTAGAATTGAATATCAACAATCCTATAATTTTTGAGTTTTGTCCAAATAATGAGTTCATTAATTAATCTAATAAATGAAGGTGAAAAAGTAAAAAATATACGTACTGCATGTCTGCATACAAAAAATACAACACAATAAATAAAATCTGGTAAGGCCTATTTGGAAATTTAGTGAAACCCAATTGATAAGGCCCACTTGAATTGGGCTATTGTTTGCACATGGGCTATCACTTTTGTTGTCTGTAATATCAATCGGCCAAACCTAAAAAATCATTCATACCCGTTTCTAAACTTCCCAAATTCTACAATTATGTATCGTCAAGCTAGAGTTGCTATTCGTAGTAGTGCAAACTAAGTTAAACTTCGCTTCTTAGTTTCGCAGTATTATATGTTGATATAAATATAATTATACAATATACACATATTGATTAGGTTTAAAAATCGTTAATCATGTTTGAGTTTTACGTTCATTTTTACAAGAAGGCCGTTATAATGATTTCATTAAATTAATGAATAGATTAATTGCTATATAGTTTCATTATTGTTATTAATTAATAATTAAACTCTCATTTTCATTAGGTTGCTCAATCGATCCATTCACCCTTTTATATTAATTATCATATAAGTTCCAACTAAATTAATAATTGAAAACTTTCTTACATCTCATAAGTTGTTTGTTTAGTAACTGTTGCCTATAAATCCTCATTGACCATCACATCCAACCAATGTTTAAACCAGAAATGGGTAAGAACACCAAAACACTAAACACTGAACCGAAAGAAAACACTGTCATTTGTCATTTTTCTTGATCAGCTGTAAGAGGGCGAAGATTCTCACATAAAGGTCATGATAGGTCGTAATTGGGATGTTAACACTATTTATGGAAAATACGTCAGCATCGATTTTGTTGTTTCTGATCAGTGGGTACAAATGCATAGTTTCATTATCTTTTACATATATAATCAAAAAGTATACATATGTAATATGTTTTCCTTTAATTTATCCAGGGAAATGTTATGCATTGTACCGCAAAGAGCAATATTGCGCATTGTTTTGTCGATAAGCTAAAAGAAGGTTATCTTTATTTTATGGGAAACTTTACGGTGCAACCAAACAAAGAAGAATATCGAATAATGAAGGATAACAATTATATTATTAAGCTACAAGGGTCCACTTATGTGACCAAAGCTACCGGCGATGCTAACCGATTCATAAGATACCCTTTTCAATTCATTGAATTTGAAAACCTTGAACCTACACGGAAAAAGTACGTGGTTGGTAAGATTCTCTCTTATTGCTTCCATGAAACTTTTACATTAAAACTAAAATTTATCATTTTGTAATTAACACTCAATTGGATACCCTGTAGATGTCATCGGTTGGATGATACTTTGCTGAAACGTTTACCCAACCCAAAACCCCCCAAATAACGAGCTACTGGTTGTAGAGTTACAAAAGTTGGATGATACTTTGCTGAAAGGTTCTCTCAATCAAACTAATCTTTCACTTTTAAACCCAAAACTCTACTTTTCCTAGGTTCAGGCTTAATAATGATGTGAAAGACACCTCAGGGGAGACTGTTATTGTTCTGCTTGATGAAACAACTGAGAAGTTACCCAATGCAACAGCCCAATCTCTATTGGAAGACAAGACTCGGGTTACTTTATGATTTTATTTTAATTTTTTGTTATAGAATACTCGTATACTCGCTTATATATAGGATGTAGCTTACTCGATTTTGCCTAATGCTTTATTGAATCTGATCAACACTCACATGTAGAAACGTTTTCCCGCCCCAATAGAGATAGGGTTGTTGAATAATCAAATTACACCCTTGATGGTGCTAGAATTTTATTCAACATGGTGGATAGAGAGTTTTACTAACCATACTACATAAATTACACCCTTGGTGGTGCTAGAATTTTATAATTTCATGTCTAAGAGAAGATACATATTTCATTTGCAGAAAACGGTTTGTTTTTATTTCAATCATCATTAAACCATATTTGGGTGCTACACTCTTGAGCTTCTGTTTTCCATACAAAGTAGTTCTTTATCGATGCAAGACCCATACTACATCAAGTAAATAAGATAATAGTCTCAATATGTGTAATATTTTTTGGCTCTTACTGTATTTTCAAATGATATGTTTCATCCAATAAACCCGTCATCCAGCGCATCATAGACAAAAAAATCACCTTTTATGCACACAAAATCCATACTCCTTTAAAGGAACCAAAGTAAATAATATAATTATTTATTGATGTTGCCATTACGAAAATACATAATCACCCAGCATAACAAACAACATATGTTTTTGAATAATTGCCTAACTTGACATAGTTTCATGTATATGCCAAAACCTTAGAGGGGCCACAACATGAACGAATGTATTGAAAACTAAGACAAGTTTTACTTGAAAAGTCTATACAAGTAGAAAATATTGTTAAAGTCTAGACCGGCCCCTACGCGGGTTAACAAACACCCTCATATTACTTTACATGTCTTTGGAAGCACACCTAGACTACAAACCAATACATGTTAAGTACGTGATAAGAAGGTGTTTGAAAGCAACTACCGGGCGTACTACTTCGGCAAGTATATATAATGGCAGCAAACATGAATGTTTGTTTATAGCAACTTTTTTTTTCTTTGGGTTAATTTCACGGTTCAAGTAATCCTAATTTTTTCTTGCCAAAAAGTAAAATTTCCCATTTGCTTTTTGGTTCATCACATCGAAAACTAATTGATTCAGTCAGATTATACAGTAAAGGTCTTCCACGAAATGCCTCTGCGAAAGTCATGGCTGTCTTATCCGTGGATGCTCAAGAGGTATGTAATGTTGAGGGTTTAGTTGCTCAAAACGCGATTCATTTTTATCGAACATTGTTTATTCAAGAAACTACGAATGAGCAATTACTCAACTCGATTCACTCTCTGTATATATCTTGATAGAGAAAAGTAACCCAGTATAAGTATTGAATGGTTGACATTTTATGTAACTAATGTTTCCAAAATAAAAACATAACATTCTATGGAGGCACGATTCACTATTTACTTTTTAATCTTCAATGTTTAACCATTTCTAGAGTTTGTAGTACAAACAATAATCTAAAAATATGACCATGCAAATGTTCAAATCTCACAACATTCGGCCACCACAAAAACACACATATGTAAACATTGGAACGTTCAAATCTAACAACATTCAGCCATTACAAAAACACATATATATAAACATTGAAACGTACAACATACATGCATCGCACGGGCCATCCCACTAATACATTTAAATAATGACTTTTAGTTTTTAATCACATAATATAAGTACTTAATATTCAAAAGTTGGAGCTCAACTTAGAGTTGAGGCAAAAGCTATTCATCAACCATATAGAAGATTTGGTCACCAATGACTCAAGTCTAAGGCCCACTTTACTAATAAAATATACAATAATAATTTATATAAGCATATATTATAAAATTAAAACAATTTTACGATTTTGGTTACGATCTTATGATCGTATTTTACGATTTTGTTAACGATCTTACAATTAATATTTACAATCTTACAGTCTTAATTACAATTCTATGAAAATTACTATCTTATAATGATTCAACACATTTTTGTGAAGCACGATCGTAAGATCGCGATAACATGTGTTAAATGTTAATAGATATAGAAGTCATTGTTCAAAAAAAATTATTGTACCTATTTTTCATCTATTTAGGTCACTGAATTTAGTAATCATGATAGGTAAGTTGGTTAACATATAAATGTTATACATACGTATCACTCGGTTAACTGGTAACTGTTTGATTTTCTTAATAACTGAATTGATTTTGTTAACCAATAAAAATTGAACACATGGCATTATAAAAGAGTTGTATAAATAAAGAGGTCATTGTACTACGTGAAAACGTTCACATAGGATACCATACTTATAAATGTTATTTTCGTTCACATAGGATATCACATTCTTACAAATAAATTAATTTGCTGAAAACACATTTTTATTTGCTTTTAAATTTTTTTGTATTAATCAATAGATACTTTTACATTTATTCAAATTTTATTGTTTATAATTTAAATATTGAAACATGTTCATTATATCTTATATGTTCACCTAATTGTAATAAACAAAACAAAAGTCTTAATCTGAACACCCCAGCAACACACATTGTTAAAAATTGTAAAATACTTGCTAGTGAAAGGTTTTGGCTGTTGGGCATGTGATTATTTTATGTAGCTTAATTATTAAAATTAAAATAAATATATAAAAAAGAAAATAAAATATATGTAATTGAATAATATTAAAAAAAAATATGGGACCTTAAATAGTGAATCATAACAAGTAAACTAAAGTGATTTAGATAGCAATATTTTCACATAGTAGAATGACATTTGTGTCTATTTACCCGTATAACATAAAGGGTTTAATCATAATTAGAGCCTATTAATATTAATATGATTATGATAACAATTCAGCTCATATAAAAAGTAAATTTGTCATAAGTGCTTTCTTTTTTGGCTCAAAGAGTAAATGTGAAGTATACAACATATGAATAAGTATGGGTGTTGGTATTTCGATTCATATAAATCTGAACTCAAACTATAAGGTTATGATGTTAGTTCGGTTATTGACCAAAACTTGATTTCGACTCCAACGAACATAATTTTTTCATTCATGTCCATATTTTTTGGTTAGATCAACACACATAACTAGAACTTATGTTTTTCATTTATAGAATACTCGGTTAGTAAAAATGTAGACTTTTTAATAAACGGCATAAACTTCTTGACGCTGAAGCTATAAAAGTATATACTTCGTATAAAAATTAAAGGTATGTCAATTAGGTTTGATCTGTGTTGAAAACTCAAATTGTTACCGACAGTTTCGATTAATCTTAAAACCAAAAACTGAACGATTTATTTTCCTTTTATTCGGTTAATTTAGTTTATGGTTCGATTTTTATTCACCCCTATCAAAAAAGTGATTTATCATCCATCTTTTTAACACGGTGTTATTTATCATCGAATTTATCAAAAGACATAACAAACTACGTTTTTTTTTATCAATAATTACTTAATTCTGTAATTTCATTTACCATTTTTATTTAAATGGAATAAGCATCAATAGCTTGACTAAACTATTTTTGAACAAGAAATTCAAACATCAGTATAAACATATTGGCTCAATCTAGCCTTGTGACAATGCAAATTTAGGTGTTTGTGTATGTTAGGAGGTCTAATACGTATTTTGTGTTTGATGTTCTTAATTATATACCAAGGGAGATAAATAAGCACATTTCGATTTCGTTATGTATGTACAAAATTCAGAAGATCGGCTAAATTTGTTTTAAATAAGAGTATGCAAGTGGAGTTACATATTCAAACATTTTTCTTCTTTCAATGCTAGGTATATCACTCGACTTTGATGTTAAAGGTAGTGTTGAAAGAATGAGTTGAAGGTTTAACGATGTTATAAAGAAAAATAAATTTTTTTCTTTATTTTTCTCTTAAAGTGATCGGTCTAACACATTAAATAGTGAGTTATTTCCACATTACTTAAACATTAACCACTTTACTCAAAAATGATATGCTAATGTTAACATTGTCAATAACATTAAACAATTCTTTGTGCTCTAGTAGCATGGATCATAAATAACTAATTGTTAGGTCTACAAGATCTCAGAACTTAGTTAACATATTAAACTAAAGAATTTAACTTTTAATATGAATATATTTAATCACTCAAACTTTAATTATTCTTGGCGGGAACAAAAACTATTTATATAACACAAATTATGAATCAAATAAATATCATTTATTCAATAATTCAAAGTTTGTATTACAAAGATTACAAGTATGATGTTAATTCAATCACACTAAGTCTATTCGAAACTTATCAAAATTCACTGAGAATATTTTCAAAAAATTAGCAAGATCAACAACTCTAGTGAACAACTGAACACCAACATGTAATGTGTTAATTGTTCTTTTTTGATATAGTGTAATCTAAGGAGATAAAACATCAGGAGCAAACACTCTAGATTTTGAGTCTCTATCCTTATCTAAATGAGATTTAAGATCAAACTCATCACCTAATATTTCTTGAACTTGATGTGGGATTTGTTTAAATAATAATCTACAATTTTAAGAGATGATATGCACCATAATATATATATTTTCTCAAAATGCTCTACTTTCTTTTGAAATTTTGATTTTTCTAAAGCTACCACTTTGTAAGCTTCTTTGTAAGCATTGAGATCAAATTTATATTGTACATTTTCATTGATATGATCAATTTTATCCTAAAGCTCATTTGACTTGATAAAGTATAGATTTTAAATCAACAATATTATCAAGTCTCACTAAGAGATCTACATAGATATTTTCAAACATTTTCGTGTTTTTCTGTAACATAATAGAGTTTGAAATTAATTACATTGTAAGCAGATGTTTTGCTCCATTATGGATGACAACAAGCTCTCTCTATTTCTTTCACATCTTTATCAAACTGGCTTGCCATTAAACACAAATCATCATCATCATCAGATGATAGATCTTCATCAACCCATTCCTCCACCAACAAAGCTTTTTCTTTCTTCCAGGGTGTATGAATAAAGTAGCAAGAACCCTTCTTATATCCGATTGTTTTTAACACCCCATAACAATCAACATAACCTTAAGGTCCGGTGTTTTAATTTGCTTTCCTAGATTGGTAAAATATAAAGGTGATCGACAGAAAAATAGAATGCTTGTTGATTTTTGGTCTTTCGTTTTAAATTTATAAACTGAGTTTGTATTTTGATACTTTGAAAGCTATATTTATGATTTAAAACAATCTTTCCAAAATGTACCATGGAATGCCTAAGCTTTTGGCTAGGTAATCTATTGTCATTATTTCCATAAATTCAAGCTCGGACCATGTTTAGAAAAGGTCATATAGTTGTTGACAATGTTATTCAACTGTTAGTTAATTGTTCCATTGCTTTAAGTACTTACACGATGTTGTTCAGAGTGTTTTTCATAATAGTTACTATGTAATATGAGTGTTTCCATAGTAATCTTATGATGTACAATTATGGTGAACGCATTGTGTCGTAATCTAGACCATAGTTGTTTTATTGCTTAAGTACTTCACGATGGCTCTCATAGTATTTTCCATAGTAGTTACGATGTAATCCGCTAGTAGTGTTTCCATAGTAATCTATGATGTACTCTTACGATTGTTACATAGTGTGGTAATTAAACCAAAACATATATAATTAATAACTTTGTATTAAGGTTCACGAGACCTTAATATCAAAGTTGTAATCATGTTCATTGGTAGAAATGCGATATTTATAATAAGGTTTAAAATCATAAATAGGTAGAAATGCATAATTGAAACACTAAGTTTCTGATTAAATAGGAAAACATTATCCCATAATTAATTAACTAACTACATCATAACAAACATGCAAGGTAACTACTCGCTAATCATGATAAGTCCTTAATCTAGCATAATAACAATAATATTAAACATTGTAATTAAAATAGATAAAGGAAACAGAGAATCGTAGATTATAACGAGTTCATAATAAACTTGAAATTACAAGAGCTGGACTCCTATCGTACTCCAAGCGTATTACAATTCTTTACTTCCTACCCTCTAATTAATTACTAAACTGATAATAATTAATTCCTAATCTAGAGAGAGAAATATAAAGAGATAAACTACTAATTTTGAAGTAATTGTGAGTGGATTATGATGATTTGGTTGAAGGAGGAGTTAAATATATATTGAGCTGTCCCCAAACCGTATTTTGACCATTTGAACCGTCTTTAACCATCAAAAATCCGGCCCGTATTGCGCGAACCATACCAAGACGAGAGCTTTATTGAGATACAGGTGAAACAAACCGTATACGGCTCACCTGGACTGTATACGGCTTGCTGTGAACCGTATACGGTTCAAGCAAGCCATTTATGGTTCAGACTAAGCTGTATATGGGTGGCTTGGCCCGTATGCACGGTGTCGCGAGCTCGTGCGTGGGATCGTAACTCTTCGTCGCTTATTTTTGTCTAACTTCTTTGTTTCTTATCCGTTTTAGCGATTCTTGAACCCACGTGATCGTAATCAGATGATCTTTAATTTAAGGTTGATGAAAGATAATTTCCTCAAAATTATCAAATATATGATTAGAACGCGAGCGAACCGTCTTATGTTAATATTGATCTATTTTACTCGTTTTTCGCCCGTTTGTGGTGATTCTTGAATCATTGTCGTGTAATCACCTAATTAACACAATAAAGCAAATAAATGTAATATTTGAAATTAAAGATTAATTATTTAATTAATATAGGTAGGATAACGTGAGTAAAAATGTGACTTTGTACGCGTTATCAAGTATCCCACACTTAGACATTTGCTTGTCCTCAAGTAAAACCTTACATTTTCACTTCGGGGAATCATATACATTTTAGAGGAATAATTCAAAGAGTCGAGAAATCTATTTTGGTGAGTATATAATAGGTAAGGTGATCATCTTATAAATGAAACATGAGTCTCTTAAGTGCTTATGATGACTAGGTGATCTCTCAAGGTAGTCACTCAATTCACTCAGTGTATCGGGTTATCTTTTCTAAGCAAATGGAATCACTCAAGAAGCCAGTCATATAGCATTTATCATCATAGGCTTGATTGAGAATCAAATCTACACCACTTAGATAAGGACGGTGATAATTATCCCACGACATTTGAGAAAGGTTTGACGGTGATGGTTAGGGGTGGAAGTAGGTGTTTTAGTGGCGAAAAACCTAGAGTTTTGATCCATGAAAACTTTATTTAGAGGATAGGATGACTTGGCTAATTGCGACTATGGCTATTTTTGGTCAAAAAATGCGAGTAAAGGTTAACCCTAACCGTAGTTTTATTTTCTGCTCGTTGTGGTGTACTCGGATGTAAAGTCCTATCGCTTTCTAGCCAGATATTCTTTGCTCCATATGCTTCGTGTTTTTTTAGTTTTCTTATTCTGTTTTCACGACTAGCTGGAGGCGAGGTCGTAGAATTTTATGATATTTTTCTTATATTTTTTTGAGAAATGTTTTTTTATCATAAAGGAAAGAGATACTTTGGTTTCTTCTCATCTTATAATCTTTGGTCTAATAGGATGTCTGCTAGTACTTGATTTGTGAAGTGATATTTCACAAGTAGAAGTCTGACACTTTGAAGGAAGGATTTGAGGAGGAAACTGGAGTATAACTATGATACTATATGGTGTTTTCATGAATTGGAACTCTGGATTGGGTGATTGGAGTGGAAAGGTTTTATATTTCGGAAATCAATAGGTTCAGGCTCAAAAAGGGTTTTCTAAGGGATTCATCAACACTAACTGTGAGTGTTGGTCGTGGTTAGGCTTTCAGGGGAGTATTTTTATTCCTAAGAATGTTGAGATCTTCTAATTTCACTTATACTACGTGTGGTTCTTATCTTTGTGTTCTTGAAATGTATCTCTAGAGCAAGTTATAATTCAAAATGCATACATCGGCACATACAACAAACATATAGTGAAGTCTTAAAGATGAATACTTTCAGGCTTAAATACCTCACAACAAGTATAATGGGTTGTATGTTCCTAGTCATACAGTTGCTCTTATTAGATCCACATTTCAGTTTATGAGATTCCTATCTTATTTATCCTAGATTTCCAAAATAAACAATTGCTTTTAAAAACCACCAACAACCGTTCCTATATAATGCCGCCACCACTTCAACCCACTGCCGCCACCACTAAAACCCTTAATCAAACCACCAAAACCCATTGCCACCACAACCCAAACCCACTACCAAAACCCATTGCCACCTCTACCCAAACCCACTGCCACCACCAAAACCCATTGTACGTCACTACCTAATCCATAGCCAAACACGAAAAAAAAACACAAAATTCTAGCCAAAGAAGGAAATAGCCGGTCAAAGAAGGCAAATACCGGCCAAACACCGTCACCACTACCAGGCTATGTCTAATCGCCACATTTTTTTAAACCCTAATCGCTAGATTGTTGGGTGTGTTTTGAATGAAATGGAAGGTTGTAAAGTAAGTGTAGTCGCTGGTGTGTTAAATCTAGTTATAAAATTTGTAACTAAGAACTACCGAAATTAGACTATCACACAACCGGGCAGTGAACCATGTCAATGTAATAGTATAGCTAAGGTAAGTCCGAGTCGAACCAAGAGGACTGTATAACCGAGAGTATGTAGCTAATGTAAATAATCTGATAGGTAAGTAAATGGGGGGGGGGGGGTTTGCAACCGAATTGTTGCTTTGCAATTATCACTAATCAAATTAAAGTAAACAGAAGGCAGTTGGATACTGAAGTATCTGATTAAATTTATCAATGGTAAAAAGGCATTCACTTGGACTAGTTCACTAATGATGTCGGGATGTTGGTTAAATCGTGTTTACCGATTGTTGGATGTTAACTAACTTAAGAATAGGATTCGCTGTCACTCCTCCCGACTGATTGGTTATAAATTATCCTTCGCTTTCACTCCAGGTTTATAATCAAACTAAATCTCAATTCAATTAACTAATTCACAATCTAATCTTGTAATCTACGTTCGCAGAAATACTAAAACTTAATTTGATGTCTCTAGTTAAGCTCAATCAATTACAATCAAGTTCAATCAAAGTATACAATTTAAAATCTTGTGTTCACAATCATCCAATGATTATTCATGGTGAAACAATTAAAATAAACCAATTAAAGTGTAGAAGCGGTTCACCATAAACACCAATTAATTCATCAATAATATAAATCAATAACTAGAACTTGATTACAAATGGTTCTTCAATTAAACGTGAATTAAATAACGGTAATAACTAAAGATTAACACCCCTAATCATAAGTTCACATCATCCAAGTGAATGTTCAAGTGTTTAGCTCATAATCAAAGTAAACATAGCAAAACAAATCAAATAACTCAAATTAATCATCTTAAGAGTGAAAAGAATAAAAACCGAGTTAATAAAGTGTTCCAAATCGCTAGTCTTCAATCCTTAAATGAGAATGAATGCAAGAAAGGCTTCTATCTTCAAAAACCCCAAAAATCACCTTGAATATGAGAGAAAACGGCTACCAAAAGAATATGTCCAAGTTAGGATTAATTTAGGTTAAAAAGTGCAGAACCCCTCTGGAAAAGCCCCTCACCCGGACGCGTGGACATGTCACCCGGACGGGTGAGCTTGTTTTCTCAGCTTGATGTCTTCTTGAAAGTTGTAGCCCTTTGAGTTCCGAGAATTTGGGCTTTTAAATCACCTTAATCGAAGTCCGTATGAGGAAGTTATGGCCAAAACCGTGGAGCCTCGCCGAAACTACAAAACTTCTTCGTTTTTTATCTTTTCTTCAAAATTTTCGCTCGTTTTCTTCTCGTATCCATTCCTAATGATAATAAACACATTCCAAGAATATTAAGTACCAAAAGTTCATTAAACCAATGATAAATACGGATAACACGAGAGATAGTGCGAGGGTAAAACATGTATAAATTGAGTACTATCAGTAGCCGAAATTCGAAGGGTTCAATCGCTTGGAGAATTTAATTTCTCGGTTGGGAGTTTAACAAGAAATAAGACAAAGAGTTGGGTTATATGACCGCAAGCACGTTTTTGGCACGCACTCCAAAAATTTAATCAAATCGCCATAATCACCGGACCTTTATTTTAATTATGGTGATTTGGTTAATATACGTGTCACGATTTTTGGAGTCAAATTAAAAGATTAACAAGCGATTTACTTTAGACACGTGGCCTATTTTCGTTGGATCTAACCAAATCGCGTGGATAGCCAAATTGGATTTAACATTATGGCGATTTCGTTGTCTAGTTTTGTAAATGCCTACTAACATGGTCTATTTTAGTAAGTTTAACTTTGAAATGTCTATATTAGTAAATTTCTCTAAACTAATACATATTGTATATTTTTAAATGAAAAAGCTTTAAAAATAAATCCAACTAAACACGCCCTTAAAATTGTTAAATAATACTCCTTCATTTAATGCTCAAATCAATAATAATTAATGTTCAGAAAATGTTCAAATAGTTTAAATTGTTATGATAGTACTAGTAGGATTGAACATTTTTATTTTTAACTTTAAAATAAATTATTTTTTTAATAAAAAGATTATATCAAAATTATTAGAATCCTATTATCTTTAATATGAGAAAAAAAGTTTTTTAAGAAAATGCGATACAAAGTTTTTAATAGGTATCATAGTTAAAAGTTATGAAAGTTGTGATACACAAATTGAGTTATATATCATATATATTTTTTAGAAATGAAAATCAATATTATATTATAAAGAATAAAATTATAATAATTTTTTATTTTTTTTTCATAGAAAAATATAAATATGTTAAAAATTAAAAATAAAGATGTTTATTCTTACAATTACTACTATTACAAATAAAATTACAATAACTTTTCTCTTAGTGTTTAATAAGAATAAGAATACTACTTATTAGTTCTCAATAAAACGATTAGCAGGCGTGAAAAATCATTTTCCTTCGCTACTAATTTTCTTTCAAATTAATCTTTATTAGCGGTGGAGGGAGGTTCTATGTTAGCTTAGGGACTGTCTGTGCCCTCGATTTCAAATTATTTGGTAGAACAGGGTATACTACTATTCGACATACTAAAATATTACACTTGAAGACGTCATGTTAACCTCCAAATTTGTTAGAGATTTGGGCCATAATGATTTCATGCTCTAATTTTCTTGCAAATTTAAGTTAATTAGTAGATAAGTCATGATCTAATAAAATATTGAAGGGGGTATAAGTTGTGCCGTAGACAGCACAAATAAAATGAAGAGTGTATAAGCTGTTACTCATATATATTTTACTAGGTGTAGTCCCATGCGATGCACGGCAATTTATAGTATAAAATTATTACCGATTCACTCGTAATTTAATATCGTCGATTGATATAGTATGCAATAATGAATGATATTATTATTATTATTATTAGTAGTATTATTATTATTATTATTATTATTATTAAATTTAAAATCTAATTGAAATAACAATGTTTTACTTTTGTTCTGTAATTCTTTTTAGATTTAAATAAAGAAATTATAATAGATAACTACAGATACAGTTGTACTAAAATACAAATAACATATATCCACGTCAATTTTAAACATCAAATTTTAATTAAGTAATTAATTAAAATATATCTAAAATTAATTATGTAATTAATTTAACGATATATCCAACACAAACTCAAAAACGTCTACAACCCTAAGAAAATTAACATAGAAAATTCTCAAAATCAGACTAACATTGATGCACCAAACAAACACTAAAACTTTTCAACGAACGTGCTTCAATGTGTCAAGCAAATGGATCAGACACTATGATGATGATTATCAATATATCCATCAGACAAACACATATCACAGTAGCACTTAACATCAGAATATAAGCATTCTACATTCAGTTATAACACATTGCCAGGTCTCAAATAAAAATAAAATAAACAAACAAAAAACTTGTAGATAACGTATAATAAATTCATCTAAACTAATCGTTGGTGTAGATGAGTTATGAACAGAAATACATTGAAAAAGATGTGTGCAACTAACAACCAACCTTTGTATAATGAACTTCGAAGGTTATGATCACCAAAACGATTACCCTAAACCCGTTCTTCAACCCGTTTTAGATTTCCATGCAGTTCATCTATTAGTATATTTTCGTATATGTAAAATTAATTTATTCTAACGTCACTGAATAAGCATAATCCTACATTGATATTAAGATTTGGTATATATAATTAGAGATTATGTAAGTAGGGTTTTGATTTACCTCCAAAAGTCTAAAGCGAACTCAATCGAAACTTGCAACTCAAGTTTAAAACTGCAGCGCGCTGCTTATATAATTATTTGATCGATTTAGGGTTATAATTTGAAGAACATGTGCTTTGTTATATCTAAGGCCACATGAGATGATACTGCGAAGTTTATTATGATTAAACATATGACATGCAAAAAAATGGGAAGCCATCATCTCTTGTATTTAAAACCGATTTATATATTTATTATCAATAAAACGGATTAATTAAACATTCTGAAATAATAAAGAGAAACAACATAGTTTTATACCTGTTAGTTAGTCGTTGTCGAATGAGAGACTCGATGACGCTTTTTGGTTGTGTGTCGTAGGTTTAGAGAATGGCTGCAGGACCATAATATATATATATGGCATTTATCTCGAAGTTATAGTTGCTTGGACGTGGTTTTTAGTTTAACTATTTATTATATGGTCATCTTATCTTATATAATATTGTATTTATATCTAATTGACGTTTACCTAATTATTATATATATGGTCATCTTATCTTATATGAAATAATTATATTTATATCTAATTGAATATTTAATTTATATTTACGAGAGATCGATACGTGACATTTTACTTATGTGGCAAATTGTGGAGCAACCTCCTATTCTCCTTTAGTATATATATAGATATACTTTTACCCTTCAATTTTTATACACGTATATATCTATTTTCTACTCATAATCTAAAAGTAACTAACAACACTTTAAGAGGACCAATAATTTTTTCTGATAAGAAGATGAAAGAATTTAATTTGGATGGACTCTTAATGTTTGGATTCATCAAGTAAATAAAAAAATTTTTGGGCTGTTGATTAAATTGGGCCCAATTCTATAAAAGTTTATTATTCAATAAGTCCATTAATATTTTGCTTCTATTTCCTTAATCATCTAAGAAACTCTTTTGAAGGGTTCTTAGTTTTTCTTTTCACCTCGTTTTATAGTCTCGCAGCTATTTAAATAAATAAAAATTTAAAATAATATCTAATATAAGACCTTTTTAGAAGAAAAATTATATATATGTCCAATCTCTTGTGGTGGTGAGACCAACCAAGATGTATGTCGTCCAACCCAATCTCAGACTCTTTCTTCCCGACCTATTTGACTAGAATAGAATGAGATAAAAATCTCTAGAGATCTTTTCTCACCACTTACTCATAACGACTTTCCCTTTATAGAAGACTATTTCCAAATAGCATAGTTGGGAGTGAGATGTGAAAAAAATGATATTACTTTTTTCTTTTAAAGGTAATACAACAGTAAAATAAATAAATGTAATCAGTGATAAATTAAAATTATTCTGTAAAGTAAAAAGACTTTAGTATTATTAAATGACTTTAGGTGATGTTAGACTTAACACAAATATGTTTGTATAAAAAAGTTAAAAGGATAAAAAGTGTTAAAAAAAAGTCTACGTACACTTATTGACTAGTTTTGTACCGGTGCAAAGTAGTGGCATCGAATGATTTGGTTCATCATATTTATTAGTGTTTGATGTGTGTTTTCTATTGTGTTTATTAGGTGTTTTTATTTTCAAATGGCAGGTATATAAAAGAGATAGATAAAACTATTGTGTGAGATTTTTGATTAAAAGTATTTGTTTATTTATTATATGTGTTATTATATATTATATATGTAGTTTAACGTGAAATAAAAGGATAAGATTAAAAGTGATATAGATTTAATAATAAAAATTGAATTTATTTAGTTTTAAAAAGTGAAAGAACGCAAAAAAATGAATAGTTTATATACACTAATATAGAGGAATAACACACTTTAGTGTTGTTGACCGGGCACCTGACTTAATTTATTTCCTCAATAATTGATTCATGTGGAATACTTGTCGATCAACTACAGATTCTACTTGAAAAATGATAGTGACCGTTTTTTATATACGTATGTGATCACATATACAAAGACAAAGAGATCAATATTTTCTTCGACGAAAATTTGATAAGCGCTCTAACAAGAAACTAGAGTCGAAAAAACAAATACAATAAGCTGAACGACACTTGCGTTACAAGTCCACTTCTTCCAATTCAATTTGACTTTACTATTTCTTTTTGTAATTTATGTGAAAGATGAATTTTATATCATCACTTACTTGATTTTATTTGTATTTTCTTGAAAAACGCAAATTTCACTCCTATACCGAACTGTAAAGGTAGTTCTCTGAAGTAACATGTCAAAGGACATCTTCAAGTGCTCGTCATGGAAAGAGAGTCCCATTCAAGATATATTTGAATTCAAATTGTTATCCAGTTAAATTATATTTTTTCACTGAATATCAAACAACTCAAATAAGTTTACGTAAAGTAACGCATGATCACTTGTTTGTACGACCCTACCGTGACACCGTATAATTTATAAAAGATATTACAAGTGGATGTATTTATAATAATATTTTATTCAATCACTTACTCGACTTTTTATCGAAATTAATTCATTCATCGTTGAGAGTCAATCGAATACACGTTAACTTGAATCTTGAATTATTTACTAGTTATCACTTCACTTCAGTTATCAGTTCTATAAAATGATAAAGAAAAATGATTTGAAGTATTATTTGCTTAATTTGGGATTTGATTCTCAAATTAAAAATTGTAAATTGTATAACATCAAAAATGAAAGTTGAAAATTTAACTTAAATAACAAAATCTGAATAAGAGTAAAAAGTTGAGGGGTATTATTTGTAACTTACTTGTGGCAACCGACGAAAGAGACCCACGATCCCTACAACCAACCAGTATATAAAGTAAGCTCCTGATTGATGAAACGGAATTATATGACATATTTGAAATCCATTTGAGAGGAGGCGTCTTAATAAACGCCCTTCGAATAGCCTATTTTATCTTATACAAACCCTAGATCTCCGATTTCATTTCGAAAAAATCAAACGAAAATGAGAGAATGCATTTCTGTTCACATCGGTCAGGCCGGTATTCAAGTCGGTAATGCCTGTTGGGAACTCTACTGTCTCGAGCATGGCATTTCGGTATTCTTCGTTTTCTTTTCTTATTTTCTAATCGAATAATAATCAGATCTATTGTTTTTTGTTTGTTACTTAATTGATTTATGATTATATGATGTCAGATTTGATGTTTTTGTTTTTATTTTATCTTCTCTTGTATGTATGTATCAGATCTGTTCGGTCTCTTCAGATCTGTGTTGAGTTTGTGAATATATCTCATTTGTGTAGCGGTTAATGTTTAATAATCTTTTGTGAAATGATAATGTGAATTCAATTATAGTGCGATGTGATACGTTTCCGATTTAAATGTATGTCGATATCTAGATCTGCGGTTTCAGATCTCAATATCCAAATATCTATGTATCTATGTATTGTATGTATCTGTATCTGTATGGTACGTATGTATATGTATGAATCTATGTATCTAAGTATGTGTATATGAATGAACGATGATTATATGAGGTTTTTATGTGATATTTAATGTCCTTATGCTGGTGATTTGGAAGTCGTTGGATCTGTTTGTATGTATGACGATGATTAATTTCCATATTTTAAGTATGATAGGGTTGCAGACATGAATGTGTTAATTGGTTTTTTGATTTAAAAAAATAGGTTGCATCATATGTGTTGGTATGGTTATATTTAGATGTGTTCTGTTGGATATACTTGTTTCAGATCTTAACATTTTTTTATATTTTTGACAGCCTGATGGTCAGATGCCAAGTGACAAGACTGTTGGAGGAGGTGATGATGCCTTCAACACTTTCTTCAGCGAAACAGGAGCTGGGAAGCACGTTCCTCGTGCTATTTTTGTAGATCTGGAGCCCACTGTTATTGATGAAGTGAGGACTGGGACGTACCGTCAGCTTTTTCACCCTGAGCAACTCATCAGCGGGAAAGAGGACGCTGCTAACAATTTTGCTCGTGGCCACTACACCAGTTAATACCCTGCCATACTTCCCAGTCTATGTATATAATGGTTAAGGATCAATGTATTGTATATTAACAAGTAACTTTGTTATGTTGCAGTTGGAAAGGAGATTGTTGACCTATGCCTTGACCGTATCCGAAAGCTTGCCGATAACTGCACTGGTCTCCAGGGTTTCTTGGTGTTTAATGCTGTGGGTGGAGGAACTGGTTCTGGTCTTGGTTCTCTTCTGTTGGAGCGTTTGTCAGTTGACTATGGAAAGAAGTCCAAGCTGGGATTCACTGTGTACCCTTCACCCCAGGTTTCAACCTCTGTTGTAGAGCCATACAACAGTGTGCTTTCTACTCACTCTCTGTTGGAGCATACTGATGTCTCTGTGCTGCTCGACAATGAGGCCATCTATGATATCTGCAGGCGCTCTCTTGATATTGAACGTCCCACTTACACCAATCTTAACCGTTTGGTTTCTCAGGTACCAATTACATTTACTGTCATATAATTTTTATTGGTAATGATTGTATGTGTAATGGAACTAAAAATATTTTTATTCCTTACAGGTGATTTCTTCGTTGACCACCTCACTGAGGTTTGATGGAGCTTTGAATGTGGATGTTACCGAGTTTCAAACAAATCTTGTACCTTACCCGAGGATCCACTTCATGCTTTCGTCTTATGCCCCTGTTATCTCAGCTGAGAAAGCATACCATGAGCAGCTGTCAGTTGCTGAGATCACCAACACGGCATTTGAGCCATCATCTATGATGGCCAAGTGTGATCCTCGCCATGGTAAGTACATGGCCTGCTGTCTGATGTACAGGGGAGATGTTGCACCCAAGGATGTGAATGCAGCTGTGGGAACCATCAAGACCAAGCGCACCATTCAGTTTGTGGACTGGTGCCCTACTGGCTTCAAATGCGGTATTAACTACCAGTCTCCAACTGTGGTTCCTGGTGGAGATCTTGCCAAGGTGCAGAGGGCTGTGTGCATGATTTCCAACTCTACAAGTGTTGCCGAGGTGTTCTCCCGCATTGACCACAAGTTTGATCTCATGTATGCTAAGAGGGCTTTTGTTCACTGGTATGTGGGTGAGGGTATGGAAGAAGGGGAATTCTCTGAAGCTCGTGAGGATTTGGCTGCCTTGGAGAAGGATTACGAGGAAGTTGGTCTTGAGTCTGGCGAGGGTGAAGATGACGATGAAGAGGAATACTGAAGGGATGATTTCTGATTGACCTGCCATCCATTGTTCTAATGTTACCGTGTTGTTCTTTTAGTATTTGTTATTTCAGCAAGCTTAGTACCTGTATGACTTTGGTTTCACTTGTGTTGTATTTGCAAATGTATTGTTGGTAAGCAGGCATTTGAATGCCCTTTCTTAGTTCTGCATATCTTTTTAAAAAGTTCAAACCCTATCAGTGTATCCCCTATTATTTTTCAATATCAGATCTTTACTTTTAGCAGTGTATTGTTTATATATGTTTATCTAAGGTAGATTTTTGGTTGTTTGGATATTGGACAAAAAAAGTTTATAGGTATTAGGAAGAAAGCTACAACGACTCATTGAACGTTAAAAATTATATAAAAATATAATCGTATAACGATATAAAAATCTATTACTTAATGCCAACATTGTGATCAATCGTTTAACCGGTAAAAGACTCCAATTGCAAGCTTGTTACATTCATGTAACTTTTCTCACATACTAACAAAACTAAAATGAATCATAGTAAAATAGAAATATTAAGAGTTACAAATTTTATATGCAATCGCAATTTTATCCAGACAGGTAGTAGCAGGTTAATCTGCGCTATGCGTCATCTTCCTTCCATTTATTCGGCAATTAGCTTGGATGTGGCCATATGTAGCATATACTAATAGCAACTTTTATATCTGTAGTTGAGAAAGGTGATGCAAAAACTAAGATGTCGTCTGCAATTCTCTTGGTCCAGTCCCCGGTCAGCTAGACAGTCATTCTCTTTTGGCTCATGAGCTGAATATTGTGTTGTGTTGTTTTATAAAAATAATAACATAGTATATGTTAAAATAATTGTGAAAAGCAATAGATGTGAGACCTGGCAATAAATTGATGCATATCCATCCACCAATTTGTCACATGTCATCCTTTCATTCTTTGTCACTTGTTTAACTCATATACGTTGCTGGTCAAGTAAAACAATTATGGTAAAACAAATAAGAAAAGAATAAGAGAACGATTCAAGGCAATTATGCATTACTATGTATCCTTGCGCATAAAAAGTGACGCATACGGCCCAAAAATTGCCAAATTCTCCCATTCTTTCTTTATGTTTTAAATGTAAGTTTTGTTTTACTACATTATACTCTGTAATTGTGTAAAACAAAGCACACAGGTGAGGCAGTGAAAAAAGGGACTAGATAGCATATCTTGGGATAACTGCTTGCACATTTGTAAAAAGGAGTTTCCATGGGGCCAGTATGTTTTATGCAACTGATACACTTTTCGTTATAACTGTATTTACTACATTACATCTTTTAGATTGATTTCATATTTATGAAGTTGTCTTGTCCACATAGTATGTTCTATCTATGTTGATAATAGTGATAAATTCAGGAGAACAAGTTAAACAATGCACAATGACCTGTTTGCGATTAGAAGGATAGAGTGAAACTGTCTGTTGCTTATTATAAAGGTAACATGTTTTTATAAATTGTTTGCTTCGTCGATTTATACATACACACACTTTCATTTATCAAATTATCAGGTAGGTACTGAAAATAAACATGTGCATTCCAGATGTTACCATTTCTACTTATAATTTTATTGAAGTACATAAGCTCTCAAATATCTTAACCCGCCTTTTGATTTAGGTGATCATTGAATTTGGAAAGGCTAACTGGCCTTCACATTTGTTTTATTGGAAGCCAAGTGACATGGTATGAACTTGACTCCTTTTATCAGTGTGGTTGGTAAGGTGGTTGATTCTGAAAATAATAGTTACAGAGTAATAAATAACTTCAAAGTGAATGAAAATGAGTAGCACTCGCTAGACAGTGGACATGATCAAAGAAGCTGCATACGCAGACGTGAAGAAAGGCGTTAAAATGATATAGGTATAGCACCCTTTAAACCTGTTGCTGGTTTTGAGTCTGATGTCTCAGATATCTTTCTTCCAATACTTAGACAAACCTAAGCATCAACCTCTTTCTTTTGCTATGTACGTGGTTCACTGCTAATGTTATTTCCCTTAGATAGAATTCACCTTTTTGAATTCATCTAGTCTTACACCAGTTTCCTGTATCAGCAGCTAGTGATAAATGCAGGAGAACTTGTTAAACCCACAGAGGGGCGGAGGCAGAAAAAATATTTTTATGGGGACGAACCCAAGTTTAATTTTTGCTTGAGAGCAAATATCAAAAACACTCTTAAGTATATTATATATATATATATATTTAATTTTTAAAGGGGCGAATACTAAAAAATACAACTAATAATTAACATTTTTACCTCACTTAAATTTTAAAGAGGGGGCGGCTGCCTACACTGCCCCAGCCCTGTCTCCACCCCTGCCCACAAACCGGTTTATGTTTAGAAGGATACTGTAAAAAGCTTTTGGGTGCTGGTTATATTCAGTTTCTTACTTATTTTATCTATGTTGCTTAATTATGCCTATGGCCCTTATGCATCTATAACTTCACCCTAATTTTCATCTTTCCTGATAAACATGTGATATATGAATGTATTTGACTATAGAATCAATTCATTTCTGCAAACATGTTGTGACCATTTTTAACAGGTTTGGCTTTGTGTAGTCATACTGCAGTTTTTTCTGTTTTTGTTTTTTCTTATTTTTATTCGTGACTTGATTCAGAAAGCGTGTATAACATTAGAAAGTTGGTCTTGAAATCACCATTTGATTTTGATCTCCTAATATTTTGTGACTCTGTACAATTAACACCTATATGACCCTTGATACCACAATAGTGATCTCAGTCTATGAATCCTAAGTGAATTTTATAGTGAATTTAAAGAGCATTCGTGTTAGCAGAAATAACATTACTTGTAACCAGCTTAGGCCTTAGAGTCTACTCTCATCTGATAAGATTGTTTACATATGTACTCAATTAAATTAGACATTCCACATCTAACTTGTAATTCTTTATTTATTCAAATAAACAAATTAAATTGAAAAATTACCATATGTTCTCATTATTGTTTTACAATCAAATATATTACACAATTCACTTTAAGTTAGAAATTGAAAAGAGTTGTATTAACCCCCCCCCCCCCCCCCTCTTCTACATCGTTGTTAGTTTTGGGACCAACACACAATTTTATCGTCAATTGTATGTGTTATTGTATCAATTGAATATGAATTGTGATTTACATAAATTCACAGAATACACAAAGTATGAAAGTATAAAGTTGAACGATTTACACAATATCGTATCACCTCTATTTATACAACTATACGGTTAACTAATTGTAATCCTACCGTATCTCTAATTAGTAGATTTTCTAACTACTTACTACGTAAGTCATGGAAAGTATATCAATTACGTTATACTTCAAATCATCTTAACAAATAAGATATCTTCGAATCTTCCTTAATTATCTCCATGAAGTTCTTACTTTGTATATCTTTTTAAATCTGTAATATTTGAGTCTGTCATGTTTGACTCTGTCTTCACTTGACTCTAAATATGCTTGAGTCTGTATCATCTAAGTATGTCTACGTCATTCAAACTCTGACATGAATTAATCACATAGACTAAGAAAACAATTTGTTATTCTAAACTCAAAATTTTAACTCTTTAAATTTATAGTTTATACTTAGACTATTATTTTTTTCCGAACAGCCTATATATCTGATCCATATGTTTACCCATTGAATTAATTGACATGGGAATATTGAAACGGCAAAATGTTGTATTTCGACGCCCAACTGTCCAATGGGCTGACTATCAGGCTAACACTAACCGATCACAACTTCACATTATTAGTGTCTCGTGTGTTTGTTTTGGGCTCCAGAGACACCTGAATTTTAAAATAGTTGCATTGCTAAGTTTTGTTGTATTTTATACACTCTTTCTAACAAAGAGAGCAGAGTCAGCATCATAAATACAATCAATTTGTTTGACCACTTATTCCACTTTGTTAGATCAACTTAACAGAGCAAGCCATTCAATCCTTACAAAGAAACGTTAGTTAAGGATGATCAGACGTGCCTTACGCCGAACTTGAGATAGGAGTTCTTAATTGTTTTTCTTAGGAAAAAGAACGAGTGAATTTCATTAATAGTCCTTGTGATTCACACTGATTGACAAAAAGCGTTCTTATACAGTTTTTATCACCTTTTCAGTACAATATTTACCTTTTGCTCAAAAATGGCCCTCCTTCACCTAAAATTACTAAAAGTCTTATTTTCTCTTGTCATTTTCGAATAGTCAGATCTAAATAGTCAAAGGGTACTTTAGTCATTTTAGACGGATAAGGGATAATTTTCGAGTAAAATATAAACGTATTTAATTAAAAAAATGAAAAAAAAAAATAGTATAAGAATAGTTTAACCATTTTCGAATAAAGTGTAAACTTTTTTGAATGAAAAAATGAAAAAAAGTACAAGGACTGTTTTTGTAAATCGGCATAAACCATGGGAACCATTTGTAGAATTTACTTAAAAAAGAAGACTTCTCTCATGACAATGATTGTGAATAAAGTGAATCAGAACTTCAGAGTTGTTCAGGTATACTTGATAGTTTGTCCACGAGATTCTCACACGGAAATGGTTGTTCAAAGCTTGTGTTCTCCAAACAGCTCCGAAGGTCACCTGAGCGCTAGTTGTTGAACTTTTACAAGGTACCTGAAGTTGGGTCTTTTACATTTTGATCCCCAAAACAAAAATTGTACTTTCTTAAGCAGAATACTGTTTATATTACTTATTACAATGTTAAGTGGGGTTCCTTGCAATATTGTAATTACAATGAAACTTCCGAAAAACTCACAGGACACATATTAGAGCTTCCTGGTTTTATTTGGTTGACCTCTATCGTTAGACAAGTGGTAATCTGAATAAAGAGATTGTGAATGCTCTGTAAAGTCTTCTATACTAAGCTGTTCCATGTGGTATTTTCGCATAACGTTAAACATCTTTTCATATAATAGAGTATGGTTCAATAAATTTGCGTAACATTACGAAAAATGCTATTCCTTCAACAATCTTCTAACAAATTGAGAAATTTCGACTCGATTATATAAATAAATGATTTTCAATATAATACCATATCAAGCGCCACTATCATTACATATGACTGAAGGTAACACCACTCACACATACATCATATTAGCTTTGCAGTAGAATTGGAAATACACAAAAGAATAGAAACGAAACGTTAATAGACTCTATAAAGCGTAAAAAAAAAGAAAAAATAGCTCGTATCAGATTACTCTACTCTGCAGCTGCAGTATCATGGCTGCTGTTTCCTTCATTTCCAGCTGGCAATGTTCCCAGGTCTGTGGCAGCATCTTTCTCATCTTGTGGTATTGATGCACTTGAAGAATCATCATTCTGATCTGACCCTCCTGTATTGTTATTTTCATTTGAGGCTTGTTCATTTTCTTGTGATCCGTTTTCATTTCCAGTTGAGTTGACAGAATCTGTTGCTGAGTTTGTACTCTCAGGCTCTGTGGCTCCTTCATTGTTACTAGTGTCTGAACCTTGGTTTTGCTCCTGGGACTCCGTCTGGGTTAACTCATTTTGTGCTCCAGTAGAGTCTGTACTTTGTTGACTTTGTTCATTGGGGGTTGACTCATTTTGTGCGGAATTTGACTCTAAAGTTGCTCCATTGTTACTCAAGTCCGTACTTTGAGTTTGCTCATTCGGCGTTGACTCGTTTTGTGCTGAGTTGGAATCTGAAATTGCTCCATTACTCGAGTCTGTACTTTGAGTTTGCTCATTGGATTCTGTCTGGGTTGACTCGTTTTGTGCTGAGTTAGAATCTGAAGTTGCTCCATTGTTGTTAGAGTCAGTGCTTTGAGTTTGCTTATTGGGGTTTGACTCGTATTGTGCTGAGTTTGACTCTGAAGTTGCTCCATTGTCGTTAGCATAAGTGCTTTGAGTTTTCTCATTGGGGGTTGACTCATTTTGTGCTGGGTTTGAATCTGAATTTGCTCCATCATTGCTAGTGTCCATCTGCTCCTTGGATTCTGTCTGACTGTCATTATGAGGCCTGTTCGAATCTGAGCTTGCTGCATTGTTGTTAGAGTCTGTACTTGGAGTTTGCTCCTGGGCTGAGTCATTTTGTACATTGTTGGCATCTGTACCTTGCTTTTGCCCCTCGGACTCTGTGTGGGGAGTTGACTTTGTATCTAAACTTACTCCATTGTTGGCGGAGTCTGTACTACTCAGGGTTTGCTCCTTGGACTCTGTCTCTAGTGTCTCATTCTGTGATGGATTTGAATCTGAAGTTGCTCCATTATTGATTGAGTCAGCACCCCCACTTTGATCCTTGGATTCAGTCTGTGTTGACTCGTTTTGTGCTTCACTGTTCATACTTTGACTCTGCTCCTTAGACTCTGTTTGTGTAGACTCACTTTGTGTTGAATTCACATCTGAACTTGCACCATCATTTGTAGAGTCTGCACCTTCAGTTTGCTCCTTGGACTCTGTCTGTGTTGAATCATTTTGTGGTGTCGTTGACTCTGAGTTTGCTTCATTGTTGCTACCATTATCAGTTTGCTCGTTGGACTCTGTTTGAGTTGACTCGGTCACTGCTGCCCCGTTGGTGTTGGAGTCTGTATTTCCAGTTTTTTGCTCATCAGTCGATGAATCTGTTGATTCACCACCTTCTGTAGGATTCGCATCTGTTTGAGTAGACTCTGTCTGTTTTGACTCGCTTTGAGCAGAGTTCGGGTCTGAACTTATGTTAGTCAAGTCCGTAAATATCTTCTTTTGTGATTCATCAACCACCTCACTTGATGCATCATCTCCTTTTTTGTTCTCTTCTCTCACACTCTGATCATTTCCATCGCTTCTTTGACCACCTGATGACCCTAAGTTCTCAATATTGTCATGACCCTCAACACCATTCTCTACTTCCTTCACTTGTTCCTCTGTTTTAGTCTCTTCACTTTCACCCTGCTTGCCATCATTTTCTTCCGTTTTACTATCTCCACTCTCTTCTTCATCAGTCTTGAGAACTTCCTTTACGTCATTATTTTCATTCTCACTTCCTTCTTTCTTATCCGTTTCATCACTCCCATTTTCAGTCTCGTTCATCTTTTCAATTGCATCCTCCTTTTCTTTGCTCTTCTCTTCTCCATCATCTTTACTATCTCCGCTCTCTTCTTCCTCAGTATTTGTTGTTACACTACTCTCCTCTTCAATCTTATCCTGTTCATTTCCTTCATCCTCCTCACTACTATCATTATCATGATCCCGCACAAGCTCTTGAGAAGTATTTTCATCAACATCTTCTTCATCTTCATGATTTCGATCCTCCACTACTTTAGGATCAATCAGCCCTTTTCTCCCTAACTTTACCTCATCACCATTTTTACCAACATTCCCTAGCTTCTCAGATATTGCAGAAACCGGTTTTTTACTACTCGAGTGTTGGAGCTGGTAAAGCAACCATACACTTACACCAAGCAAAACACAGATCTGCAATACATGCTTAATCTTCAATCCTTTATTTCGACCGTTCCTACGTGGCGATTGCCTAAACATGACTGGTTCCCAACAAATAGCCAATCTCTGTCAAAATTTGAACATTGATATTATTATATAGATAATAAAAATATTATTATATAGATAACAAAAAGAAATCAAAATCAACTAACTCATTAGCACAGAATAGTTATTATTTTACTATCAATAAAAAGCAAAAGTAAATCGTTAATCTAATAAGTTAATACTATTATTATCAAAAATAAGCAATAGTAATTGTTGATCTAATAAGATGCTATTATTAGTACATTGTTACCATCAATAAGCAAAAGTAAATTGTTGATCTAACTAGTTAAAACGTAAATTAGTATCATACAGATCTAAATTACAAAATCTAAAGGAATAAGATGAATACCAAAACCAATAAATAGATACATAATAAGAGTGAAACGCTAGAACGTGAAATGAAGTAACCAAATCATAAGTTACAATCAATCAATCATCAGTTAATCTTGTATAAGCAAATTAATAAATAACATTAGCATACCGATTCAATAAACAAATGAAAGAATTACAAAACGCAACCAAACCAAATGAAGTGGCTTAAGTGTAAAAATGACAGTTGAATCCTGAAGATGAAAAAGTGTAAGTTTACCTTTTTTTACGAAATAAAATGACTTTAACGGAAGTGGAAACTTGAGATTGAAGTTGCGTGAACTGTAGTTAGGTAACAAGTGGAAGATTTTGATGAAATTGACCTACAAATCAGACGTCGTCGTCTTATTCTTCTTCTTCTTCCTAATTCCTCACAAGTAGCAGCAACATTAGTACACAGTCGCTTTCTTATTGAAAATAGATAAATATAGATCTGATCTACTTTCAAGCTTTATTATTATTATTATTATTATTATTATTATTATTATTATTATTAGATCTGATCTAAACTTTATTATTATTACTAGGTCATAAACCCGCGATAACGCGGGTCAAATTTAATTTTTATTTAGTCGATTTTTTATATAGTTTATAGACCCGCTATAATCGGGACGAATTTAATTTTAATAAAATGAATAAAATATTGTAAACGATTTTTTATATAGTTTATAGACCCACGATGACGCGGGTCGAATTTAATTTTTATTTGGTCGATCTTTTTATATAGTTTATAGACCCACTATAACTCGGGACGAATTTAATTTTAATAAAATCAATAAAATATTGTAGTCGATTTTTTATGTAGTTTATAGACTTTTCAATTTTTATAAATAAATAAAATATTTGATTTTTTTTAATTTAAATAAATACATCAAATATTTAAGGGGCCAAAAGTGCATAAATATGAAAGAAATTAATATCGTTGGATCGAAAAGGGTGGAAAACAATGAAGGGCTAAGATTCCTCCATTGTATCCTCTTTTAATTATAGATATAGATTATTATTATTATTATTATTATTTTTGTATGTTTATTTAACTATTTATATGTATATATCTGCAAGTCAACGCGTTCGACTTTCAACTTCTTTACTCCACCGACGTCGTGAAAATGTATAATTCTTTTCTTTTCCGACTCTATACCCAATTTATTCTCAAGAAATAAACAGGTTATCTATTTATTCCTTTGTTTATTATTTTCGTTGCCCACTCTCGATTTCAACAAATCATAAATTATCGAGTAAGATTCTCAAAACAGTTACATTTTAAAGGGAAGCAAAGACAAACGATCTCAAGCGTTAATTTTTGTGACCAACAGCTGCAAATCTGGGTCGCAAATCACAGAGATCAACGACTGAGATTGTATGTCTCTCATTCCCTTCAACATGCAGTTGCCCCGTTGATTCAATACCTAAATTGTTCAAACGAAAATAATGAAATCTTATTGGTTAGCAATATAATTAATGTACTAGTTAAAAAAATATATGCATATTTATAGTAGGCAATTAAATTAGAATGAAGAGATTACATAATAAAGTATACAAATAATAATTTTGTCAAACATGGTTAAAAAATTGAATTTTAGTCATCTAAATGCTACATGTATTCTTTTAGATTTAAGATAAATTGAATGAATGTCTTTCGGCACTTGTATTCAAAGCAAGTTTGATAAAAAATAATAATTGACAATTAAACTACAATAGCACTCGTGTAATGCAATGGTAGAAGTGACTATGGTGGTGATGGTTGTGGTGTTAGTGAAAAACTAATCATTGTTGTACATGTTTTGTATAGAGTATTATTTTATTTATATACATTAATTTTAATATAATAAAAAGAAATTGTATTTATATATTTATATATAGTAATAATTATTATTAAGGAATAGTTTTATTAATGAAAATGCTATAAATGATTTAAGGGTAATTTAGACATTTTCTTATATTGAAACTAATTTTAAAATGATGGTGGACATACATTATAAGGAGTTCAATAATTTTTAATAGTTGTCTTTTTGCAAGCAATCAACACTTTTTAGACAAACAAAAATAGTAATGTGGACATTTAGCATATGACAAATGAAGTATTACATTTTATAGTTTATTTAAACGTTTTAACACTAAAAATGAGTATTTAACAAAAGAGAGAAACTCTCGTTATGAGAGAACTAATAGAAGCTAAATTTATAGGTTGTGAGTTCAAGTTTTGAGAGAGACGATATTATATATATATATATATATATATATGGAGATGATCTTGAGGGAAACAGGGAGGCAATTTTTGTCATCCTTAGACTACGCAATAATATTTTATAACATGCAAACCAAGCAAAAACTTAGACTATGTTATCAAAAATTAGATAAACTAATATTACCTTCAAGAAACTACAAGGTCTAATTTCCAACACCAAAGGCTGCAAAGACCAATAGTGACGTTGCTCTTCAATTATCATTTCATCATTAATTGCAACATCCATGTGAATACCAACTCCTATAAACAATTGTCTAATTTTATGTTCTTTCTTTTGCCATTAAATAAGTTGTTGTCACAAACAAATATAATTAGCATAAGATTGTTGGGTTAACTTAGGTAACGAAGAAAAGAATACGATTGGATTCAAAGAATTTGAGAATCTTATATGCTCTGTTACACTTTAACTTTTCATCCCCAAACATGTGTAACCTAAGTAGTTTTCTGTCTTTTTTTTTTTTATTTCATTCAAAACCTCACAAACGTAACAAAAAATAAAAATTAAAAAACAACATGCTTAATCAACAACTCGAATTGGGATAATCACACATAGAAAACTACAAACTGCTAAACTTACCGATCATGACTAAAGTCAAAAGAGAAACAAATAAAGAATATCGGTCAATTGTTGATGGGGACATCGATAAAAAAATCTAGACCTCGTGCAATCACTCATTCTTACACAAACTAAGGTAACCCTCGGAACCATCCTTGATTGTAGTATAAATGGTCAAAAAATCAAACATACAGCTTCTACCCATAAACAAAATCAAACAAATATAAGGCATAAATTAAGTAACAAAATAACCAAATCAAAGCCTTTACTAACCATTATAATAAGGAGATAGACGATGACGGTTTGAGGCTAAGGTGAATGAGTGGGAGTTGGATTAAGTCATGGATGATAAAGGAACCCGACACTCACCCGAAATTCAGGGATTCGGGCATGGAGGAGGTAGCGTGATCGGTGACAAAAGTAAAGAGGTAAGGGCATAGCTAGAGAAAGCACGGAGAGTGAGAGAGAGGTGTGGGAGGAATATATATTAAAAAATGTAACAGGAAGTGTTGAATATAGATATGGCAAAAAAATAAGTATAAACCATGGAGAGTCAACAAAACAGACTTTAGTCTCTACAAACCTCATTTAATTTAATTATTTAATAAATTCTAACTTGACTAACTTTACTATTTATGAACTGTTAAATGAATACATCTATTTACCGGTTGGTAAATGTTATATAGTATAATATTATGATTCTTATAATTATTATATTTGAGTTCACAATCAAATCTATCAGCTCGAACTAACGTCCCAAACAATGCCTATTGTCGGCATGTCGGTGGTGGTATGCACTCACGTGACCGTGTGAGTGGGAAGGTGGCCGCCATTGGCTCATAAATGAGTTAATGGTCGTGTAAACGATACAAAACCGGGACTTAAGATACGATAGATAAAACAATCATATAATCCTATGCGTATAAATAGTAAGCATTCAAGACAATATTTGCAATCAAGTACAACACGCTTTCCACCCCAAAAATATTTAAGTAAAAACGGTAAAAGATGGGGCTCTGAATACTCACAATCGAGAGTTAGCGTTAACGGCTAGATGCAATGCGCGTGCTTTTCGGGTACGACTCCGATCCAAGTCCTATGAACACGAGGGTTATAATTAGTTTCTTGGCTAATTCGATTTGTTATAATTGCTTAGCTAGTTAATTAAATTACAAAGTGCCAATATAAGTTGAATTTCCTTTGAATTTTGTTAACGTTTAATAATCGAATTGTGAACAAAATAATGAAAACATATGAATTCAACATCCAAAAATTACCAAACTTTGCATGCATAGTATAATATAGTTCACAAATTTTCTGTGGAAATTTGGAATTTTTTTATTTATAGTTTATTTATAATTAATTTATGTCTAATATATGATGGAAATTCGAAAAATACAATAACAATTATGAAAAATTCATAAACTTTTACCAGGTCAGTTGGAGCTCTGAAACATATGATTATAAAGCTTGTGAAAAATATCAAGCCGTTTGGAACTTTGAAACTTTGGTTCCCAATAAATCATGATTAACAATATGCAAACCAAAAGATATATCATAATACATCCAAATGATGTGAAATTTGAAGTGTGGTGTCATTTTATGTGGAAAATGACACAGAAAATTTCCCATAATTATTTGGGGTTTATAACTAATTTTCATGATTTATTTTCTTGTTCTAATAATAGTTTGTATTATTATAAAGAAAATACTTATATTTTTTCCAAAAATTCTAAATTTAATTCCCAAGGTTCTTCATACATGAAAGTTATTGAGAAAAAAAGTATCCATATTTTTAACATGATTTTTAATCCATTTTTGAATTTTTGTAATATCACTAACACACATTATTCACATTTCAAAGGATTCACAATGTTGTGTGTTCATGAATTTTCTAAATATACAAGCACATCATATCAAAATATACTATATTTTTATCCTACTTAGATAAACATGTTAGAGGACTAAAACAATTTTTTTTTGATTTATTGGACACTTTAGAACCCTTGAACACGCATCACAAAGTAGTGGTTACAGAAAACTTTCTATTGGCGCACCAGTTTTGTGTGACATGTTTGGAGGTCGAATACTCAATGGTTCTGAATGAGACCACTTAGGTTTGAAAGCTAAGACATATGGGTAAATACAAAAGAAAAATCATAATTTTGGACCATTATTTATTTAGTTATGGTCTGTTGAAGTCGAACCAAAAATCTGGACAAATTGCATGCAAAATCTAGGCTAGGTTTTGGAGTGTTTAGACTACCAATTACATCCCTATGACTTAATCATTGACTTAGACCTAGTCTTACATGCATGCACATCATTTCTAGAGAATATCATCTTATTTTCATGAGCCCAAGATCTAGCTATGATTTTTGGTTCATGCAAGCCCCAAAAATGGGTATTTTGTTCTTAACGAAGAACACCAACTTGCAACCAAAAGAGTTTTTGATCTTTTACCCATTAAATCCATGTAACACATTCATGGTGTTGAAATACATCCATGATGCCTTAGAAATAGTTTTTTATATTTTTGTTACACCCAAACTTTTTTTACAAAAATAAGAGTAAAATATATATATATATATATACATATATTTTTCCGGATGAATAGTGTTATTCGCCGGATAGTCTTTTTCGGTCAAAAATTGCTCCGTCTATCCGCCGGATAGACCTCTGCTGTCCAGTTTTTGACCATTTTTCATATTTCAACTCCAAATGCAATCAAGATGTATTCCATTGTTTCCAATGACCATTTACTACTTATAAACCAACTTGAATCACATATATTCATCCCTTACAATCAAACTCATACCAAAATATGTTTGACCCATTTTGACACCGTTACAAAACTGGGTTCAATGCAACAAGCTTATGTGATCTCGGCTACAATTCAAAGAGAGTAGCACTTGCAAACTTGTAACAAGTGCATAGCAATCATTCTCTAAGCATTCCCTTTTCCGTGAAATTCCCTTTTACCCAATTCACTTGCGCCTACAAAATAAAAACAACTGAAAGAGTAAGCGAAACGTTTAGTGAATTCATAGGTAATTAAACAAGTGAACAACTAGCAACTTTTGGATCAATTTGTTCCATTTCACATCCAACTTAATCAACTTATTTTTCACTTGAACACAAAGTGCTCAATTATACAACATGACATCAACTAGTCATTTAAAATCAGTCAACAACTTGACTTCACTACAACTCATTAAAAGTTAACAACTTGATCACATTTCAATAACTTTACTTGATTCAATAAAATGAATACAACTAGCAATTAAAGTCAAGTACACATCTCAATTGATCAACAACTAAGTCAATTAACTTGAGAACAACAAGATTTACTATAATTGAAATCAAATAACAATAGGGATCAACAATTAACTTTAACAACTAACGATTTGATTTCAATTTACAACTGGAGTCAATATGAATTGACCAACAACTAGCATATACATGATATGCACAATTATACAGATATGTATTCTGTTCCACTTTCTCATCTCAACTGAGCTAGCACAAGGCTAGGAAATCTCTACAAAGTAGAGAATCTAACATGTGGTTCATTCACAACATGAAATCACCTAATCATCTGTCATGTAGTTCATTTACAACATGAAACCACCTACTCAACTATCAAATGGGTCCTCTTACACAAATGTAATCGGGATCCATCTTTACAACTCAAATATGTGGTTCATATACAACATGAAACCACCTATTCCACCATCATATGGATACAACCCAACAATGTGGTTCATATACTACATGAAACCACATAATCATCTGTCATATGAATCCTCTTACACGCATGAAATCCGGATTCATTCAATTAACATAACCAATTTAATTACATTATGAACTCACCTTGGTGATTTAAAGAAGGTAACTTGCCACTTGCATTTTCTACGTCTTTACCACCTATCAACATCATATAATCAATTTAACAACAAATAAGCATGTATCATCATTCATACCAATTCTCTTGTCACTAATCAACAACTATTTCATTCATGTGCAGTTTGACTTTTAAAAGTCGAACTAGCATAAATTCATCATTTTTGCTCATGAACCAATTTATAGTTCAATTGCTTAAACCACCACTTTAATAACAACTAATAACATCATTTTGACTCTTTTAAACTAACAATTTAGTGGGTTATCATATTAAACCCGAATTCAACTTTTGTAAGTTGGGTTTCATAAACTTCTAATCAAAATCTTACCATTTCATAATTTGAAATCAACAAACACTAACTATAAACAACTACTAGCATCAAAATAACTCCCTCGAGCTAACAATTTAATGGGTTTATTAGTCAAACTCGAATTTAACATTTCTCCTACTTGGATTCATAAGCTATCAACTCAATTTCATCATTTCATGGTTAAATTCAATCACCAACAAGTTATAAACTCTTACAAGCATCAATTGAACATAATTCAAGGGTTATTTCATCTATCACTACCAATTCAACTTCTATTCATCATTTTACCCAATTATTAGGTCAACTAAGCAAGAACAAGGGTTTACCTTAGGTTAGAGATGGTGATAAGAGCTCCAATTAAACTTATCTAGCTTCAATTTGATGATCAAAGGTTGATGTCTCTTCTTTCCTTGTTCTTATTCTTGTTCCAGAAAGCACAGGAGGGTATGTGTACGTGTATACGTATGTATATATGCTCTAGAGGTTACTAGTTAAGAGTAGTAGTGTAAGTAGTTACACATCCAACCCTCTAGTTTCCTTTATTTAGCATTCTGCCACCATAACTTGCAATTAGACAACTAGATTATTTCACAATCAGTAATAATAATACACATAGTTTACACAACTAGTTTAAATAAAACATTTACGGGTATTAAACTATCACCTATGAATTTTGAGGTGTTACAATTTTTACATAATCAAAATGATAATGAACATGAATTTTTGATAAGTTTACAAACAAACTACAATTTTTGACTTGATTTTCGGTTTGATCCCGGGTTATCATTTTATTTTAACACATGAAGATGTGTAAAGGATAACCTACAAACATCAAGGTTTAAATAAGGATTCTAGCCAAGGATATGACATAGAATTCGAAATACATGAAAGAAAAACATGAATACGAAAGATATGAAAGTAGGAGTTGTTATTTTACCTTGAAGTCTTTGATTATCTTCAAGAACACCTTGAGTTCTTGGATTTATTTAAAGAAAGTGGGCTGATTTTTTTGAAGGTTTTAAAGAGGAAAGTAGAGAGAAAGTGGAGAGAAATGAAAAGTGAGTGTTGGAAAAATGAGAGGTTAATTAAAAGTGGGAAATTTGGATGGGTAACGGGGAGTTGTTTTTTTTTTTTTTTTTTTTTTTTTTTTTTTTTTTGTAAAATAATATGTATAATATAAGGTTTAATGTTACATATTAATTTAATATAAGTTTTATATAATGTAAGGTTTATTTTGTGATGTTTTAATGGTTGATATTTGAGTTATAAAAGTTTATTTTCTAAGTTTCCAAATACATCAAATATGCATTTGATTAGTTTACGATTGATGTTCACGAGTTATTTATTCGATTCGAGTTGCGGTTGCCGGGTTACAAAATTTCGATTAAATCCGAGTTTTGCGATAAGATAAATTTTTTGTGATGACATATGAAGTTAAATTTCTCTTTGTTTTCTTTGACACTTTGTAACCTAATTTAGTATTTCTCATAGACTTAGGATTCGCTAAGCAATCTCTAAGAGGTTATACGATTTCAGTAAACTTAAGGAGTCGTACCTAGGATTTCCACTAGATTTTAAGAATGCTGTAAACGTAAATTGAGATTCTAGAAATTCAAGTGCGGTAATAACCTGAGATTTTGACGGTTGTCACACATCGAACACGTTGCACAACTCCTACCAAATTTTCGTCAACAATCGTATTTTTTAAACAAATGTAATACTTTTTATCGTTGTAATGTATTTTTAGTAAATGTAATGTTTTTTTTAATTAATGTAATGTTTTTTTTAATGAAATTTGTTTTATTTTAATTATTGTGTATTAAATATATAAATTAAATAATGTGTAGGGTCCAAAAATAAAAACTGATCAGTGACTGAAGGCAATTGTTAGTCAGTTGTTTGTCAGTTTTGAAAAAAAGTGACTTGACATTGAATTGACAGAAACTAACCAGTTATTTTTAATCACGAATAAAGAAAGCCCAAAATAAACTATTCATTATCTTTCTCTTAACCTCTAATTTATAATAAAAACTGTATTTTCAAATTTCAAATTTCAATCGACTAATATAAAATACATTATCAACAATGTAATTCAAAAAGTAGAATAATCAAAATATGTACGGAAATCTAGATATCTAGATAAAAATTGGAAATGTATAAAGAAAGTAGTGGAATTTACGTGTCAAATAACAAAAATTCACTAAATTACACAGGTATTTCGCGAAACCCCGTCAAACCTCTTGATCAAGTCATATGCCGTTGACCACCGTTTCTCTACCGTTGACAACCGTTGACCAATCGAAACAAACCCTAAACAACAATTTGATTGATAATACGTAAAATTGAGAGAAAAGGGGGTATTTGAAACCGAAGAATTTGAGAGAAAAACCTTTGGAAGAAAATGAGTTTTGCAAGTGTAGCATTTGTCTAGATAATAAGGGGGTCGTTTTCCAATCTTCAAAAGAGATGACTACACAAGTATACCCCACTCAAATTTCGTCTACTACTAAAAAACAACAACAAGATGAAGATGATGATAACAGTTTTCGTTATCGTGTGAAAAGGACACACTTTTTGTTAAAATATACCAAATGGTTTCTCGAAATTGCAATGTGCTTTGTTTTCATTGTTTGGGTTACTTTTTTGTTCTTACTTCCATCAGAATCTGTTCGTCAATTATCTCAGAAATACGTTGATTATACATCTCAATCAGTGTTCTGGGTTACAGGTTTGTAATTGTATATGCACTAGTTTAACCTAAATTGATTCTATTTTGGTTAATCATTGTGTGTATGATATTTGAGTTTATTCTATTTTGGTTAATTTTATTTGTATGTATGATACACAGGAAGTATATTACTTTATGGTGGCCCAATCTTCATCATTGCATTTCTTGGTATAATTTACCTTAGGATATCTGGGAAACAAGAATTTCAACAGTATGTTACTTTGTTCTATTAGTATTCAATTTCTGTTTCTAATTACATTTTTTCAAATCTTTTTATTACAATTTCGAACAACAAAAGTGCAGTATCTGTTGCAACACAATTTTTTTTTTAATTACAGTTCTTATACTGATTATTTGATATTAAGGGATGAATTTCACTTTCAATATGCATATATTTAAGTAGCACCCCCTTATATGTTGATGAATTTAAATAAGTACTTTTGTGTAGGAAGAAGAAACCAAAGAATGCAAGTTTTCGATTATGGACATTTCCAGTTATTGTAGACGGGCCACTTGGGGTTGTTACAGCGGCAGAATTGATTGTTATTCTAATAGTTGTTGTGTACATCATTTGGGCTATATCGGTTTATGCTATTCAGAACTACAACCTAATTCCCTACTATGAAAGCCAAGGAAAGAGGTAAAAGATCTTATCTTTGTGTAAGTGTCTGCTTCTGCCTTTTTTTTTATTGGATATTTCTGACTTATGCAAATGTTCTGATGACTGACTGACTATATGCATAATAAGAGTGCAAACATGATGGTATCAAATTACTCAACACATTTTTTTATTCTCGGTACGAATACGTATACTAGTGTTACGGATAGGTATTATTATGTTTCGGAAAATTAGGTTTTGTACATCCTTTGGTACTTGAAGAAACCCCAAATATTTTTAAAGAATTTCTGATGTAGTGTTTTAAGTTAAAACACAGATCTCGTGTACCGACTTTGATATAATACTCTGTCAAGTTACATAATTATATTAACAGCCGAAGGATGTTGTTTATTAACACTATTGCTCAATATTCTTGAAAAAGGAGAATGTACCGACCATCCATACCCAACATAGAAGATAGCTTTTCATAACTATCATTGAAATTGGTTGGAAAACTAACTTAAATGAGCTCACTTAATTTCTGGTTTGGATGTACATATGTAATAAACTTTTGGTAGAGCATATGACACTAAGATCTAGATTTTGGGCGACCTTCAACTCATTTGACTGAACCCATTTGATATGTTTTCCTTTCAGCTAAATTTTTTGACAAGACCTATTTTGACCCTTTTGAGATAAAGCACGACCCCTAACATTTCTCATAATCAACCTTGCACTTCACACATGTGTAGTTCTTCACTATTTGTTATAGGAATGCAATGCTGAAGCGTACAGGACTGCGATTTGGGTCTACTGGTTTGATTTGCATAGTGTTTATGTTTCTGCCCGTTGCAAGGGGATCGATTCTTCTACGGCTTACAAATATTCCTTTTGAGCTTGCTACTCGATATCATATATGGCTGGGACATCTTACATTGACACTCTTTACTCTTCATGGTCTGTGTTATGTGTACGCATGGATATTGGAGGATCGTCTTGTAGCCCAAGTGAGTTTTTCTAATACATATGTTTCAATCAGACTAACATGATGACACAGTGGTTATATATATGCATAAAGATGGAGAATAGTGTGATCCTTTATTATATAGATTGTTGGCATAATAAATGATTCCAACATGATAAATTGTTTTGGACTCTGATGTGAAATATATTACTCTGTAAAGATAAAAGAGAATACTGTGATGAATAACGGAGAGAAATATGTATTTGCTATTTAATCATGTTCAACAAAGAAAGATATTAATATCCTCTTCTACTTCTTTGTGCAGTTAATAAAGTGGAAAAATAACAGTATTGCGAATCTTCCTGGTGTGATTAGCCTATCAGCAGGTCTATTGATGTGGGTGACATCACTTCCTCCAGTGAGGAGGCTAAATTTTGAAATATTCTTCTACACTCATCAGTTGTATGTTGTCTTTGTTGTTTTCTTGGCTATGCATGTCGGCGATATCATCTTCAGTGTGATAGCTGCTGGCTTATTTCTCTATATGCTCGATCGGTTTCTTAGATTCTTTCAGTCACGAAAGACTGTAGAAATACTCTCAGCCAAATGCCTTCCATCTGGGACCATAGAACTTGTTATTTCAAAACCTGAAGGTATTGATAGTTCTCGATAGAGATGGAAAAATGGGCAGGCGGGCGGGGTTGGGTAATGTATGGGTCAAAAGGGTACTTTTTTTCAATGGGATGGATTGAGTTAACCGATTCATGTTTTGTGCAAAATATGTTTGTTTTTTTTAATTAGTTCTGAATTCTGATAACAATAGCCCTTGAGAGCTATTGTTAAGAGGTTATTTTTGATACTACTTACAAATGGAATGATTTGTAATTGGATCACAATCACTTGAAAGGGAGATATCACGACTAACAAATGATTATATTGGATGAAACAGCTTCTTACAACCAAAAAACCATAGTGGTAATGAATTTAAATATTAACGTGAACCCTTGGTGTCGGTCTTGTTATAACCCTTTGTTACATATACTTACGTGTCAATTATGGCTACAAATAATCTGATATTATAAAAATTATATGATTTCTTGAATAACATGATATAGAAGTTTTCATGCATGTAAAAATAAATTTCGCACTATTTCGACAACCTGTCTCACTTTTCGCATTTTTTTTTATTAGTAACACCCGCCAAAGATCAAACATAAACCAACACAAGCTATTCATAGTTAAAAATGAGTCGAAGTTGACACATCCGATTCTTGATAACATGCTTCTCCAAGTATTTTTTTAATTTACGAATTACTTTCATTGAATGTAGATTTACAGTACAATGCCCTCAGTTGGGTGTTCATCCAAATTCGAGAATTATCTTGGCTGCAATGGCACCCTTTTAGTGTCTCATCTAGCCCTCTAGATGGTAAACATCATCTATCAGTTCTCATAAAGGTACTTGGAAATTGGACACGGAAATTAAAAGGACATATCACTGAGAAGCAAAATGATAAAGACGGGCTTACTCAACCAAATTTCAAGCTTAAGGCATCTATCGAGGGGCCTTACGGACATGAGTCACCTTACCACTTGTTGTAAGTGAATTGCTTTATCGTGGATTTGCATTTTGAAAGAGGACACTGTCCTTAAATGCTTTTGTTGTTTGAAGTTGCAATACTCAAACAATTAGGTGTTCTGTTGTTTGGCAAGTTTTAAGTAATATATAGAATTATACTTAAATTAACTAAAACGGACATTCTTGTGAGAAAAGAAAATACGATTATGAGATGGGGTTATGAAAACTCACTATTGCAACTGCAAGTCGGACCCCCTATAAAGACGGATTATGCGTAGTTGAATGTAAAATTTACTAGCCGGCATCTGTTTGAGCTTCTTTTTTCACCTACAAATATACAACTATTAAATGATTTCTTGTTTATCATTCTTTCCGTTTAGGTATGAAAACCTTGTTTTAGTAGCTGGCGGCATTGGGATTTCTCCATTTCTGGCTATCTTGAGTGATATTCTCCACCGTATAAATGAAACAAAACCTTGTATGCCTAGAAATATATTGATAATATGGGCTGTTAAAAGATCAGAAGAGCTTCCGCTTATCCACTCACTTGACTTGAATTCGCTCTTTCCAGACTTCTACACTAAACTCAATCTGGAGATTCAAACTTACGTCACTCAGGATTCAGAACCCTCACTGGTACACTTGTATTTATTTCTATGAAATTATCCAAAGGTGCAAAGATGGTTGCATTGTGCGGACTGTGTGATGATGGGTCAAAACAGGTTCAGGCTGAACTGGGTCGTTTCTAGTACAAGTTGAAATGAGCCAGGGGCTAACCTACAAAGCTTTTTATTGTGCTTTTTTTTTACAGAAATAACCATTACGTTGATTATGATTACGAATTTTTTGTTACATCAATAATCTCAAACTTTGAACAAAATGATTTAGAGGCTGTACACATTAAAAGTAAACTTTTGGCGATTTTCAAGCCTTTTGACCCATTGTTTATTTAACCCATCTGAGATTACACAAGCCAAATCAATACATTCATGAGTGAACGGGTCCATATTTCTACCTCTAGAAGTTTCCATTAATACCCAAGTTTTGAAGTCCTTAATTCTTGACCACAGGAAGAGGGTGAAGTACACAAGTATGTGAACTCTCCAGCCTGTTCTTCTCCCAGCCGATCTGCCATGTCTAAATTGGTTGGAACAGGAAGCATCATGTGGGCTGGAACTTATGTGGTGGTATCCACTGTGGGTTTGGTGGTTTCTTTGACCGTGTTAAATGTCTTCTACATCAACCCATATGGTATATCATACCATTGGTACAGAGGGCTTTTAGTTTTGATATGCATGGCTGCAAGTGTTATTATATTTGGAGGTCTTGTGATTGGTATATGGTATATGTGGGACAAAAAATCTTCAAAAAATGGAAAATATGATGATGAAAAAATAACTGTTGGCATACAACACAATGAGGCTGCCACACACAAAAATTCATCAGAAGAAAGTTTTGTCAAGACCATAAAGTATGGTCAAAGACCAGACATGAAAGGTATGTCTATGGCAATTAACTTTCTGCACTTCTAGATTAATCAACGAATCATTATAGATTGTAAATTTTGACCCGGTTATGAGTACACAAGTCAATTTGGGTTATACTTTGTCTTTAATGGGTCAAGTGGCTGAATAGGTTGAAAGTAATTCTAGCTTTACTAGTTCTAAAGTGTAAAACCTTTTAGATGTTTTATTACACATATTAGACAGCTATGTAATAAATTAGTTTTTATTTAATCATATGATTTTTTTAGCCGTGGTTTTGCACCACCTTTTGGTGGGCCACTGTTCCACAGTGAACGAGACTGGATCTCTATCAAATAAAAAAAAGGATTACAAGTTCAATGTAACTAAGAAAGAGGTAATGTGCAAGAAACTTTCCTTTATTATGTTTGGTTCCTTCAATTAGGATCTTTTAATAATTATATCACCTTATTCTGAAATTTTGTAATTATGTTCCCTTTCGAGTAGAATTGAACTTACAATACTGCTTTTGTTAAAAATCATGTTTGGTTCCTCTAATTAAAACTTGTTAATTACGTTACCTTTCCCTGAAATTTGCTCTTAATCATATTTAACACAGAACATGAAGAAAAAGAAAGCGTCTGGGGTTTGCCCAACCTGACCCATATTGACCTGTACTTACAACCTACATGTTTTGACCTATTTCCCAACCTGCCCATTATGCCATCTCCACCGATCATTATACAAATAACTTCATCTGTCTCGTGATTCGTTGACTCTCACTGATTTACCCACCTTATTACCAATTCGAGTAAGAATCCTCCTGCTAAAGTACTCAATTGGAAGAAACCAGTGGAAAAATGTGATACGAATCAAATGCTCATATCGTGATTAAAATTTATAGAACAGTAAAACGGATAGATAATCAATATTCGAGAGATCGATCAACTCTCCCAATGGTTTACTTTCGAGAGGTAAACCAACTCTCCAATGATATCCAGATCACTAATCAATATTTGGCATAAATTTATTACAATTATGGTCCTATTAATAGAGTTTGCCTAACTTATTCCCTAAGACTTACCTAATTAAATAAGATTTATAAAATCTTTCCCTAATAATAATAAAACTTATCTAATAATAATAAAAATAATCTTATCCTCTAAGCTCTAATTATAATGAGTCGTATCAAAATGCTCTTTGGCCAGTTCTCTAATAACAAAAATGCTGTTCTCCTGAGTCTAATAAGTAGTCTATATCTATTTTTACTTTTGTTGATTCAGTTTTTTCTGTGAATACAGAAATTCTTGGAATCATGGCTGAGCGTTGTGGAAATGTAGATATTGGGGTGATTGTTTGTGGCCCTTCATCTCTTCGAACAAGTGCCGCTAAAGAGTGCAGGTCTATGAATTTCAGGAGAAGGAGCAATAATCCGATTTTCCATTTCCACAGCCATAGTTTTGATCTGTAGGTACCCCTGTGTATTGTTTTAAAGTAGAATTTAATTAGGTATATATAAGCTTATTATGTATATATGATAGATAGTACTGTAGCACAAAGCCATCGATTGAAATTAAATCTCCCTTTGACTGAAAGGGAGTTTATTTTCACATTTTCTCTTTAATATAAATTGCAATCAGATCTTAAAATTTATAGAAATGTTACACTGAATCGTTTTTTGATTTGTTCAAAATGATTGCGGCTTTCTATCATATATACAAAACAAGCGCACTAATTGGCAAGGCAGTTCCGTCATGTAATTTTTTCTTTTCCACCATTTAAATTGGTTTTTTGTTGGAAACATGCATGAAAATGTCTCATAGTATGTTGATTGAGCAAATTACACTTGATCTTGATATACGATTGAACATTTGAGCATTAATGTTACTGCATAAAGAGCATGAATCGTTGAGCTTTGAAAGCAACATGGGGTTTGAGTCATGAGCCATTTACAAAAGTTTGTTTTAGGTCCTATCAGCATTAAAAGATTCTACTTGTATGGCCAACTGGGCGTAAGGAGTTAGTGGTTTTGCATGAACCAACCTTGTGTATTTAACATGTAAGTTAAAATGTGAGGATGTTAAGTTAGTTTAAATTGTTTCCTGAAGGAAGTACTATAACACTTGAGTTCTGGAGAATACCTGATAATTATCAATAAACAAGAAACATTCTATAGACAAGAAATTCATGATAATAGTAAGAAGGAACTTACATCCCTAGGTAAAGATGATAGTTTAGCACACCTTTAATTATCAGAACTTTCCTAATTCTTAAATAAAGTTTTAGAAGCTCATTGAAACTTATAGAGAAGGATTGTTGGCTAGTCCAGTAAGTATCTAGTGGATATCTGATATATATATATATGTGTGTGTGTGTGTGTGTGTGTGTGCGCGCGCGTGGTACAAACTCAGTAAATTCAGCTGGGGAACCTGTAACTTTCTTCCCGCCTAACATTACTCTTTTTATCATTGAGGTCATGCCCTAGTGTTCTTTGCTCTTCCATGCATTATGCATATTGTTAGGATTGATTTTGCTTATATTGCTCTCTCTACTGAGACCATGATTAAGTTTTTCTGACCTTAGCTGTTCACTCACAATTTTTGATGGTAAATTGCTCTTAGTGAGTATTTTAGCCTTTTAATCTAATCTTTTCAGTCATTTTCTGTTGAATAGTAAATTATTTACTTTCAGATATGTTGGTACATAATACAGTTAATCTGAAGTTTGTACTTGGGCGTACTTTGCTGAGTTTTGGGTAATCTGCAGAAACTTACCTTCTGGATTAAAGGAAGGAGGAAAGAAACTAGAAGAACTTATGCTCTCAAATCAAGAGAAGACAAAATGGCATTAAGGAAATAAAGAAAAGGAAAACATTTTTGTTAGGCCTGGGAATATTCACACCTTCACCTTTATGGCCGATGATTTCTAGCCGATTGGACACAAGCCTCCATTCGAAAAGTGGAAAGCGAGAACACTCATTGTCTCGTTGATTTGGTCATTCATCAGAAATGTTTGGCTCGGGAGAAGAAAGAAAATGAAGACACATATAAGTGAACATCTAGGAAGGAATTTATGCAATCCATATGTTTTCTTTCTCTCTTATATTTAACCTTTTTTATTAACTTGATAGATGAACATATGGGAATGTTGATGTTCTAAGAAAGCTTTTAAGATGTAATAGCATCGTATTTCTATGAGATGAATGTCAAAGTTTGTCAATTATTCGTTACAGTTTCTTAAATCATACTATAATTAATTACCCACCACCAAAAAGATATATGATTCATTATGAGTTGGAATTCCATGATCAATGTATGTTATTGATATTTCCTTGTGATTAAGATAAACATCAGTATATTTTATAGTTCATCATCTATGTCATATAATAACTAGTTCTGATAGTCATGTAGAGCAAGATTGAACTGCTGTATATATAGGTAAATGACTGTAAGTGCAGACCTATGCCACGTTGCTGTGCACGTGCAGTTTTCCAGCATCTGCAAGTAAATCTTGTTCATTCTGGAGATATGTAATCTTCTATCACATAGGGTTTATTTATTTATTTACAATTGTTAGTTACAATAATTAGTTTAGATTGTAGTTGTTAGTTGGAACGTCGAAACTACAACCTCATTTCAAATGACGTTTGCAGTATTTACAAAATAATCTACACAAGAGAGACAAAGACATTATTTAAAGAATCACCTAAGAGGAGTCCCAATAGTACAGTCGGTTTGGATTGACGAGATCGACGCCATTGACAATCTCGTCAATTGTTGCATTGGTTGGGTTTCGGTCGGTTTACCAACGATCCTTTGACCGTTTTGTCTTTTTCTCTGCTCGTTTGTTTTCTTGTCCAAAGACTACTACATTCAATTTTTTGAATTTCAAAAATTGGGTCAAACGATCATTTCCAAAAACAAACAAAAATTAAATTTTTTTATTATTTATTCATACACAACTACTCCTATATATATAAATACTCTAAAAACTTTGTTTTATTTAGTGTGTTTTTTATTATTGTAATGTTTTTTTTTGAAGAAATATAATATTTTTATTATAATGAAATGTGTTTTATTTAAATATTGTGTTTTAAATATGTTAATTAAATAGTGAAAAAAAAACTGACCGGTGACCATTGACACGGGTCAGTCAGTTTTGAGAAAAGCTGACGTGGCGCTGAGTTGACAGAAAGTGACCAATCGGTTCTCAGTCACGATTGGGAGTGCTCTAAGGTCAACAAAATATTGGCTGAATCACGTTAGATGTGACAGAGGTTTCACATTCTTCCATTGTGCACTATTACATAATGATTATATGGGATCTGGACCTTTAGTCACCGGTAACATATAATCCTATAATTTCGAAGTTTTAAATTAAAAACAGAGAAAATGTTAAAAACCCTATTAAATTATAAAATCGTATCGAATAACCTTTGACCTGGCAGTATGATCGAGAGTCTCGGTCGAGAAATAAAAGCTATATGATGAAATAAAAGGTTGTAAATTCAAGTCTCGGTCGAGAGTTGACACAAATGTTTACATAATATATTTGCTTGTGTATAATAAGTGGTTAGGGAGTTAGGGTGTTGTTACCATTCTAAAAAAATAAAAAGGGAAGTTCGTAAGATTGTAGTACAAAGTGTAGAAAAACAGAAGCTATATGATGAAAGGTTTGTGAAATAGCACTTTTATCTGATGTGAAATTGAAAGATTTAATCTGTTTGTGAGTTGTGATTTCGAAGCTGTAAACCTGAGAACTGGTGGTACTTAGACATCGGACACTATTTATAGCAAACATTTAGAAGTATAACGTCTATACTTGAAATGAGTTTTACTTTTAAAAATTGAAAGCTATAATTCAATCTAAAGTTAGTTGTCAATAGTTATAGTTATAGATGATCAAAAGATACTCAATACGTTTTTTTTTTTGTTCTTTTTGACTTGATGTTTTCCTCAAACAATCTAAAACAAGTGTTCAATAACTAAACAATCTTACAAGTTTAAAAAATGTTCACCACGTTCAAATATGTAAACAATTAGAGTTCATTTTATGTAGCTCAGAAATATAAATAAAATACACAGTTATAAAAAAAGAAAAATATCTCTGTTTATTAAGAGCATAGAATATTCTAGTGTACCAATAAAGAGAAACAAGAAAAGTTAAGAGGTAAAATTACAAGTAGAAAATTTGGGAAGTGGTAAGGAGGAAAAAATACTAAAAATTTTGAAACCTCAAAAAGCAAAAATTAAACTTTGTAAGCTAGCAGGTCTTTAACATGCGATCTCCACTAAAGTTGCCAGCTGGACCACTTGAAAGATTAGTAGCACTCTTAAACGACAAATAATTTTTTAAATAATTTTTTTTTTGCATATTGAGTAGTAGCATATTGAGTAGTAGCATGTGCTATTTTTACAGGGTAATAATTTAAATATTTTAAAGAATACCCTTATTTGATATTATATTGTCTTAAAGATTAAATTACAAAAAATTACTCTCGGGCGTAAAATGTAAATTACGTTTTGCATTTGGATCTCTGCGTTTTGCATGCACAGATCATGGAACTCGGGCACAGAATTATAACAGGTCATGATCAGAATCGTAATTTTTTAAATGTAAATTGGTTAACTTTATATCTGTTTTCAGTATAATTTTTTTAGATTTTTAGGACTTTTAAAATTCCTACAAATAATATGACCTAAGATTATATGAGTATCAAGTTGTTTCAAATATTCGGTTAAACACCTAGATTTTTGGTTGGATGAAAACTCAAAATCACAATAAATAAAAATAAGGAACATAAGTGTTTTCATTACAATACTTTCATGAGTGACTCAAATGTAAACTTGGAAAACGTTGTGACGCTTCTAATTTCGATGTTGATTAGGATCTTGATCGGCTATAGTCGTCCGTTCTATCCTCAGTAGCCATGCAAGTTGTTCGACTGTCCCCGTATTCCTTACACCGACTACATTGTTTCTTGCTTTTTTTCTTTCTCCTCTCCTTTGGAAGGAATACGAGCACGTCCAAGTGGGCGACCAACTTGCCTCTTCACAAGGACCGGCAACAACACAGTTTGCAGATCATCTGGATCAATCCATTTTGAAGGATGACCCACCGGGAGTATAGCATTTGCGTATGCCGCTTGATAAGTCTCTGTCGTGAAATATCTCTCGGCATAGCAGCTTATGTTGTCCTGTTTGTACCTTCGTTCCAGTGATATAACATGTCCGCAAGGTAAACCGGACAATTGTCATTGTCCGCAACTGCATGTTCTTGTGTCAAGGTTGACCAACCCATCCTTGTTGCCATCAAGCACCTAAAATATACTATTTGTTACTGGATTTACTTGCCAACATAACAATTTGTTCACTCTTTTGCCGATCTGATGGTCGGCATACGGAGTAAGAGATATTGTAAGTCCCTCTCTAGTAACACGATGTTTGAAATACCACTATCGCACCAAAGCTCGAGAAAACTCCAAGAGCATTGTGATAGGGAGCCTTCGTGCATGCTTGCTTAGGGCATTAATGAACTCGACACTGTTTGATGTCATATAAGCATATCTCGTCCTTGTAGCATGACATCTTGACCATCTTTCTCTCCCAACATCATTAAGAGTTCTAGAAGAGGTTTGTAAGTTTCGTGAAATCACACCCCAATGGTGATCTAAATCTGAATCCCGATATGCTTACACATCTTCCAGTAATGCCATTCGTAGAACTTAATCCTACCATATTGAGTTTTCAAGTTCATCAACAAATGACGACAACATATTGCATGATATTCGTCAGGAATGACCGTTGAATTTACGGCTGCAATTGAAGCATCCCTGTAAGATACGATAATTAGATTCTCAATCCCACTATTGGATTAAATGGCATCACTCAAGTTTCCCAAGAACCACGTCCAATGATCGGTCGTCTCTCCTGCCCCGATTCCGTCAGCTAGTGGTAAGATGTCATTGTTGCCATCCATAGCTACAACAATTAAGTTGATCCCCAACTAAACCCCCCTTCAAATGTGCCCTATCAATGATAATCACTAAGCGCGTATAGTTAACAAATGGACGTATCCGCAAGGATAGTAAATGTAACAGTATATCAATTGTAGTATAATATGTATGTTTGTAACCATGGAAATAAAATATAGTTACTTACCGAGCACCAATGGACATGTAACACATTAAAATCTATCTTCCTCATCTGTGCAAATAAAGGGGAAGCATTTGAAATGATTCTTATGGAGTACCTCTCAAAAACTTTATGGCATAACACTTTGCCATCCATGCTTGGTGGTATGTAAGGTTGATGCCGAAACGCGCAGTGATGTCAAGTTGTATGTCACCGCCTTTATATACACGTCCTTCCTTGGTCATTAACTCTTTTAGTATGTGACCAATGACTCTCTTGTTTTCATTCTGGTTATTTGCTTGAAGCTGAGATTGAGAACATGTGTGAACATTAACAAACTCCCTAACTTGGAAGTTATCGGTATGCATAATTTTGCATGCACATTTTACAACATACCGAACCTTGTCTGGATGTTGTAACCCAGTTGTAAAACCCTCTTCTAGACATTTGGTTTCCAACTAAAGCTTCAAGTCGTTCTTACTTTCAAAAACTTAGCCAAGTCTTGAGGGTTCATATATAGTAACCGACCGTTTTATACTGTCCTTAACATTTTTTGATAAAAATGGTGACATATTCCAGAACTTAGCTTCACAAGTTTTTGGTTGTGGTAGTAGTTTATCAGTTTCTTACCCCTCGTTATCTATCTCTTGCTCATCGTTAGAAACAATATCATTTTCAAACGGATGGTCAAATATCTTTTGTGAATTGACATTTTCTTCCCCATAATGTTCAACATTTGGATCATTAGGGGTGGCCTGTGAAAATGATAATTTGCAACCAACATCGTCTGTTACTTTATTCTACCCTAAAATGTGTGTCTTGATTGTTTTGATGTGTGTATCGTTGAGCGACATGATAATGATATTGTGGATATGATGGATAATATGGTGGTTGATGAGAAAACGGAATAGATATTGAGGATGCATTTGGTATTGAGGATTTTGAGGTGGTTGGTTGGTTATAAACACCTCCATTTTGACCATTGTTTCAAAACCATTGATTTCAAGATGAACGGTCAACCCATTCAATTTGATCTTTCGACTTTCACTTGCTGCTTTGAACTTCCTCACTGAGGAATTCAATACTATTGCCCGCAAAAAGAGCTAGGATACATTAATATTATAATCATTCATTCAAATCAAATTGATGATGACATTTGCATTCGAAATAGTAGAAGTAGATGTAGGTTGCGTTCCATTTTTGAAGTCTTTGATCTTAAACCAAAAATGAGAACAATGTTTGATATTGTTCGTCATAATATCTCTTGTCGATCCATAGAGCCCCATCTTGTCTATGCCATGGAGGCCCTCATGGTTTATTGGATCAAAAACAATATTCAGTTTGATGTTGGTTTTATCATAGCATCAATAATCTAACATGCCGTGACCTACACCAATAATCCATTGCCCTATGGCATGTTGCTCACTAAATGTTTCGTCGTTTCTCCTTTGATAACGGTCCTTCATACACACATTCCTTTCATCCCATCGGTGAACACATTTTAAACATTCCACACATGCAGTTTTAAGATGTTATTGTGATGTATTGTTCTTGTAATGTTTTTAAATCTATATCTAATAAAATGTTTTAGTTGTTGTAATTAAAATTTTGTTAATCAAGATTCAAAACCGCACCCCTGATAATCATATTAAAAGTTTCAAAAATCTTAAAAACTCATACCAAAAACGAATAAAAAATAAGCCAATTTACACACAAAAAATTACTATCTCTGCCACGACTGGTTACGATCGCGCACTCGGCGTGCGACCGGGCTATGACCTTGGAGACGAGCACACGCAAAACTCAAATTGCGTTTTGCGTCTGCCCTCTTTGCTGTTGGAGGGTAGTTTTTTGTAATTTAGTTTTTGAGAGGATATAATATTAAATTGGGGTATAATTTGGGGTATTTTGGTTAATTTTCCATTTTTATATCTGAAATCTGCTTGATGTGCCTATATAGAATGACCACAAAACAGAAGATGTCATACTGAGTATTTCAAAGGCATTCACTTTTCATACTAATTAATCCACTCAATTTACCTAAATCAAAAATAGTTAGTATATAACGATTATGTTCTTTTCACTTTTTTAAGATGTGAGTAGTTATATTTTAATCATTATGTCTATTTTCAAAGATGTGGTTAATTATAATTTACTCACTTTTATGTTTATCATTTCGTGTTTTATTAAAATACTATTATTGTTATTATTATTATTATTATTATTATTATTATTATTATTATTATAATTACATAAAAGTATATTAAAAAATACAAAAACATAAACAAACGAGATAAGAGAAAAATTATAAAAGATAAAAGTTAATTTTCATTTGCAATTAATTCTCCAAATTGACAAAGTCCTTTTGAGAATTACAAGGCTTGAGTTGAGTATATAATTGTAAACGTAGTGTACACATGGTTTCCCATACACCTGCATTTGGGGATCTATAAAAAGTCCAAAATCGAGTAATGTGAGGCATTGGGTACTCTCCTTGTAATTGTACCATCACATAATGATTATCATTTATATGTGCAATTGTAAGAGTTTGGTGGTGTTGAAACTCTTCCAAGCCTCTCCAAAGAGGAAAACAAATCATAGAGCCACGTATGCTTAAATAATGGACGATCACACCAAACCTGTTGGCAATCAGAATAACTGTTATATGCATAATCATCTAATCTTGCAGCGGTGCAAGCGATTCTTATAAACACAACGACATATACAGTTAATTAAAACTTGCATTAAAAACCTGAGAGTAATAATATCCGTGTTTTAGCTCGTCTAGTAACTGAAGTCGAATGTCGAGCCACCTATCTTCACCATATCCGAGACAAACATCAATTGATCAAAATCCACAATTACCATCACTCATTTTGTATATGTGTGACATAAGGATGAAATTTATCAGCAACTTTGGCCATTAAGGGTGTGAATAACATGCATCATATGAATCATCCCACGTCGATACCTCGTTCAAGTCAAAAGCGTGTGAACTTTTCCTTGTTGGTTCCTTGTTCAAGTCCATCACGTATGAACTATGTCTGGTTGGCTCCTTGATCGAATTTGACCGAAAAACATTTGGTATGGTGGAATAACTATTTCTATGAGGATCTCTACTATTGGGATCAACACACCTTTTCTATTGTTGTTTCTTCAAGCTTGGTCGTCCATCTGAACTCGAGGTTCTCGAATAAACGTTGTATGTCAAACAATTATATCCCTTAACTTTTGTAATAAATTTTTTTTCACAACCTGTAGACTCCTTGTTAAAGTATTCTGTAATAATTTCTACTTCATCGTCACAACTAATATAGTCATTTCGCGCAGACGTTGACGGTAAAATATCTAACCTCCAAAAGATATCTATTAAATTCAAGGGAATACATCGACCTGCATTTAGACCTAAAATAAGTATTTATTTTTGTTTTTTTTTCAAAAAAGTTCAAGATTAAAAAAATCCAATATACTTTAGATGTAATAATTATATAATAACCTGAATTTAAAATGACTGCAAGTTCGCAATCACATGGTAATCCACACATTGCGTAGTTGACAACCATAATTTGAGGAGTCTATCTGGGAACCCTTCAACCGTTGAAGTTCTTTAAATATTATATTGAGAGCCGCATTTGAAACAAAACCGCGTAATAGCAAGAAATAATGTAGGTTGTGTTGATGAATGCGTACAATTATGCTTTTCTCCAAACTTTCTTTAATTGATGTATGTTGTGCCTTTATGACTTCATCAATACATTTAACAAATCTATCGAGACTAGATTTTGAAGATTTCAAGTATCTTTTTAGCTTTGCATGTTGACCCTCAACTTGATTGGTTGTACAGTTTTCAAATTTAAGATATTGATCAATTCAGGCAGACACAAACATTTCCTTATATTTGTTCAACCAAATTTATTTATATATATATATTTAAAAACACCCGAAAAAGTAAGTCGGATGTTAAATATAGAAAACTACTACAAATACATAAAATAAGTATTGAGTGTGAAATATGAAAACACACGTGGATATTTTATCAACATGGATTTAAGTTGATCATAGTTATTCATGTACGATATCCACGTTGGAGAATCTTCTAGCAACTTTTGTAGGTTCCCTGGGACTGGATCCATGAGGTAAACTAGTATATCCGAGTACGAATCCTCAAATATACACAACAATAATAAACAAGTTAACACGAATATCGGTTACATTCAAACTAAGATACAAACACTAAGAAACTCACGAACTTGCTGTTATCTCAACATGTTCGTCTATTTCATGACCCTTAGATACAATATTTCCGGACTTGTGTATTTATAGCCACCTAAATTCGTACGAACTTAGATAACTTCGAAGGCCATACGAACTTATCTAAGTTCATACGAACTTATCTAAGTTCATACGAACTTAGTAAGTTCATACCTACTTCTAAGTTCGTACGAACTTACACATATACAAATACAAGACAAAAGTTAAGGATTACAATGATTAACTAAATGAAAAATTACAAACTAGATGTTGTTGTCACACAAGATGCACCAACAGACTCCCCTTGACAATAGCTCAAGTTTCGATGCACCAACAGACCCCCCCTTGACAATAGCTCTGGTTTCACCTGAGATGTTGTCACCCGAGTTGTCTTTGATCTTGATTCTGTTAAGCTCTTTTGACTTCTTGCATACAACCCTTTTTACACAATCTTCACTACCCTCTGACATCTTCATCGTTCATGTCTCCAACTATCTCTGTAGTTTCATGAAGCTTTATCAGATCATGTCATACACCCTCAACAACTCTTGTAGCTTTCGACTCACCTTTAGGAATTTCATCTTTTTCAGATCTTAACTCCTCTAGGTCTATCACTACGGTTCACCTTCATAAGTTTCATCATTTCTGAACTAAACTTCTCTAAGTATACTCTAACTCAGACTTATCATTATTAAACTCGTCAATTCAATGGTATCTGTCTCTGTTAGAGTGACTAGACTCCCCCTTAACCTGTTCAAGCTTACCAAGTCTTCTAGTTGAATAGTTAGGTAGCTCCCCATCATTTGGTCACTGTGATCATCGTCTATGTCTCTGTTTCTTTCTCAACTCATTCTCTTTACAACCAGTCTTCTCCCCCTGCCAGGCTTCTCCCCCTGGGTTGCCGCTCTTTAACAAGGGATTGATCTCCGCCTAAGCTATGGTGAAATAGTTGTAATATGTGCGGTTGGAATTGTTGTTGTAATTGTGGGTGTGGTGGTGTTTGTGGATTGTGCAGTCTGCTCATGAATGATAATCCCACTAGATCGTCTTCCTTTTGGACCTTCTAGTTAGTAACGAGGTATCATTATTAGAATCATTATTGTCATATTGTACTGTATAATCATCATCTTCAGTCAACTTATGTTTGCCTTTATCCGTAGTAAAAACGAGACCCGGAGTGAGATCCAAGTATTTTTAGATCGAGATTCATCCAATGGTGGAATAGCATCTTCATCATCATTTTCATCATCACTCTCGGTCTGTTCACACACAAACCCCAATAACATCCTCGCATTTGGATATTCTAGCTTCAACATTAAGTAATACCTAGGCTTTGAACTAATTGTGTTCAAGTTGTTTATCCAAGCGTAGAGTAAAACATTCAAGTGTAATTATCTCCCCATCTAGTAAAAACTTAAATTGAAATTAAAACATAACAAACATATATGAAATTATTCATATTAAAAATCACATTCTTTTTGTGAGAGTCACTGTTACGAAGATCGTATTAGTCATGATGTAGAGTGTACACAGTAGGAGTTTTTGTATTCCGTTGTTATTATTAATGGAACTAATAGTCCAAGACGATTATCGGTATTGTTGTCCACATAAGCATTCAACATTCAGAAATTTCAAGTGCGGTTTTAATTATTATTCACAATTACCTATGTAGCTTCCCATTTTGACATACTCTTATGATCAAGATACGCTCATAACTTCCATGTAATGGGTGTAATTATTTTATTTCATCTTTAAAGTCAAATCATTTAGAAATGGTCAAGTACTTTTGTACAAGATTAATGAGTAAATTTGACTAGGGTTAGAGCAAAACAAATCTAAAATCAAACCATTGGTGACAGGTCTGTACTTTCGTACATCAAAGCGACGTAGTTTGACTAGAGACCTTGACAACGGTATTCTTGTTTCGCGGTCCAGTTTGCTTTATGTTAAGATATACTAAATGAAACTAGGTTAACATGTTTCTGGATGTAGTAGAAGAAACACTCAGTATATCTCCTAGATGAATTCTTTATGGTACCCAATAACATGTGTTATGATAGAATCTTTCACATAAGAATTAAGAGTTAACGTCATACATCAAAAGAGAGTTTTCACAAGATAATTCCCTTACTTGACTTTATTTTTGTGCACTTAAAAACCTTTATGTTGGATACCTACAGATACATCATATGATGAAGCTATTAGTCACATTGAGATTATAGTACATTGTATTGTGTAAGTATGACATCTTAGAGCCACACTTAATAAAGTTCTAGACATGGGTAACGTTTTCGTCATTTCTTCGAGTTATCACAGTGACACTCAAATTCTTATAGCTTTTCAAACTGACTAAGAATATTAAAAATAAAGATAGATAAAATTTCTTAAGGAAGATACGTTACTCAAGAATTGTCATTCCAGCAATTTGGACTAACAACTCAAAACATAATTTATCAAAAACCTTTGTATAACGGTCAGCTAGATTATCGTCCAAGGAATTTGTCATCCCAGATTGGATTATGTCACCCCTCAGTCGCTACATCTTCTGCTGAACTTGTAGCCTCCGAAGAACTTGCCTCTCCCCGATCATGTGCCTTGAGGAATCGCTATCAACACACCATCAGTTAATAACAATTCCGGTCAACTCCTGCATGTGCACAAAAAAATAAAAAATATTAATTATTACGAGGGACCTAAGCCACCACGGACTTGGGTCGGCCATTCTCATCAACAAATGTAAATGCCCTCAGATATCCATCTCGCCTTTCAGGTGACTTGGATACTTTGGAAATTTCACGTGTTGGTGAATGGGGAGTATAACTACTAGACCTTCTTTCCGGAGACTTTTGAAAAGGTCTCTGATTGACTGGTCTTTGGTTTGAAGTATATCTAACCCTAGATTTATAGTTATAATTCGAATTTTGAAAATTCCTATTACTACTACTCTGGTTAGAAAAACTTTTGGGGGTTTGAACATGTTGTGGAGTTTTCGACCGAATTGATTCTCCATTTGAGCTTCTTGTTACAGGAGAAGAGCTCCTTGGACTATCATTTGTCGAAAACTTCACTAATTTCTTACATGGACACACACTTGTGACATGTCCCTTTTGATGGCACACGAAGCACAAACGTTTCTCCCAGGCTTTCGTATGAGCCTTGAGATTCGTTTGGTGTTTCATTTGTGTGGACTTGACTCTTTTGTGATACATGACTCAACTTTCTCTGAATTGGTCTCGTCCTAAACTTCCCTCTTTTTTGCATCAATTGAGGCTATGAACGCCTGAGGTTCTTCAGCAGGTGCACTCCAATCATATGAACCGTCTCGTGTTTGAGCAATCAAGGCTCTGGAATATGCACTATTCCCTGAGTTTTGAACTCTCGTAGACATCCATTGATATGAGTAGCTCTGCCTTCCCAGGTTTGAAGTTTTTCTTCGGTCTCTGACATTCCCTGGCAAAGTGCACGAAACCATCGCAGTTATAACACTTAACCGTTGTCTTGTCAAATCCAACCTTTCCTCCTACAAATATCCTACCCATTCGATTGATGAACCTATGCACCCTCTTTGTAAGCATGGCCAGTTGTCATTGCAAGTCCATCTCTTCCAAATCATCAGGGTCAAGTTGATCATAATCCTCATTAATCATTGTAGGATCCGTGACCTTTCCCTATATGAAGTTTTCATGAGATGCCATAAACGATGCAAGCATTGTCATCTTACATTCTGCTGACTTCATGCTCATGGACATCGATTTGGACCCATGTGTAATTCCAGATTGTGGGTTCCTATCCTTGCCTGAATCTCCGGATGATGCAACATTACAGACCTTGCCTTCATTATCTATGATTGCATTGTCTGTCTTGGGCTTCCTAGTGAAGAATACCGTGACTCCATTACTTGTAGATGCACTAGAATCAGACTTCTTGCCATGATAGACACTTGGATCTTGAACCTGATTAGATCCTGTCTCTTTCTTTTGTATGTTTAAGTCATAGACTCGCAACTTTCCTACAACTTCTTCAAGCATTAGCATTTTATAATCTATGCTTTCTTTGATCATCAAAGTGTATATCCCACTTTGGCTGTAACGCTTCCAGAAACTTGTTGTTTTTCATAGTATCACTAAATATTAATCCATTGTTGTCCATCTCAGTCATTAGATGATAATATCTCGTAATAATATCTTCCAATGATTCACCTATCATGTGCTTAAAAACATAGAATTGTTTTGTAAGCAAGTTAGCCCTACTCTCTTTGATCTGTGCATTACCATCAAATCTCTTCTCCACAGCTAACCAAAGCTCTCTGGAAGTGTTGTATATTTTGAAGGTGTGCTTAATTTCGTGAGGAAGACACATAGTAATAGCAGATAATGCTTTGTTCTCTGCTTCGTACATTCTTTTATCCGCCTCCTTCATCATTGATTACGAATAAAATTTGAGTTTCCCCTCGAATTCATAAGTCGGAGCATCATATCCATCACTTATGCAGATCCACATTTTGATGTCATTAAATTTTACAAATGATTCAAATCTATATTACCACACGAAGTCATATTCAGCCTTTAGAAGCTTTGATGGTACTTCATGATCAATCTCAACCAGCTTGTTCGAATTTGACATCGTAATTAGAGAGTACACGAACTTGAGGTATGTTCGTATAAGAAAGTCAGCTAAAGTTAAGTTCATTTAAATTTTCCCTCCAAAATTCGTGAAAATTTTCCGAGTAAAAGTTAAATTTTCTCAAACCAAAATTAGTCAATGGTAAGCCTAAATTCAAATTTGGTAATGGATAAATTTTCACTCCAAATAACTCGTTTGGTAAGAGTTACTTGTAAGTTCGAATACAATTAAGTTCGTACGAACTTAAGTATGTTTAAACACAAGTCAATGAACTTGGTCAAACGAATTTAAGTTCGAAGGAGTTCAACAAACTTGAGGTAAGTTCGAAGGAGGTCAACGAACTTGAGGTAAGTTCGAAGAGATGGTCAAATGAACTTGAGGTAAGTTCCTAGAGGTCAAGTTTGTATGAACTTACAAATTTCAAGTTCGTAGGATACTGTACAAGTTCATACGATACTTCACAAGTTCGTACGATTAATCTGATCAACCCTAAATCGCAAAACTTCAAATCTTGTCTCTTCTAATCTCTAATATCAGTGAACTTTAACACCTTGCACATAAAAATCCGTGTTTGAACATTAAAGTTTTTCGTATTCTCTTGTTCTTTATCAAGTAATAACCCGAACCTTAAATTAATGAATTGTTTATCACTCTGATACCACTTGTAGGTTCTTGAATTCTGGATCCACGAGGTAAACTAGTATATTCGAGTGTGAATCCTCAAATATACACAACGATAATAAATAAGTTAACACAAGTATGTAAAGAACACTTTTATTGAACTTAAACTCGGTTACATTCAAACTAAGATACAAACACTAAGAAACACACGAACTTGTTATCTTAGCCTGTTCGTCTGTTTCATGACCCTTAGATACAATATTTCCGGACTTGTGTATTTATAGCCACCTAAGTTCGTACGAACTTAGGTAACTTCGAAGGCCATACGAACTAAGTTCGTACCTACTTCTAAGTTCGTAGGAACTTACACAGATACACATACAAGACAAAAGTTAACGATTACAATGATTAACAAAAAGGCCAATTATAAACTAGATGTTGTTGTCACACAAGATGCACCAACAACTTCCCCAAGGAAAGAAATGAGTCCCAGTCATGTTGTGATTTGATAGTTTGCCTGTAGTTATTCATAATGTTTTGGCTAATGTGTTATCTACAAAGCAATCGAGTAGTATTCGGAAACACTTGATGGCATGCATTCATCAAAGCCAACTCTCTGTCAGTGATTATAACTCGTGGGTACATGCATGCATCTAGTGTTAAGCTTAGAAAATTTAACAACATGTATAGTTGGCTTCCCTTTCTTTTTCCATAAAGGCAAAGGCTATGGAAAATGTCAGGTTGGTTGAAGTTACATCAACAATCTCAAATGACATATTATAGATGCTCGTCTTGTGTGTGGCATCTATAATCACCACGTGTGGGCATGTGCGCCAAATATCGAATGATATTGGATGAATGAAAAATAGATTTTCTAACTCATTTAAATTGTTCGTAGTAAACTCGTAGACGTAACCATTCAAATGAAAAATTGAAATTAGAACTTGCATGGGAGATCTACCTAATTGTTCGGCCAAGCAAATATTTTTTCGTATATTATATATGGTTTTGAGTGTAGACACATTATTCGGATTCCGATCGTTCAGTATTGATAAAATATCTCGTGGTGTCACATTCTTCCCTGTTAAATCTGCCACCAAACTGATTTCATCCTCAGATAATCGCTTTGCATATAGATGCCACTCCATATAGTGTATAGGGTGATGATTATCTTCATCACATATCACAGTTAACGTCCAGAAATCATATTCTTTTCGAATATGTTCCTTCTAATTCATATAGACAACTACTTTTTTTGGTGCCGGAAACTTTACTTGAATCTTTAACTTTATATTTACCGCCACGATCACACATGATTACAACTTTATACATGAAACCACTTTGGTGTTTATTTGATCATTTTTTGATGGTGAAAACACCGAAGAGCATCCCTTTTTTTTTTACCCAATTCATCAATTCTTCACGAGACACGAACACCTAAATAGTAATATAATTTTGCCAGCATTTATTGAAGGATTTGAAATATAACAAATATAAATATAATGATAGATTTTATACCTGATTAATGGAAAAAACTGGTGTTTTAATGGGAATTTCAGCTCCTTCGATTGAGTTGTTTTCGTGATAATCCGACATCTCTTTCGTATGAAAATGAAAATTTTCAATAATTTCATTATTGGCAACTTTGCAATTTTTTTCCCTGTGTATGTTGCAATTTCAGGATTCCTACAAGTTTTATGTCCTTGTGATTGTTAATTTTGTCAAAATTTTCCTTTTCACTAACTTTTGTTAAAAAGTAAGTCCATTAAATCTTAACAAATGACCAAAACACCCTTTTCGCTAAATTTTTTAATTTCTTCAATTGTTATTTATTTCTTATCATTTTCTTTAATTGAAATTTTCAATGAAAAGAATAACACCTCAACAACAACATGTTTTCATCATAACATTTCTTTTCACCACAAAACAAAAAACTTGTTTTCATTTACAATTGTCTTTACTCTATTTTTCCTTTTTCTTCTTAAAGTTCATTTCCCTATTTCGCCATCAAATATTGGGGTGTTCTGTTGTAAATCTTTGAGTAGTCTAAAAGTTTTGATTTTGGAATCTTAATTTTGAGGTGTTTTGGTTAGAGTTTAAAAGTTTTGAGTTTTGTTAAGCTAGGTTTGTAAAATGGTAGGTGGTGATTTCTAAAAGATGAAGATTAGATATTCTCGTCATTGTACACGATTTAATAGAAAAAAGTATCTAAAGTTAGTAAAAATGATAATTTTTACAAAATAGAGAACCATAAAAAAAAGCTTATGACTTAGAATATTTTTTTGCCTTCAACAACACAAATTTCTGAATCCGCTAGTGTACTTAATCATTATATAATTGGTAAAAACATACATAAAGAATATGTATTATACTAACAATAATAATAATACATTGAGTTCATAAAATATGATGATAGCAGATAATTAAATATCACAAGTTTTATGTCCTTGTGATTGTTGTCTTTGATCGATATTTTCGAAATGAGTATGGTGTATTCTTGAAATCTAATAAATAATTGGTCACTAGTTGGTTTGGAGATTGGGTAACGAGTATAAAAAACAAAAAAGAAAAAGATTGGGTTGATGTATATGTGTAGTGATTTAAGTATTAGTCTTGGAGCATATATAAAGAGAAAAATGAAATAATAGTGTGGGAACATGTGCAGCTAAAAAAGGTCAAATCATAAAGAAAAGAGAATATGTCAAGGTAAAGTCAAATCAAAAACAAAAATACTCAAAAGACATGAGAATATGTCAGGTTTTTTCTTTCTTTGCTAGATAGCATGACCCTATATCGAATTCTGAAGGTTGGAAAATGACACTTCCATAATCAAGGGGTAGCCTTTCCTACTCTTGAACTCATCTCATTATCAATTGCTACAAACCATTAGTCATCAGTATCAAAGTAACGGTCACCAAACTCTCCCAAACAGGGTATAACACATTATTCTTCATTTAAAGCAAAATCAATCTCTGATATAACAATTTTCACTGCAGGAAACCTTTTGGAAACACAATGGATTCCTTTTGGGGCCCAACCAAATGACATTAATATAAGTAGAACGAATAAGTATTTCATTATCATAAGAGTCAGCTACTATGATCATGTGAAACTCAATTTATCGAGATGAGGTTCAGGAATATTATGTGTGATATGGTACTCCTTTGTGCACTAGTAGTTCAATTGCCTTGTTAGCTGAATTACCTGTAACCCATTTCCACAAAAGAATTTATGGAAGTTAATGTCATAATTGAAACCCATGAGCTGAAACATTGTTGGAATAAAAGTATAAATGGTAAATATTGTCTTTATAATTAATTGTGTAATTAGCACTTAGTGTATAAATAGGGCTAGTTAGGGTTAGTTGTAAAACACTTTAATTGTAAAATCATAATTGCAGTTAGTAGAAAACACATTCAAAATAAATTCTCTCATTGTTCATAAGGATTATCATACGATTGCTTAATTTTAATAGTTAAGAATTGGCATCATGTGACACCCGACACTTTAGGGTAGTGATTTCCTTAAACTAGAACTCTAATTTCGTGTATTTAGTTCTTTATTAGGCTAAGTACTTGTGATTACTTGCAACTATTTGTATATATGTGTATATACACTTATGTAATTGTTTGAATTACACTTTCGTAATTTTTCGTAATTACACGAAACAACCGGACGTGGTCCGACTATTTGTACGACGTTGGTGAAAACTATTCATAGATAACGCAATCATATTTTATAGTTAAAATAGTGGTTATATACCTTATATTATTATTTCAAATAATAATACACGAAAAACTTTGACGTTTTGTTTAAAACGTAACAAACGCGACGAAAACGCGCAAACCGAGCCCAACACCCGAGCAACACCCGAAATATACTTTTGTAACTCAATTTAATATTTTAAGAATACTTACTTATTCCGAATATTATTCACAAATTAAAAATATATACAAAAGCTCAACGTAAATTATCAACTTTTTAAAATCACAAATTAACGTTTAAACGAACGGGGAACGAAACACGAAGTCGAGAAAACGAGTCACAAGCCCGAAACACCTTTGGGCCAGGCCCAACTCGGTCTAGGCTAGTCCAAGAAGCCCACCCCAAATAGGCCCAAGCCCACCCCACAAAAACACCTCCCTAACCTCCATTTTCACACACACGAAAGCCACATTTTTCTCCTCCTTCTCTCTACACTCTCTACTCTCTCTCTCTCTCTAAAAATCTGCCACCATCAACCACCTCCTCACCACCATCAACCACCTCATCACCACCATCAACCACCACTCCACCACCACGAGCCGCCATCACACTTTCAAGAAAAAGTCAAGAATTCTCACCTTCCTCTCCCTTTGATCGGTTTTTCAATCTTGTAAGGACATCTAACTCGTTTATAATACTCGTAGTACATCAATAAACATGTTGAAATGCTCACTTAACAAAGATATGTCCAAAAGATTTCACAAAAATCGTTTTCATAAGCTTAAAACATGCAACAACTTTACATGAAGTCCGGCCAGAAACTTTGTCCGACTTTAGGAGGTGATATCTCCCTCAAAACTTAACCAAAATGAACGATTCAAAATGCTAAAACTAATTTTAAAAAGTTAGCTTTCATTTGCCACTGGTTTCATAATTTTTGGAGCTCATTTGATACCAGAAATAATTTTTACAAAAACATGTAGACGGGCTGCGAAAAAGGCAGAAAAATTGTCCCTCATTGTTTTAGTCATAACTCGAGATTTACGTGTCCAAAAGACTTGAAACCACCGCCAAAATTTCGGAAATTTTGTTGAGAAGAATAGTCGTAGAGATGACCATGTCCCAAATATGCACGCATTCTGCCCAGAAACTCGATCTCCTTTCATGTCTCCTGATTGGATACTTTTTGACCTCTATGGAAATTTACAATTTTTATAAATACTTAGACTTGTCTAAAAATTCTGTAAAAATTATTTTAAGTACCTAACATACTAAGAAACAACATATATTTTTGTTGAATTTTATCTCGAACATTTGAATTACGAAATAAAATCTGCAAAAACTGGTCTGTTTCTGACCCTGTGTCGCAGAAGCTCAATAGCCAATAGCGACACAACCCTTGTGTCGCTATAACATTCGAACCGTCACATTTTGCGACACAACCCTTGTGTCGCTATAACATTTGAACCGTCACATTTTGCGACACAACCCTTGTGTCGCTATAATAATTGAACCGTCACATTTGCGACACAACCCTTGTGTCGCTCTATCATTCGAACCGTCACATTTGCGACACAACCCTTGTGTCGCTATAACATTTGAACTGTCACCTCTGCGACACTAAAATTGTGTCGCCAAAACACACATTAGCGACACAAGCCTTGTGTCGCTGATGACTAAAAACCAAAACATTTTTAGGTAGGCCTTGCCCCTTGGACCCACCAGGGGTTGCCACCCCTTGGACCCCGCCACCAGGGGCACTGCCCCCGGACCCCCGTCATTCGTAGGCTTCGCCCACTTACCACACTAATCAACATTATGTTTTCACAAACTTTCACCAACGGGTCGTACACGTTTTCAATAAAGCAAACAAGAATGGACATACTAGTTAACTGAACTACTAGCGAATAGGTGGGCATTAACCCTCCACCTACATGATTGGCTTAAGTGGACATTAACCCTCCACTTATACAATCACTATAGATGGTCTTTTGAGACATCTACTTACATAATCTTATACGTCTAGGGCGTTAGAAGATTTCTCTTGGGAACACCAGTTGCTTGCTATTTGTTATTTGCTAAATAACATATTAATCTCAGGTGAGTTTCATAGCCCCTTTTTCTACTATTTCCGCTCAGGGGTGAGAATACATACAACTGCTTTTAACAACTGGTATTTTTATGTGAACGCAAGTACAAAACACGATATATTGGTTGCATGAGTTATTTAACTAATCCTGAAAGTCCCCCACACATAGTTTGTCAGTATCGTTATAGCGTGAATGTTAATGAATAGTACTATTTGGGATTGACTCCCCCCATCCGGGTTAGTCGCACTAACTGGTCAAACGGACGCATTATCATTTGTTCTTACGAGTGTTGGATTAGGCACTCGCAGGGAGGCACCACAATCGTGGCACTTAATTGTGACCCGACACCACAGTTAAGCTCGAACTATGGGCTCATGACAACAATATACACCTCTTTTACATTTTTGTAATACATTACTATCATTGTTGGATGATACAAACAGGAAATCGGGTGTTCCACACGTTCCATACAATGTAATTCCAATTGTTTTCAAACCTATGAGCTCACCAACTTTATGTTGACTCTTTTAGTATGTATTCTCAGGTAACCAGCCGCAGTAGGATGCTTTGGAAGCAATAGCTCGAGTCGCATATTTTGAAACAACCAAGGAATTAGATTGCATTTACTATATTTTGTAATAATAGTTATGTAATTCTACGTATCGGATGCGAACTCCTAGCTTTTATGTAAACACTTTGAAGTTTGAAATGTAATGACTTTTTTTGAAAACGTCTCATATAGAGGTCGTTTGTTGTAACTCTTGTGTTGTGATATTTGATTTGGTCGGCGCCCCTTTGACACCTCATACCTTCCGCTGCCACGCGTCTTGGGGGTTGCGACACATCAGAGCTTGAGAGATTGAAGATTTGAAGTTATCAATAGAAAAACAAATTGAAATCATCAAGAATTGATTGAAATTTATCAAAATATGTTCTTGAGCAAATAACTATTGTTCATCATTTTAGAAATCAAATCATCCATTTGATCATGCTTCTGTGAATTTAAACGGATCAATTTGAAGATTACCAATCGAGTGCTTAATTGTTCAATTACATCTTGAAATTGTTAAATTGGGTCTGTTAGATATTAAAAATAGGATTTGCATTTTATGTGTAAACTGATCCTGCGATACTAAGTGCGACACTATCTACATCAAGTGCGAAACTAAAGATAAAATCGCAGTCACAATTAAAGTCGCAGAAATGAACAAAGTCGCAGGAACAAAATAGTATAAATACAGGACTTAGTTTTCACTTTCGTTGGTTGTTGAACCAGAGAGAATTCGTATGTGCATTTGTATATCTTACATTCAGAGAGATTGAGAGCTTGTAATAGTTTCAGAATAGCAATACATAATCATTCGATTACTTATTCATATTCATACATACTTATAAATACGGATTTCACTCAATTCACGTCTAAATCACTAAATTCGATCCAACAGGGTCAAAATCAAATTTTTGTGTTTCTTGAAGTATTGATAAACTGTGATGATCATATTTCATCAATTAGTCATTATTTTGTGAAATTGATCGAATAGAAATCATCGACTGATCATATAATTGCGATATCGATTAGCAAACAACATAAATTTAGTTGACTTGATCTGTTTTTTATTGATATTTTTCCAGAAAGTCTCGTGTTATTCGCATTTAATTACGATCAAATTGGAGTGCTTGAGCATGAATTGAACAATTTTAATCGATAGAATTGATTCATAAGTATTCAGGATCAAACTGAAAATGATTTCAGTTATCAATTTCATCATTTGTTTGGATTTTGAGTTGGTGTTCATCAAGGTTTGAAGAAACTCAACATTCAAAGGAATATGTGTTTCTTGAACTTGATATAAGAAGGCAATTCCTAAGTTCAATAGTAATAGTTTGGAAACGAAAAGGTTATCAGCAGTTGAGCTCGACACACATGGTGTTGAAGAACAAAAGTCATCAAGTTCGCTATTAAAAGGAAGTAGGTTGAATATCGAGATCGATAGATAAGAAAATGGTGCTTATATCGAACTCAATATAAGTGTGAAGAGGTTATCGAATTCAAGTCTTGCACCGGAGAAATTATCACGGTGGATTTCAAGTTCAAGATTGCACTAGTGGATATCAAAGGCGAGGTGTTTGATTATTGAGATCGATAGAACACCAGGTGTTTGAAGATTGAGCTCGATACAAGAAGCAGGGTAACCTTGAATACGAGCTCGATACAAGCTGGGTGACTTTGAATACGGAGCTCGATACAAATAAGATTTGTGGACACTCCACCGTCATTCTTACGTGTATCCCTAGGACTTTCACCTTCACACTTGGTACATTTAATTGTTGGTCTAAACTCTAAATGTATATAATCATCAAGTTGGATCTTAATACTTATTTCTTCCTCTCAAATTAATTAATCCCAAACATAAAACACATAATTGAAAAGAATATTATCGCTTAATTTTTATAAAATGATATTCTTACAGTTGAATTACTTCTCGTCCAGAAAACAGCCATATAAAGACCAAAGATGAAGAATCGATTATTATCATTAGTAATTAAACAAACATTTAATAATATTAAAAATATTTTGTCAAAAAAGTCGATATTCAACACAAAATTTTTACCTGTCTATTTATAAATGTTAGTATCACTTACCATTAATCCATGAAATGGTAATTGCCAAATATCTATCGTGAATGATTACAGATGTTATAACTTAATATTAAGGGTTAACGTCGTAAAAACACGATGTACCGTCGATGTTGACCATATATAGATTTTCTAGTATTGCGTTTGAATGTTAGAAATTAAAAACCGAAGCAATAACAAATAATAGAAAAAGAAGCACGGGAATTGGAGCTGTGAGAATTGGGGAATTATAGGGGGAAACTTAAATAATTAATAAAAATGTAAAGTTTAAATAGAATAAGTTCGTATGGACTGGGCCCTACGAACTTGCATATATATGTATATACCGATGGACATATGCATATATATAGGCTAAGTTCGTATGGACTAGGCCCTACGAACTTGGCCCACTTCGAAGCACATACGAACTTAAGTTCGTATGATCTCTTAAATTTGTACCTACTACCTAAGTTCGTACGAACTGGCATATAAGGCAAAAGTTAACGATTACGATGAATAACAAAATGACCAATTACAAAGTAGATGTTGTTGTCACACAAGATGCACCAACAATATAGATCAATCATATTATTCATGTCTTTCTCTTTCATGTGTATCTCTCTTCGCACCATTGATTCATATCATTTCGTAATAATTGTTTTGTAAGTTTTGTGTAATCCTAGCATTTTCCTTATATTATCTATAACCTTTATAAAAGGTTTAGTTGGTTTACATGTACTAGTTAAACCTTTAACTTTCAAAAATGTCAAATTACATTAGAGCTCTTTTATTAATGTTAAAAATATGAAAAGTCCCTGATTACCTATCAACTTAAATAATCATAAAATCCACTTGCCTCTTTTACATTTATTAACTCAATCACACTTTAATTGGGTAATTCAATTAAGCGTCATCTTATACACTTACTGGTGTTAGTTGACAAGATATAAAACAACTCATAATACATTTTTACGCTTTTTACGATCATAAACTGAAAGTACTTTACATACTTATGCCACTCTATAAATATCAACAACATAGTTCGCGTGAACTGCAACACATCGTAAACTAAAAGTAAATTATTAGTTATATACTCATGCTATATATCAACAATATTTGCTTGCATCAACTATAACGTGTTTTTTACAATCATAAACTAAAAGTACTATTAGTTACGAATTTATGCTACCTTATACACACAAAAAATCTTTTCGTATAAACTTTGTAAAGTTTATCATACGATCATTTTAGTGATTTATAAAATTTTCTTCTTGCATCGTGTGAGTATCTAATTGATATGGTATAATACGGAGTACATAAATAAAGTTGAAGAACAAGAGTATTTTAGCCATTTTTATAAAAAGGACTCGGAGTGCAATAAATTACGTGTTTTTGGAGCCAGACTGGTAGAGTGCAAAACGAAATTGAGAGATTTTAAGTGCAAAAACGTGTTTAGAGCTAGAGTGCAAAACGAAATTGAGGGATTTAAAGTACAAAACCGACTGAACCACAAGGTTCATTTGTGGAATTAATTTAATTTAATTTTTCAAAAATAAAAGAAAAATTAAGAAAGAAAAAATATATATATTTTTGTTACAGGGTTGAGTTCAAATGAGAAATGAAAATTTTAGTGAGAATGAAGGAATGAATCCTGGCCATCCATTTTTCAAAACCCAATTTTCCCGTAAAGTTAAATATCTCACAAACGGCTAATCAAAAAATTATAAAAATTGCACCATAGAAATCAGCGTTCTTTTCTCTACGATTAGACATCACTCATGACATATTTTCGGTAAAATTTTTTTTTTTTTTTTTTGAGTTGAAAACCAGTAACACATGTGTTAGTAGTTGGTAACACATGTGTTAGTGGCATGTGTTACCAACCACTAACACATGTGTTACCGCAACTAACACATGTGTTACTGCAACTAACACATGTGTTACCGAAACTAACACATGTGTTACCAGTTTTCGAAACCTACCAAAAAATGAAAAAAAAAAGTTCGTCGAAAGTATACCTTGTGAGATGTCTAATCGAAGAGAAAAAAATGCTGATTTTTATGGTGCAATTTTTATATTTTTTTGACTAGCCGTTTGTGAAATATTCAACTTTTAAAAATGTTAGGGGTATTATATTTTTGAAGAAATTGATAGTTGAAATTAATTCCTCCATTCTCACAAAAAACTATCATTCTCGTTGAACTTAATTCTTTTGTTACATAATGGTGGGAGTTTAAATTCAAGATTTTTCCCGGACACTTTGATCCCCACTTCGATCCCCTAAAAACCCCAATTGTGAAAACCCTAACCGAACTGTAGCTAAAGAAACTAAGCCATGATTTTGCGCTCAGGAAAAGTTGTAATCAAAAGGCCCAAACATTCATCTGTTGCTCATGATGAAACCAAACATGAAGGAGAAGAAGATATGATTAGCAAATTACCTGACGCACTTCTTATACATATCCTATCTCTACTTCTCTATGATGATGCCATTTGTACAAGCATTTTTTCGAACAGATGGAAGGACCTGTGGGCGTTTCTCCCAAATCTCTATTTCTTTATGCCTGTATGTAGTTTTACGATTTCGTTGATCAAACCCTAGCTCTTCGGGGCGGTATGCCTAATAAAAATTTCTCTCTTTATTTTAGTAGAAGATGCGATTATAATCGTATTCATGATTGGCTTCGTAGTGTTGTTCAGTGTAAAGTCGGAAAACTTGAGATTAGTTTCTCTCTAAATATTTTCGTGTTGAGTTTTGTTGGGGTTTGTTTAAGACTTGCAATGCGTTCATTGAATTAACTTTAAAAGGTGAATTGGAGTTATATGTGCCTAAAGTTGAGTTACTTTTTCCATGTTTAAAGAAAATCAAGCTGCTACCAATTGATTATTTGGGTGATAAATCGCTTGTGAATTTGACTTCCGTTTGTCTTGTTGTTTTAGAAGAATTATGGCACCTTGTTTTGGGTCTAATCAACCAAGAACAGGGGGTAGCAATATTGGCCCAATTACTAAAGGGGACCGTAATAATAACCTGAAATGTTTTAGTTGTGGAGAGACTGGTCACCGTCAGTAAGAATGCAAGAAGGCGGGTAAACGGCACTTGTTTGCTGAACCTGAGGATTGGCAAGATGATGGCGTGGATGAAGAGTATGAAGAGACCCCAGTGTATGATGAAGAACTCTAATATGAAAAAGAAGTGGTGATTGGTCATGTGGGGACTAATTTGGTTGTAAGGCGCTCTTGCTTTACACCAAAGGTTGTTGGTGATGATTGGCTGAGACACAACATCTTTCATTTAACCTGCATTGTTTTGGGTAAGATTTGTACCTTCGTTATTGATTCTGGTAGTTGTGATAATCTGATATCCGAAGAGGCGGTACAGAAGTTGGGTTTGAAAACAGAAAATCGCCCCAAACCTTACAAGCTCCAATGGCTTAAGAAGGGTGGTGAGGTGACAGTATCTAAGCGAGTTTTTGTTCCTTTTTCTGTTGGCAAGTCATACAAAGACGATGTTTGGTGTGATGTAGTTCCTATGGATGCCTACCAACTGTTATTGGGTAGACCTTGGGAGTATGATCGTAGTATAACTCATAATGGGAAAACTAATATCTATAGTTTACTGTTTGGTGGGGTGAAGATAACCTTGATGCCTAGTAAACCCAAAAAATTAGTCAGCAAACCCACTGGTACTTTGTTGACACTTTCTCAGTTTGAGGGCGAGTTGGAGATGGGGGATGAGGTTTTTGTGTTGATATGGAAGGATGTGACTGAAGATAGCCAAGTTTCCGAGGCTATGGTTCCTTTACTTGAGGAATTTTCTGATCTTTTCCCAAATGATTTACCTGATGGATTGCCACCTTTGCGTGACATCCAACATCACATTAATTCACAATTGCCAAACAAGCCACATTACAGGATGAGTCCGGGAGAGCACGAGGAGTTACATCGGCAGGTTGAGCCCTTGTGATGTTCCTGCTCTATTGACTCCAAAGAAGGATGGCACATGGTGTATGTGTGTTGACAGTCGCGTCATCAATAAGATAACTGTGAGGTACAAATTTCCTATTCCTCGACTTGATGATTTGCTTGACCAGATTAGTGGTGCTAATATTTTCACAAAGTTAGATTTGAAGAGTGGTTATTACCAGATTCGTCTTAGACCTGGTGATGAATGGAAAACTGCCTTCAAAACTCGTGAAGGATTGTATGAGTGGTTAGTGATGCCTTTTGGGTTATCAAACGCTCCTAGCACTTTTATGCGTGTGATGAACCAGTTGCTTAGGCCTTTTATTGGAAGATTTGTGGTTGTTTATTTTGATGACATTCTCATCTATAACGCTTCTTTCAGTGAGCATATCGACCATGTAAGGCAGGTTTTAGCCTTAATTCGCAGAGATAATTTCTAAGCAGACACGAAGAAGTGTGTATTCATGACCCCTAAAGTTCTGTTTTTAGGGTATGTTGTTTCTGGTGAGGGAATACAGGTAGATGAATCCAAGGTAGCAGCTACTCAGGAGTAGCCAACTCCCACTACCATTACTGAGGTTCGTAGTTTTCATGGGCTTGCGTCTTTTTATAAGCGGTTCATCCCACATTTCTCGTCTATCATGGCCCCAGTAACAGATTGTATGAAGGGGAAGACATTTTTATGGACAGAGGAGGCAGAATTGATTTTTCGGATTATAAAAGAAAAGCTCACTACAACACCAATTCTGGTATTGCCTAACTTTTCCCAAGTTTTTGAACTACATACAGATGCCTCAAAGGTTGGAATTGGTGGGGTTCTCAGCCAAAGTGGCCGACCTGTTGCTTATTTTAGTGAAAAGTTGATTGGGCCGAAGTTGAGGTATTGGAGTTTTATGCGGTGGTCTTGCTGTAAAGCATTGGCGCCACTATTTGTTTCATAAGGAGTTTGTTTTGTTTACTGACCATGATTCTTTAAGACATATCCGTACTCAAGATAAGGTATCACATAAGCATGGGCGCTGGTTGGCATTTCTTGAGAAGTTTATTTTTGTGGTCAAACACAAAACTGGTGTTTAGAATCAAGTTGTTGATGCCTTAAGTAGGAGGAGTAATCTGCTTGTATCTATGCGGGTTGATGGATCGGGGTTAGATATCATTCGTGAGCAGTTAATTATTGACCCGTACTTTTCTGTTGTTCTGCAGGGGGTGCAATCTGGGCAGAAATTAGAATTATTGTTACATGATGGCTTTCTTTTAAAAGGGAATAAGTTATGTATTCCTGACTCCAGTCTTCGCTTGCAAATTATTAAGGAGTTACATGGTGAAAGGGCATGTCGGTGGTGATCGTACTTTACAGCTTGTGCAATATTCTTATTTCTGGCCCACTACGAGGAAAGAAGTGGATCGTTATGTAAAACGGTGTCGTATTTGCCAGGTCTTTAAGGGTACGGTTACTAATGCAGGACTTTATATGCCTTTGCCCGTTCCTTTACAGCCATGGTGGATATAAGCATGGATTTTGTGTTTGGGTTACCTCGTACTCAGAGAGGTAATGATTCTATATTTGTCTTTGTTGATCGTTTTCTCCAAGATGGTTCACTTTATTCCTTGCAAGAAGACGACCGATGCAGTTAATGTGGCCCAACTTTTCTTTCGGGATGTGTATCATCTGCATGGTTTACCTTCTTCTATTGTTTCTAATCGGGATATGCGATTTTTGAGTCATTTTTGGCGAAGTTTGTGGAAGATGGTGAATACTCAGCTCAGTTTCAGTAATGCTTACCATCCTCAAACTAATGAATGAAGTTGTTAACCGATCCCTCGGTAATATGTTGAGGTGTTTAGTGGGCGATCATGTGAAAGCATGGGATCATAAGTTATATCAAATTGAATTTGCTCATAATCATGCTGTCAATCGAAGCACTGGGTTTAGTCCATTCCAGGTGGTTTATTCTGCTCAACCACGTGGGCCTCTCGATTTGATGTCTCTTCCAGTTTCTGTTTCTGGATCTATTCCCAAGAAAGTGCAGGATTTTGTTGAAGGGTTGCATGAAGTTCATAAAGTTGTTCGTGACAATCTGATTCAAGCCAACTCCAAATACAAGCAGGATGCAGATCAAAAGCGTAGACATGTAGATTTTGAAGTATGTGACTTTGTGTAGGCTGTTTTAATTAAGGATTGTTTCTCGGTTGGTGAATACAACAAATTATCAGCTTAGAAGATTGGTTCAGTGGAGATTGTGGAGAAGATCAATTCTAATGCTTATCGTTTGAAGCTGCCAAGTCATATTTGATGTTCTGATATGTTTAATGTGAAGCACTTTTTACCTTTTCATGAAGATTCTCCGGATGATGAGCCAGCTGCAAATTCGAGGTCGAATTTTATCTATCCAGGGGGAATGATCGGGCCTAAGTGTGAAGGATCGGGCCCTTGTGTTTCTTGAGGCCCAAGATCGTGTAACAAAAGGCGCTTCACGAAAAATGCTATAACTTGGGCTATGAGTGTCTGTTTGAGGCCCATGACCAGGCGAATCAAAGCTTGGGCCGAGCCCAATGTCGTAGTTAATAGCCATAGGTGGTTAGCCCAACTTTCTGGCCCAAATTCACTTTACTTTAGGAGTTATGCTCCTGTTCCGCGGTTGGTGTTATATATAGAAGTTCTTGGTTGAGAGTATCGGGTCTTCAATTAGGGCTGATCTCCTCAACGCATCCGCTGTTCAATCATCTGCTGCTGATGGTCTTGTTGTCGTAGACGGTCTTCTGTTGGCAATTGAATCAACTCTTACTGCTCGAGTAGAAGGTCTTCTTGGTGAGTGAATCATCTTCATCATATAATAAATAAGGACATTTACACCACCTATTACAGGTCAGGTCCTAAAGCTATAGTGTAATTCCCTGGAGATCCTTCTATGCTTTCACCGATAATCACATCCAACTACATCCAGGAATCGCATCTGCCAGATGTGGTCTCGGGACCTGGAGTGTAACCTCAATAGCATGTGCCCTAGCCACCCAAGCCTATTAGTCGCTTAGATAAATAAGGAAGCCCTTCGGGAGCTATTCTTTCCCTGATATTGGCAGGACTTACTAGCCCCTAGCTGTTTCAATGGTAGGAGCTGGGGATTGAAGAGGGACATCTGTGCTAAGAAGAAAGGACTGCAGCCCCAAGGTGTAGCATCAGTTCCAGACAACCGCTCAAGTTCAAGTAAAGGCTTCTGTCCTAGGAAGAAAGGCTCGAAAGCCTAAAGCTATTATTTATACTTGCTCTCTCCCTGAAGTGGATGTTATGGGCTTATTTATTTATTTTTTCCTATTTTTGTGGACTTTGTTTTTGGACTAGAGTCCGACCCGTTTATCTGTTTTGGCCCGTTCGAATTTTTGGTCCTTGTTTAGGGTTTGGAGAACATTGTTGAACAGTTAGTTTTTGATTCAGTAAAATTTCAATTTTCTCCCAATTTGATGCGAATTTACCCTAATTTTCGGTATTATTTTGAATCAACGATTATTAAAAGAATTGTTCCTTGTATACATTTGAATCAACATGTCCAATTTGTGTTATCTCAATTTCAGTCTACATCAATATCACATCCAAATTTTTATTGTCACAAAATTATCTCTTTCCAATATCAGTTGTGTCTCATATGGCAAATCTGTAGAGGCTAATGGCTATTGACTGATATTTATTTGTTTCTGTTAGGGGCTTCCATGTCTCCCGGGTCATCGGAACCTACCATTGGAGCCGCCATTTTGTATGCGCTTTAAGATGAAGAAAATCATAATGCTAAATAAAAAGACTATAACACCAGAAGAGGTCACTTTAATTGGGTATATGCTGAACCACGCGAATAATTTGGTGATATTGAGAATGAATGCTCATAAAATTGATCCCATGAGGTTAGAGCATTCAATGAACCTCCATTGCGGCTCCAATATGTGTTGGATCGAATTGGTTTGAAGCCTCTTACAGAATTCACATTTGCAACCATTCAAGGATTATTTTGAATCTTTGCATACTCAAGTTTCTCTCGAACTCATTTGTTTCTTAGTATCTACAAAATGGTAATCCTAGCATTGTTGAGACATTTATAACTTCTGCATATATGCTATAGATCACAGATTGCATCATTTCAAAAGAGTTGACTGACTTTCATATATATGGGTGTATTGGCTTGCATCCTTTTTTATCTGTTGGTATAAAACTTTATACGGTTAACGGATGTGTAAAACCACGTGGGTGTGTTATGTTTCTTGTTGGCTGATATGATTTATGACCACACTTCCTAGAGGTTTTTACTGTTGTTTCAAGTCTTGCAGATCACTTACCAAGTCAGAATGTTTTGCTACTAAGCATGGTTTTGCAAATGTGAGTCTATTTCACCAAACTGTGCTTACAATTCAGGTATGTGTATGATTCTAATTGTTATGATCATAGTTACATCTCAGTTGCAACACTGCTTAATAAAATACAGAACTTAAGTTTCACGTTCAATAGAACCTGATAATGATTGATTTTGCCTTGACTTGATATTTTTGGGGTATCATGAGGCAGCCTTAAGATGTTCCTATCCTCTGATTATCATCCAATTGTGTCATTATTATCATTTTTTAATAAGTTCCAGCAGATATTCTTATAATCAAATATACAAATATGAAGCAACAGGTCCGTGAACCAATTGTTTCTGTATTTAAATTTTTATGAGAAACAATATGTATATACGTGTAGGGATAGGCCTATAATGAACTGGGGCCAAACCATCAAGAATAAATTAGACGTTCTAGCATATCAGTTTAGTCCTATTGAGGACAAAATTTTGTAACATACGTCCAAGATTTGATATCCAAGTTCAGTAATTCCCAACATAATACCCCTGGCTTGTAACATCAAATCATGGTGACCTAATTCAAAACTAATGTTCACTTCAAATGGGCAACTCAAAAGTTTTTTATGTCGAAATGAGTAAACTGTTGATATAACATATCAAACATGTAGGAGTAAAAGCAAAGTGTCTTTGGCCTAGCCTTACTGGGTTACAATCATGGTATCGTGGGTTTAAGTCTCACTGAGACAAAATGTGGTGTAAATTGTAGGCGGGTAGGTGCCTTTTTTTCTTGTTTTAAACCTAGGAGGAATAATAGTTTTGAGTAAAGAGAAAACAAGCTGTACAAAGTCTTAGTTGAAGCTTATAAAGTCTTGGTTAAAATAATGAATTGTATCACAACCTAGAAAAAGGATATATCTTGGATCCTTTTGACCCGAAACATATGCTATCATCAACCAACTTGGCTACATGAATTTTCGTATGTTGCCTGACGATTCCAAAGTCCAAATCATTCGAACGAAGAATTATAAAACTTGTTATTTGTCTTTAAACGAATAATTATATAATTATTGAGTTGGGTTCATCAAATATAATGAATTGACATAAATAATAGCATAAAGGTGGTGATGGAATCAACATCTTCCACCAAATCAATCCAAGAACAGCAGATCTATCTATATGTGAGCCGGACTCTTCTTTCCCCGACTAAAAAGGCTGGCGAAAATAATTATGAAATGTTAGTATCTCACCACTAGTGGTACGAATTCAAGTGGAAAACTTGACATTTTGGCTTGTATGAGCTCTTGCCAGCAGCCTGCTCAAACTTCTTAGCTGCCGATTCATTCTCCTCGAGGCTTGTTTGAACGAAAAACCGGGCCCACCAAGTCGCACTTCGCATTTTAGCCTTCACAATTGTGTATTTAAATTGTCATTCATAAATCATAGAGCTGATTAAAAATTGATCTCACACATAGTTGGCAACTCAGACACGTTCATTTATAAATGGATTAACTTTGGTTGTGTGTTACTTCAAACGGGCCAATCAAAGAACTTAGCTAAGAGGTGAATGTGCTGAAAGTCCCCCAGCATCTATCTATTGTTTAAGTAAATAACCTCCTAAACCGTCCTAATTAAATAATTAGATAATAATCATTGAAATAACATTGTTTTGTAATCATGTTTCATTTACATTTAATGATTTTCAATTTTTAGAATGATTAGAAAATTGGTAACATGAGCACCCAACCTAGCCCGGCCCATTCTGACCCTTACTCAAAATTGATCCATTTCAACCGGACACCATTACCCAACCCACGCATATTGCCACCTCTAATCTCAACAGCTTCTTACCGGGCGTCCAAATCTTGATGCTTGAGGGAGTTTAGCTTTTGAACTACTAGGTTTACCTGAAAGAACACAATGTTGCAAGTAAGTTAAATGGTACCTCGCATACAGGATTAGAAAACAGATAACTTTGATTACAATTATTACTTATAGCAAGTTACCTGTGAAGATAACAAGATTTTGAGCAGAAACTCTTGCCAAATCTGGAAGGGTTTTGTTGAGATACTTGGGAGATAAATAATCCACTGAATCAGAAACTATGATCAAAGAAAACGATTTAGCCCTGTATGGCAAAGGGAACTTGATGTCAGCAACACGAACAAGACCCTTGCGCACAAGACTTCTGCAAGAAACATCAGTTTCCTCTATATCATACGGTTCCACACCCCACGCTTCAGTGTCCTTTTCTTTAGTCAACTGAGAGACAATTGAGCAAGTATCGGGCCCAACGTGCAATACTTTGTGCATGCTATCACCATACGTTTTCTTTAAAATAGGTATTGCTTTATGAACATCAAACGTGCAACTGAAGTCCCCTGAATAAGTTTATAGAATTTAAGTCTAGTCCGTGACACAAACATTGTGAGGAAAAAATTAATTTTGAACGCAAGTCTGAATGTTAAGAGAGCACTGAATCTAAGTTTAAGTGTGTGATGATTGATGGTAGTAGGAATCCCGTGACACTACCTTCAATTTTGCTAAATGCTTTATAGTCACCCGATCCACCTGCATTACAAGATCAACTGCAGTATATCAGAAGCAATATACATTCACGTATAAGCTAATCTATAATGAACCGATAGGATCAAGAATCTACTAGTAACCAGATTAGTACAAACCTGAGCCCTTATAAACATAGCCAATCACAAGGACTGTTCCCTGTGTTACAGAGACCAATCAAATTAGGGCTAGTTTGTGAAATGTACTAAAATCAAATAATGAGGGATGAAAAACTTGCAAGTAATACAAGAACAACGGATAAGAGAGGTGATGCTTGTGATTTCGAATGGAAAATTCCCCCTAGTGGATTGCTCCCACTACCCACCAACCGTCGTGTGCTATTTCCTGGCCTTCTTGACATGATTATTCGTTTAAACTGTAAAGTATCAACCTGAAAAGGCTCTACACTCTGCCCAAATATATGAGCAGAAACATACAAAAAGCCCAGTTAGTAACACTCTAGCTTCAAGCAACAATATCCTGAAGAAAAAAATAAAATTCAAATTTTGGACTAATTTAGTACTTCACAGATTCAGATTTAATAAATTTTTAGTTTCATCATTCCCAAATGTTATGGTTAATATAATATCATAACATAATGTTGGCATACATCATATGATTCTTGTGTATATGAAGTTGAAAAACAACCAACTTGACTGTAAAAAATCTAATATATTTCATGGTGATGCAAGAAAAAGTAGGTCAGCAGGCCAGCACTAAAAGTTCATTAACTTATGTTTCCTAATGATTGTGAATCAAGGACAAAATCTATCAAGATTCAAGAGGGTACGTAAGGGTAAATAGAAAAAAGCAATTTATATCACAATCACTGCTTAAATTACTGTATACACCTGATACAAGAAAATACATTTGGGTTCAAAAAAAGGAAACTTTTTCCTGTTTGACTAGAGAGAATTCACTGATTGATAAAAGCTATAATTAGTACTTTCCCCAAATGGAAAGACAACCAATTGAACATGAATCTCCATAACTAGTGTCAGATTGAATAAAAAAGTCAAATAAAAATTCAAGATTTTGAAAACCCATGAACATAATAAGATCACATAGCATACATACATATAGCAGACTAATTGATATTAGAACTGAAATGAAGGAAATAGTAGTGCACATTGATAAAGTACAAACCTTTGATGAATGGAAAGTGTTAATGGGAGTGAATCATATATGTTTGTTGTTGGATCTAGAATGATTTGGTAATGGATCTTGGATTTGTTGAGTTGTGTTATTAAACAGAAAAATGTTGCGAGTGTGTGTGAAAATGGATGGATCCAAAGGTTCAAAAACTAAACAGAATAGATGGAAGTGTTTATGGGAGCAAGTTGGGGTGTTACGCTGGTCGTGGGCCACCCGTAAAATGCTTTAGATCTTGTTTTCTTGGTGTCGGCAGTGCATTGCTAGCTGGTCTTTCTTCTAGACATTTTTATTTTTTATCTATTTGTGTCATTAGTTTATAATGGTTTAATTACTAAATTACTCTTTTCATTTTAACCATTTAACTTTTTTTTTATATCTTAATTTTTTAACTTTAAATGACCGTTTAAGAAAACCATTACGACTTATATCAAAGTTTCATTTAAATAATAATTTCACCTTCGAACTCTAATATATATTTTTAAACTAATTTTATTGTAATATTTTTGCATATCATATTTACTATAATAATTAATTATTATATCACATATTAAAAAAAAAAATTCTCTAAGACATTTTATATTAACTAACATACCTTCATTATGAATAATTTTTGATAAAACTAGAATCATTAGATATGAAAACATTATAAAATATATTTTTCTCTAAATAAAATAGTATAAAAATAATTACAATGACATATTGAACTTAATTTGTAAGCATTTATATTATATATATACATATCCAAAACGATATACGATATAACATTATATATACAATGTTATACTTTTGAGTGAAAGTATATTTATTATCTTAATTAAAATGTATAGATAATAGAACTATTTTGTTAAAATATTATCCTTTTTTTATTATAGTCAATCGTTTTAACATATACACAATTAATTAGCAGGTATTTTTTCAGAGTAAATAAATTTTATAATTATACTCTTAAATTAATGAACAATAAAAATAATGTAAATACTAATTTAAAGGGTTAAATTGTGAAAATAATAATTTAAGAGTTAAATTGAAAATCTAGTGAAAATTTTAGGATTAAATCATTTCTAAACTTATGTCTATGTCATTGATGATACCTAGTCAATCGGTTACTAGTCACCAAAATGGTTATTTTAAACGATCAAACAAAGTATGTGAACTAAGTTTTGATCAATCTATAAGTTAAGCTGTAGGAACATTAAAAAACATTTGAATGGTTAAAACGAAAAAGTGTTTAATGATTAAACAATTATTAATTCAATTTTCAATGTTATCAAATTGTCACAATTTTTGTACATAAATAGAGCTTGAGCTCGAGCTCAACTAGATTAATTTAAGGTAATCTCGAATTCTACTCAATAGCTCTACAAGCTTTTACGATGTAGAGTTCGATTCGAAAATGTTCTATAATAGTTCGAACTCGACTCGAATATCTCAAATTTTTGTATAAAAGATAATCTGAAATACTTATTTTATATTTATCTAAAAATAAAAATTAATGAAAAATCATTTCAATTATTTGTAGAAAATGAATCTTGAAAACATGTCAAAAACTTTGTAACATTTTCAAGTATAATAATAATATAATTCACATATCCAAAATTTACATATATAATTATATACGCATATTACATATAATTTGATAATAGCTTGAGCTGAACTCTTAAAAATAAAAGCTCGAGTCTAACTTGATATACATTTCGAGCTTGATTTTAAAATTTGAATTCGGGTTCAAACTGAATAAAGACTCGACTCGAGCAAATCAAGTTGTTCGATAAACACTCGACTCAAGCTAGAACTTATTGTGTAGTTATATGAAACTTGAAAGTCTAAATGTAAAACCAATAATAGTACTCGAAACAACATTGATTACTATGGTTGTGTTTGGTAGCAAGCATTTGGAAGCATTTTGGAGCGACAAGCGACTAACAGTTAGCGATTTGATTGAAAACCTTGTTTGGCAACGAAGCAACTAGAGTTTGCATATTTTCTAACCGCTTCCTGCTAAATGCTTGATGAGGAAGCATTTCAACTAGCAACTAGCATTTTGGTTCTGAAATTACCTATATACCCTCAAAAATAACATGAGTACATTATAAATAATGTGTATATGCCATTTTTCGTAATTTTACACTTTATAATTGCTGCTACTGCTACGTTACCAAACACTTTTTTTAAACAAACAGCTACTACTAACTGCTACTGCTTACTGCTACTGCTACTGCTATGTGCCGCTAAACATACCCTATATTGTACAAATTAAGAATCGTCATCACTGATATATATTGGGATTGATATTACTCTTTATTTCCCAAATTTATAGTTCATCTCTTTATTTTAGTGTGTATCAAATTTATTGTCAAGTTTGTATTTTCAACCAATCAAAACATTTATATATGATAAAGATAAAATCTTATTGGTGGTATATACAATAATTACATTTTTATCAAACTTCGTGTTTTATGTTTTTTGATAACAAATTTGAGACAGATAGATTACTTTTCTAATATCCTATTAACTAATATTTCAAATATGTACACTACATGGATTAGGTAGAATGAAAATGGATCCAGCATGTTTGAAATATTTAACTAATCAAAAGTTGACAAAAATGTATTCGATTTATCAGTGTTTCTACACTAATTACTTTAGGTGTTGTAATACGAAGTAATATATATCGTTTTTAACAACTCAAAAGATCTATTAAAACGTATAATTGGTTATTCATTGACACGTGTTAAAATATTACTTGTTATTTAGTAGCTCGTATAACCGATCGTTGCAACTTTTCCATCTCTAGTAGTTGAATTGTGACCCCATTGAATCGAACGTAGAACTACGTACGTTATTTTTGGAAATAAATGTTTACATGTTAACCTTGTGGTCCAACGTAGATTTATGATGACAAAGATGTAAAGACAAGCCCTTTATACTAAATAATGTTATGTTGTTACCACCAAGTTATACACTTCTTTATTATTTCTGTTTCGAGTACCTCTTTTAACAAATTAAAACCTTTCTTCCCTTTTTTGCTTGTATGATTCTTTGACTTTGTTAATCTGAAGTCTTTTAGATGATTAATACAGTAGAAGACAAGGTTTCGAAAATTAAAACTCACAAGATATTTGAAAGTTGGATACACACAGTGGACCAACTTGATGTTGAATATAGTTTGAGCTAAATTTGGTATATTCTCACGCACCAATCCCATTATATCATCACTCTAGTATTACATTTATCTTATATCTATATATATATATATAGGGGCCTGATCTATAGGGAATGGGTAATCTTGGGGGAAGCAAATCTGGATTGTCCGTTAAGACATTGGAAGATAAGGATCATGTCTCGTGGAACACCATGACTACAAGCTATGCTCAATGGAATGTGTCTTGAGATGCGATATTGGCCTACTTGCAGATGCAGCATCAAGGAATAAAACCTGACGAGTTCACCATTGGTAGCCTGCTAGCAACCATGGATCCAGTACTAGGTATTGAAATGATTTTTGCCATCGTGATAAAAATTAGACACTGAAGTGTCCAATGCATTGATTTCAATGCTTTCTAAAAGTGATGCTATAGATGAAGCATATACTATATTTAATGGAACAGATTTTAAGAATTCAAATATCTTGGAATTCAATGATTTCTGGTTTTCATTTAAACGGGTACTCAGCACATGGCTTAGAGCTATTTTCTGAGATGTTAGTGTTAGGTTTAACTCCTGATGTTTATACATTAAGCATTGTTTTAAACATATGTGCTAGCATTTCTGACTTCAGACATGGCAAAGAGATTCACGGGTACGTACTCAAGTTTCACTATTTCCATGAGACAAATTAGGAAATGCACTTGTTGCTTTGTATGCAAAATGTGGGGTGTTAGATTGCTCGCTAAAGGTTTTTAAGTTGATGAGATTCAAAGATGTTGTTTCTTGGAATTCAATGATATCTGGTTATGCACAGCATGGAAGAGGGGAGGAGACAGTTAGGTTTTTTGAGTCAATGAAAAAGTCAGAAGGGGTCCAAGTAGAACCAGACCATGCGACTTCTACTGCAGCTCTTACAGCTTGCAGCCATGCAGGCCTTGTGGATGTTGGAATTGAAATATTTAACTCGATGGTGAATGAGTATGGTGTAGAGCCAGGGGTTGACCATTTTTCTTGTGTCGTTGACTTTGTGGGACGAGCAGGGTATCTTGATGCAGCTGAAAACTTGATAAAGAGTGATGGTTTTAAGGTGATAGTAGCATATGGTGGACATTGTTCAGTTCCTGTGCAGCTCATGGTGATTCAAGACTAGGAAGTATTGTTGCTGGATTTCTTCTGGAAGCAGAAGAAGATAAGTCAGAAGTTTATGTAGTATTGGCGAATCTTCTTGCCCATGGTGGACACTGGGAAGAGGCTGAAGCTATAAGGAAGATAATGAGGGGTCACGGAGTTGTAAAGCAACCTGGATTTAGTTGGATTAGATCATAGCACTATCTCTGTTGCAAGATACCTGAAAAGGTCAGGTCGAATAGACCGTATATATTTATTCTGTGCTGCAGGGTACTTCTATTCAACATACGTTCCATAACAGAGTTAAAATATCATACAAGTGAACATAAAATGTGGTTTACTGTAGTTATTGAGAAATGTGGATTGCTCGGTGTTCTTGCCTGAACCAATGGTGGATCCTCTATAATTGGATAGTATTCGAAATTTGGATGAAACTGTCTGGTTTCGACAAATGGAAAGAGCTAGGAATTCAATGAATCATTCAAAGTAACCATATCATAACAATGAAATTAATCATTCATATTTGTTTTGTATTTTTGCTTATATCTTGTTATGGTTTTCTCCTTGGCCTTTATCTACGTTTTTGGTATTCTGTGCATATGTTCTATATTTTGGTAGTACGTAGCCCCTACTCCTAGTGGCTAGACTGCATATGACCAAACTTTGTCACAAAATACCTAACATTCGAAGTTCCTCTGAAGCTAGCCACCAAGACAGCTACCTTCCGCTGTACATATCTTTTGCCAAATGGGAAGAATGGCTCAATGAATAATCGGTCAAAACTGGCAACCTTAGAAAACAGGTCAAACTGTTTCAGTCAGATAAGCTTGACCCACTATTAAATTCTCTGTTTTTATACTTAGCTGCGATTTTGATGAATTTTTATTTAAATTAAATAAAGAGTTCTTTTATCTTCTCATTTATTAATAGAAAAACTTCATAGGTCAGTGGATCTCATTGTGCTCCTCTAATTTGGGTGACTACAGACAGCCCGTTTGGGCCCGTTACATACCTTATGCAAGAATGTTCAAGCCCATTCTGATGCGTTTGAAGAATAGGTAGTAGTCAAAATCCACTCAAACATGTTATAACTAACCAACTTTTCTTAGTACGGGTCAGGATTGCCTAACCCACCTCTAAACATACAAGCAGCAGGTGTTATATTGTCAAGATGTAGAACAAACTCGTACTGTTTACCTGCCTTGATGTCATCTTAGCCAGAGTGCATATACTTGAGTAAATCATAACCAATAAGCATACCATAATTGTCACTGAAACTCTAGTTGCATCAACCATGTTTGTCAATTGATATAAAAACTGTAGAAAAACAAAAAGAATACATTTATGGGTCAAAATATCATGCCTCTCGAAACATAAAATTAACTTCAATGATGCTACAAAATTGTGGTGGATTTAACCCCTATGCTTTACAATTTCCATCAAGTAGTCAAAACAATCATACTTCTTGCTTCTTTTTCTGCTTAGGTCCAAACTCCTTGTCTTTGGACTTCCTCTTCATCCCTTTCGCCTGATGATAAAATTACGTAAATTTATAAGCAAATTATTTAACAGATATGAAGAAAAGAAGCTGATGAACAGAAGACATACTTGTGCAGAAAAAGTCTTGAGAGGATCTCCAGCTTTCTTGGATCTACCCTTGAATCCCCTGTTATTATTGTTGTGAGTTCTTCCCATAGCGGCTCTCGTAAGTTTAACAAACTTGCTTGCTTGTTGAGTTGTCGGGTCTAGCAAGTACTCAGGCACATCGCGAAGATGAGGCGCGGGGGCTTTCTTGCTCAGAAGCTTGTCATGCTTCAGAAGATCTGAGAAGCATAAATGATTAAATAATTAGTTTTTCAGATATCAAATCCAACAGGCCTTCCAAAAATAAAATGCAACAAGGAGATAGATAAATGTTGTTGTAGGGTTCTAAGGATGTTTCCTTACCTAAATCTCGTGGGTTTTCTTGAAAATGAGCTTTCAACCTAAAGAAACAGAAAACTTGACATCATATAATAAATTCCACTCATAAATACAACTTATAAACAAAATTTCCTATTTCCTAATAAATGTTAACACATATTTATAAATGATGGACCCCAAAGGACTTTTAATACAAATTAGCAATATCCCTCTGTATGATTAAATCCAAATTTGAGTCACCTGTGTACCAAATAGCGAAATAATAGTCCACTTTGTGTCTTACTCTAGGGTATCCTCAATATTTGACAAATGACACATCTTACTCAAAGTATATATCAAGTAAAAGACTGAACTTTTCAAAGGACAGAGGGATTGGAAGATGAATAGTAAAACAGACCCATTTTGACAGAAAAAGCCCCCTATCGTCTAAGTGAATTACACAGGACAACATTTATACTGATTTAAATGAAAGGAATGTCACATAAAGAGGACACATTGAGGTAGAAGGGAAGTGAGGATGCTAACTTTTCAGAATTGAGAATTTCATTGCGAAGATCCTGCGCTCGTGCTTCTTTGACAGCAATTTTTGTCACACTCCTTGCAACATCCTGTGAAGATCAATCTTTTTTTATAAATGCTTAATTTTTGATATTATTAAAGAGTTGTATGAAATGCAGATCTAATAAATCAGCAAATTACCTCAGCTCTATATCGTAAAAACTCCACTGCGTTCTTCTCAAGAAGTGGAAAGGGAGCAACAGATGTGAAGTCATTATCTTCATTTTCTCCCAAAAACAGCTTAATTTCTTCAAATACCTCCATCTCTTCAGGAGAAATCTGTTTCAAAAGCAGGAATTATAATTATATCAATAGAAAAATCAACTAAATGGTCGAGTAACATATAAACAAATAACAGTATTACTGCTTAAGAACCAAGAATTAACAAGTCCAAGAATGAAACAGTCAAGAGGCCAAAAGGTCTACAAAATGACATACAATTGAGACAGATTGACCCGTATTATACGCTCTTCCAGTTCTCCCAATTCGATGTACATATCCCGCAGCAGTTGCAGGCATATCAAAATTTATGACCTATCACGTAATTAAAGTTTGTCAGGAAATAGTTCAAATAAATCAATTTGTGGGAAAAATATCTGAAATAAATCTTTACCGTGTGAAGATTTTTGAAGTCTATGCCTCTAACAACACCAAACTCAAAATCCGACTTTCGCTTCTTATGTTTCTTGCACTTTTTCCTCTCATCCTGGTTATCTCTATCAGTTTGTTCCTTCTCTTTTGAGTCACTATCATCCATTGCAATCAAATAATCAAAGAGCCCTGCATTGAATCCCTGGCAAGGATAAATAATTTAATAAATTAATATATAAAAAACACAATGTTTTAGACGATTAAAGGTGAGCCCAAGAGGATACCTCAAGTATATGTAGCCTTGAGTTTACAGGCAACTCCGCATTTAAGACAGCGGATTTTATACCAAACTGTGGACAGAAAAGTTATGTTTTAGTGTTTGTTAACAAATAGAATGGAGGCTGAGTTCTAAGAAGCGACAAATGTGTCAAATACCTGCTCAAGAAACAATTTTAATCTAAAACTCATGTCAATTGTATTTGTAAATATCAAGACTTTCTTTTGTACAAGATCCAACTTCAAGATTGCAAGGATGTAAAGAAGCTTATCTCGATCGCTGCATTGTATCTAAATACAACAGTAGAAAATATCAAAAGCATATCTATAATGCACTAACGAAAAAAAAAAAATACAAACACTTAAAAATAAAGGAAACTGAAGAACTAGTAATTGAAAAATAATTAATAGATATAATTAGAGGTCTAAGGTCTAACCCAGAATTGCTGAATACTTTTGGGGACTATCTCATCCTTTCCATCAACTTCTGGTAACGTAAGAATGTAAGGATTGTGTAGATAAAGCTTCTTCAAACTTTCAACATCGTCACTGCAGAGTATAATTATACTTTCATTCGGTTATGTGAATAAAAAATCAACGTATTATTTCATCGGTTTTTTGGACTAAGACTTCATATCTCAATGAAATCAAGTGAAATGATATAGTTACCTTGATGTAGCAGACATGAGAAGGCATTGACATTTTTTAGGAATGTGAGCCTTGAGATCTTTGAGATTTTTCTCGTATCCATAAGTGAAAAGAAGATCTGCCTGATTGCAAATACAAATCAACAAACATAATTCAAACCAATTTAAACAATATAATCATCAAATTTATACCAATAAAAGCATATATATTGAGACAGACCTCATCAAGAATAAGGATGGAAAGCGAATCTTGAATAGATTTGGCTTTAAGAACACCTGATGATAAGCACCTTTGAACACAAGCCGGCGTAGAAACAAATATATGTGGAGGCCCTGCTAATGCAGTCGCCTGAAAACCGAATAAATAAACATCACAACTCAATGCATACATACATTTAAAAAAATGAAAAATGAAAAATAAAAATAGAAAACCGAAACTAACCATTTCAGAAAAACTTGGTTCACCAGTCAACTGAACTACTTTCAACAGAACCCTACAAAACTCAATCAATGACAACACCTCTGAATAAACCTGTTTCAACAAATTAAATAAATAAAAAAACCCGTTTGACATATAACATAATAATCAAAACTTTATTAATTAATGAGAGTAGAGAATAGTCATACTTGTTGGCAAAGCTCACGTGAGGGTACAAGAATGATGGCAGTAGGAGCTACTAATGATGATGAAATAGTATTATCTGATAAGAGCTTTTGAAGTAATGGAAGTAAGTATGCAAACGTTTTACCAGAACCCGTTTTCGCTCGAGCTACTACATCTTTTCCCTCCTGTTATTCAACATATATATTAAATTAATTGATGACGACTGAATTCAAAGAAATTATTTAATAAAATTAAAGGAAAAAAGTAAAGAAACTTACAAGGATTAGTGGGATTCCAGTTTGTTGAATAGGGGTTGGTTTAAGGATGTTTTTCTTAGTTAGGGCACGAATTAAACGAGGGTCTAATAAAAGTTCTTCGAACCCCACTTCTTCTTCTTGTTCGGTACGATTTTCACCGGTGTTTGACATTTTTGTTTGCTTCAAAAGTTCAAACTTTGAAAGGTGGCCGCTGGTTCTTAATGGACGAGAAGAGAGTGGTGGTGGTGGAGGTGGTGGAGGCGGCGGGAGGAGCAACGGCAGTTTTTAGGTGGATGGACTTTGTTTTAAATAAGAGCTTCTTCGCCCTATTAGCATCGAAATTTACTTTGTTTTACACTTTACCCCCTTGTATTTCTATTCTTTCATTTCAGTCCTATGTTTCACAACTATGTCACATATTAGTCGACAATCTCTCAGAAAAAGATGTACGTTGTGTATTTTATTTTATATTTATTACTTTAAGATTTGTTGTGAATAGAATGCGGTTGCAAGAGTTGTGAGAATGCTAAACATTTACGTGTTGTAGACCGAAGTCAATAACAAGAGTTGTAAAGTTGTTTCTAAAATCAGTAATGATATTATATCATATGAAATTATGTTTGTTAGAGTTTGAAATAAGAGGACATCATCATTTATCGAGTTGAAATGACTCATTGGCTGATGGTACAAGATCCTCTTGCCGTTTGAGTTTGTAGAAATTCATTGTTGAAATAGGTAAGTGACGCTGAATATTGATATTTGTATTTGACGTGTTATGATCAACCGTCTTTTTCCGTTCGGGTGTTGTCAACGTAGTGCTTTGCCATTTTTTGACACAAGTGTCAAGTCTATTGATCATGTTTCTTGGTTATGGTCGCATATTCAAGTTATATGGTGCAAGGTTTAGTAACTGGTGGCAATTGGAGCCTCCAAATATGTAACATCCCAATTTTTATTAAAACTCATATCAGTAGTATGTTTGCTATTAGTTATACTAATATAATATAATGAATGTAACATATAATTTAAAAGATGTCTCGTGATTTAATCTTAGTCAACTTGGACTAAAATTGTAAGAGAAGTGGTGAACCGGGCTAAAATCGCAAACTACAAAAGATGAGGACTAAAGTGTAATTACATGTTATATTAACAATTAATTAAACACTAAAATAACCCTATTTTTCTCTCAAAATTCTAAAGAAAGATCGATGGTATGAGCAGGTGAAAGAGGAGATTTTTCTAGGGTTTACAAGAAGGAAGAATTGATGATCGATTTCAACACGAAAATTGTTTGGATTGTCAAGCTATCTAACATACTAGAAGATGAGAATAAAAAGATCATTCTTGAACCACTAATGAAAGGTAATAATCTCTTAAATTCGTTTTTAGAGTTCTTGATGATTAAGTTATGAATTAATCGAATTGTAAGTAAATAAGACGATTTGGTGTTGTTCCAGAATTCATTTGTGTTTCAAAAATCATATAAAATCATAAACTTGTCCGATTAATCTGAAATATGGTATATGGGTAGAAATTTACGTTTTCTACAACTTTTAAGTTTTAAGTTTTTGCTAATTCGGACTCTAAATTGGTCAAATGGGTTGTTTTATCAATTTGGGCAGATTGGTGACGAATATGTGATGTAGTTTTGTAAAAATTCATGTAGAATAGAATTTAACTCTAAAAAATTTGAATTTATGGAACATGTTAGGTTCATGGGTTGTTGAGTGACCTTTAAAATATTATAAAATATGAATGAGTAGAAACGGCTCTAATGTGAAGATCTTTGTAACGATGTATTGTTAAATTGTTAGATTGGAATAATGTTTGAGATTGATTAAGAATGATTAAATGAATAATAGATGGAAAGATGATGTTAAAGATTATAAGCAGTAGGATAGTAACTAATGAGTATTTGATCATTTGAAAAGATTAACTTAAGGGTTTATGGGTTTAATTTGATGATGAATACCGATGTTTCTGATTATTTCAGTCATGTTCATAAATTCATATAAAATCAACCGCAACTCCAATTGATATGAATCTTATATATCTGGAAACGTGAATGTGTTATCTATATTTTTTGTGATGATAGATGGTCAATTCGAACTCTAAATAGGTCAAAATTACCGGTTTCCAGAACGGGTTAAATTATGGACGAATTCAACAACATGATTTTATAAAATTGATCGCAAATAGGGTCTATATCCTAGTGCTTTGAAATTTGGTATATGATAAGATTAATTGGTGATTTAAGGTCCTGTAAAAAATTATGAAATATGAACAAGTTGAAATGGGTCAAATTGTTTGGGAATGTGCAAAAGTGAATCATTAACTAAATGTTGTTGGTTTGGTTAAATAAGGATCAAATTATGAAAAGTAATTTGTTGATAGTTTCAAATCAATAGCTAACACATATTTGATCATTGGAAGAGATAATTTCAAGGGTTGTGTTTGAATGGGGTTGAAATGGTTGAACATTGGTCAAAACTCCATAAGTGTGTATGCGAATCTTGTCCTAATTGCTCTAGTTTTGTATGCTAAGTTCATGTATGTACTAATAAAGGTTAAGGAGGCATGCTTAAGGTGATTAGCAAGCTTTGGAGTAATTGCTTATTGAGGTAAAATAATGCTTTCCAAAATCGGGTGCACAATCAAAAGATAACACTTTTGATAATAAGTTGTGTTTAATACTTGCTATAAGGATAGACTAATATCATTACTTGTAAAAGTTAACAAGGAATGCTTATGATTAAAAGGGAAAAGGGATAACTTAAATAGCTACAACTATGATATAGTATGTGATATCGCCTAAATTAGACATATTTATAGGGGCGATATCCATCCGATTTGTATATTATTTTAGTCATTTTATAATATTTTAGTACTCAATTAGTCTAGTTTAGTTTCAGGTTAATAATCGAGAAGTGATCGAAAAGATATGAAGAAAATATCAAGAGTTGATGGATTTTTGCTGCTTTTGCAAGGCTCCACGGTTTTGGCCATAACTCCCTCATACGGACTCCGATTGAGGTGATTCAAGTGCCCAAATTCTTGGAACTCAAAGGGCTACAACTTTCAAAAAGGGACCTAGGGATGAAAATGCAATTTTACCCGACGGGTACTCATGAAAAGTTCCAGTTTGGCCTATCCGGGTACAGAACACTCATTCAGGTGGGAAGAGAAGAATAGTTGAACGACAAATTTAGAGAAAGATAATAAAAAGAACAATAGTGAAAATTGTTGAGTTCCACTCACACAATGCATTTCAATTTAAAAAGTCACTATGAATTATGTACCACGCGCGAGGTCCTTTCTTGCAATGTGCAGATAATTCTTGTAAGTAGTGACTACAATATGAGAGGTAATGTACTTAAAAAGAAAATTTACGACTCCAAATAGAACTCTTATGTGATAAACTTAAATAACAATGATGACGACTGAAGTAAGATGATAATCGCAAAACATCATAATATGTTAAACTAAAATCAAGAGCAATGACATTATAAATGACAAAAATATTTTGATGATAACTAAGGCGGGTTGATAAGGATGTAAGAAGCTTGTAAGAACGACAATTGAAATGAACACATCATTGAAATTTGAGGACTAGATTATCTAGATATTCTAGCCTATTAAAGACAAACCTTCAATGTAGATATGGGGTGAAACGGTGATGATAAATAATAATGTCTCTTAGAATAAAAAAGAGAGTAGAGGTGATGAAAAAAAAACATATATAAATGTCAAATGATATCACAAAATTGTATAGGTGGGCTCAGGTTGGTAGTTCAAGAATAACGAAAAGAAAATAAAGGAAACATTCAGGAGCAGAATTTAATCGTGATATGATGCTGAAAAGAAAAATAAAAGGATAGAAAGAAAGAAACGAAACTTGCGTAAGAATGGGAAAAGAGTAAAGTAACCTTATAGACATATGAACCATAGGTCACTAACTTTACTGCCCATATGGCAGTTAACGTTACTCGCGACAATAAAAGTTATAAAACTCATTTATATGTTCTTGTGTTAATGCTAGTAATCATTTTCCATACAAGAAATGTCTATACTTACATTATATATAGGCCTTAGTGTTTGTAAATGCATCAAACTTTGTCAAAAAAGCTATTGTGTGTATCGTACTTTACGAGGCCCTATTAAATGTACTGAACTCATAAAAACACATAATTGTATGTAATATTTTGACGTGGAACTTTGTATGAGTGACATGTGGGTGCTTTGTATGAGTGACACGTGGCCAAATTACATACAATTGTGTGTTTTTACAAGTTGAGTACATTTAATTGAGGCGTTCAAAGTGCGATACACAAAATAGCTTTTTTGAAAAAGTTATATACATTTAAAAACACATAACCCTTATATATAAGTATATATATATGCTGTTAATTAATTAAACAACCAATATAATTTTATTTACAATAATGGGATGGTGATCTCATGAAGAAGGAAAAAAAATAAATAAATAGTAATAATCTCATGACCATGTAATTAAACTACTATAAAGTTATGACATAATTTGTACGCATATCTCAATATGAACCAAGTTGCAAGCTTTTCTTTTAATTTGGGACGCAACAGAATACTTTGCTAAAGTTTTATGATCGAGATGCGTAATGTGTAATACTTAAAGAGATGCATTATGACAGAGAAGTTACGGTCAATGTTGACAAGAAGAGTTGGTCAATAAACAAATTCAAAAACTGAATAAAAGTCTGTTAGATGACTTAGTAATGTTATTTATGTCGTTCATTAGAGATCTTTTAAATGAAAGCACATTAAAAAAGAAAAAAAAAAAAAAAAAAAAAAAAGACAGGGCACAAGATGAGGAATGTAATTGCATAACTTAAATGTGCAAAATTAAAAAAAAAAAAAAAAAGATTGCTTAAGACTATGAAAGGGAAGTAATTGAGTCTAAGGTGATCGTTGAAAGCAAACTTTTCATAATTGTATCCAACAAAATCTAAACTCAAGTGTATGAATAGATGTGGTTAGCTTAAAACTATAAAATTCAAAGCAAGAATTAAAACAACTTAAACACCTTATGGGTTGTCTAGGCGAAAAGATATAAAAAAATGAAGAAGTGAAAGAGATTAAAGTTTGAATATTAACGAGATGTACGTGAGTTTGACGAATTAAAACACATTAATGAATCAAGACTATAAATTAGTCTAAGTTAATGATGATACAAATTGGTGAACATAAAATTATAGTTAATATCACTTGAGGTTCTTTTAATATATAATCTTACTGATAGTTTGAAAGAATAAAGTTGCAACCAATTGATGTAAGTGATGCGGACCACAAGTGTACACAGAATTTAAAGATGAATAAGATTCCGAGGACGGAATCTTTCTAAGGAGGGAATAATTGTAACATCCCAAATTTTATTAACTATCATATCAGTAGTATGTTTGCTATTACTTATAATAATATACTATAATGAATGTGGCATATAATTTTGTGACAACCCTTAATATCCGTTAAATTCCGTACATCATCTTACGTGCATTATTAGGTTAATTCCCTATTAAATTAAAGTGAATTTGTTTTTATCAAATAAAGTCTAGCACAAAGCCCGTGTTTGAATATGAGATGCATTGGTGATTATTGAAAAATTTGACGAATAATCGGTAGAGACCGACTTTAACAAACGTTGTTGATCAAATTTTGAAAATAACGTAAATCTATTCAATTTCAAATAGTAGTTATTATTATTGTGATAATTATGCTAATGAAAAAGCATAACAACATTTGAACCTCAATAAACGTTCGCGTGAACTAAGAAACGTGCAACGACGAGATAAGTTGTGAATTCTATCGAACGAAGTATCAATAAGTACTTGAATATTATTATAATTAATAGTAGTTAATTACTATTATTATGCTAGGTTATGGCATAACATTTCGAATAATCGAATCAACGAACATATAAATTTAATTAACGCAAAAACGTAGAGATTTTACGAATAACAATAAACGAATTTGTCGAGAACACACGTAAGGTATCGAAATGAATCATAATTAGATAATTCACTATGAATTACTCTAATTAACCCTAATTAAACCTAATCACACAATTAACACTTAACTAATCGAGATTAGCACTTAATGACCAAAATATCTAACACTTAATCAACTAACTAGAAACCACAAAGGGGCCCCCTTCCCTTGACCACAAATCTGCCCAAACTCCACCCCCATGGCCCCCCTTGAAACATGGAAGCAATGCACACCATGCCTCCATGTCTCCACCTCTTGACGTATGCATCCATATACTTCATTATTCACCATTTCCATTCAAGTAAAACACACACACTCTCCCTCTCCTCTCCCTTGAAACCCACAACTGTTCACAGCCCTCCCATCCCCTCTCTTTTTGCTCAAAACAACCACTAAACATCCACCATCAATCCACCATACAATCACCACTCAACCACCCTAAACCACGCTGAACCACCACCTCTAAAATCATCTTTTTGTACTCTTTCAACTCCCAATCACGCTCATATCATATTGTCACTTCATTTCATGGGTAAAACGAGCTAAACACAAGGAAGTCATCCACAAAGAAATCAAACCGTCATCTTGCTCAAAATCGCCTTTTTAGGCTTTGTAAGGAAACTACTACCATTAACTCTTTTATTATTTCATTTAAAAACTTAAATACTACTTGATATATGTTATATGTTCACTCATACTAAAAATAAACTTATAAACATGTATATGTGTTAATAATAACAAGAACTTGTTAAAAAGAACCAAAACAAACTACAAAACACGAAGTATAAAAAGGGACAGAAACTTTAGTCAACTTTGAAAGGAAATAACTCGATCAAAATGTAACCAAATTTAGTGTTTCTAGAGTCTAAAATCAAGTTTAAAGAGTTAGCTTTCTAACGCAACCAGTTTCATGAATTTTGAACAAGTATTGGTACTCCAAAACGAATTTATAAAAACATGTGTACAAACTTTCCTCTGGAGACAGAATCTGACCTAACTTTGGAAGACCATAACTTCCAAACCACATATCCAATTGACGTTAATCTTTTTCCTAAAGGTCACTCTTGGGCTTATCTTTAAAAGTAGTATAAATACATTTCATGAAAATAAGTATAACTCAGTGAACAAACGTTTCTTTCACCAACTGTTCAGAAAAGTAACTGTTGACCTTTGTATAATATTAATTATGTTTGAACCCTTTAAACGTGGCCAAAAATTATAAATCTTACTTTTCTGTAAACCTAAAACATAGGAGAACATATGGTAAAAATTTCATAATAAATCAAGTTCATTTGATTAGTCAAAGAAATAGCAAAAGAAGGATTAAAAAGTAGACATATCTGATTAAAAAGTGACAAATGAAAACTGAAAATGACTAAAGATGAAAAATCCGTAATTATGGGGACCGAGATGTTAAAATCAGTGAATAAGATAATATGATAGTTTAATATAAAGTTTAGAGTATAAAAATCAAAACTTGTAAGGTTAGATATTGAAAAGCCGAAACGTTAAGCTAAAAATGAGATAATTGGAAACTATAGGGACTAAAAGTGTAAAATCAGAAAGTTCATGGACTTAGGACTTAAAAAAAGTTAACTAAAAGTCCACAAGTGAAAAACCTAAGTAAAGATGTCGAGAATCTAATTTATATGGTTAAATTGAAGAAACCGAACGATTACTTTAAAAACGACAAAATAAAAACTACAAGGATCAAAACCGTCACTATGGAAACCTTGGGGATTGTTGAGAAGCCCCTGTAAATCAGGGGACTTAATCATAAAAATTTAAATTAAAATGTGATTCGTAAATAGACCGAGATATCATGAAAACCGAATTATAACGGATTAAAACGTACATAACGTTAAAATCTATAAAAGTGAGTTATAAACTTATAACGTTACTAAAATACACATTGTGGCTTGGTATCATGATTATATTGTAGAAACGTACAACACACGGTTAAAAACCAACACTATTATTATATTATGAATAATAGTACGTTATAAAGTGACATAAACGATTTTAGTATTTCGAAAACTAATAAAGATCACCGTGTCGCATACGCCTATGACGGCACGTAACTAATAGTTGAGTGAACAACTAGCATAAATGGACTGTTAAGTCGTCTACATTTATTAGCTCGACCTCATGCGTTTAGGGTGCTAAGAGGCTTATTTGGGCTCATTTTACCTAAACTTACTTTACTAGCACGCTCGGACTCAGGTGAGTTCACAGCCCCATTTTTACCGTTTTACTGCTTTCAAATTGGGGTGAAAAACATATAACTGATTTATGCGATTATTAAAACCTGACAACGTATCTTTATGCGCGACTAAATTCTTCATGTTGTAGCATAGAAGTCCTGTTGTTGACAATCACTATAACCATTAGTTAGATGACGCTAACTACTGAGTATACAGATACTACTATCGGGGCTGACATCCCCATCCCACGTTTATTTTAGTTAGTCGCACTAACTAGCGACGTTATTTCGCACTTTGGGGACGAGTATACTTAACCGGTCCAAGGCAAACGAATTATATGATGAGTTGTGGTTTGGTTATAGGTTTAGTTCGACATATTAACTCGTAGGACCTAGCTAGTCTGCGGGGGATCACAGTCAGTGTTTGCTTTTATTGTTTTAAATTAAGAATAATCGCACAATAGGCATTCGATGCCACTTTTTGAGTTATTGATGAAATGTTTCTAAATGATGGTTTATGATTGAGTCATTAAACCTGTGAATTCACTCAACAATTATGTTGACGTTTTATAAATATGTTTTTCAGGGAATTAGCTATGCCGTAAGATCACATGCATATTGGGACCGTACCTGCCACGATGATTAGGATGCTATATTTTGAAAATCAATGGGATTTAATCATAATACTAATTTATTTGTGATTTTATTTATTGACACCCGGAACTTATCTTTTGTTGAAACGATGTATTCGATTTCATTAATATTTTGACTGTTTGATGAGCCGTAACGTTTGTAAAACTATTATTGGCATCTTAATATTATAGATGTTCTGCGATAATCATACGCTCTCGATGTATTGTTATTCGATCGAGTCACGCCCCGAGCTTCCGCATAATTATTATAGTTTCAAAATTTGGGGGTATGACAAATTTAAAAGATGTCTCGTGATTTAATTTTAGTCAACTTGGACTAAAATTGTAAGAGAAGTGGTGGACCGGGCTAAAATTGCAAACTAAAAAATAAGAGGACTAAAGTGTAATTACATGTTATATTAACAATTAATTAATCACTAAAATAACCCTATTCTTCTCTCAAAAATTATGGAGAAAGACCGATGGTGTGAGTAGGTGAAAAGAGGAGATTTTTCTAGAGTTTACAAGAAGAAAGAATTGATGATCGATTTCAACACGAAGATTATTTGGATTGTCAAACTATCTAACATACTGTTGGGTTTAAATTTGTTTGTGCCGTCAGAAGAAGTTAATGTTGTTAGCAGAGTTTATACTGTTTGAAGATTTATACTGCTTCAGAGTTTGTACTGCTACTAGAGTTAGTACTGCAAGAAGAATGAAGAGTTAATACTGCAAAGCTTCAGAGTTACTACTATTCCATTATTAGTACTACTTCATAGATTGATTTTGTTTCCTAGTTTGTAGGAAAGATCGTTAAGGACTATATATACATATAAATAGAGATCCAATAGCAATAGAGAGACGTACGTAAGGCTTCAAGGTGTAAACCCTAATACATCCGTATATTCGTATTATTGATATTAATAATATTGAAGCTTTTGATTGTTAATAAATTGTTATGTGAATTGTTCTTAAGTTATCAAGTACTATTCCGCAAGTTTCTTGGTAATTATTCAAAACTATAAGTCTTGATTAAATTAGACCGATTCAAAGAATTAGTATCAAACCCAATGAGTATGATATGTGGAAGAACATAATTAAGCATTACATATTGCTTACAGATTACATGATGTGGGAAGTAATAGAGAATGGACCTAAGTATGTTATAGGTGTTGATGGTGTTAGACAGCCCAGATCTTCACCAACAACAGATGCTGAAAGAAAAGAGAGGGCCACTGAGATGAAACTATTGAGTACTTTATTACTCTCTATTCCTAATGAGTATCAAAAGAGATTTGAAAAGTGTGCAGATGCTAAAGAGTTATGGATTGCCATAGCTAAAAGATTTGGTGGTAATGATAGCACAAAGAAGACTCAAAGATCTATGCTCAAACAACAGTTTGAGAACTTTAATTGTGTAAAATCAGAGACTTTGACTCAAACCTTTGATAGGTTTTCAAAGTTAGTTGGTGATCTTGAAAATCACAATGTTAAGATTGATAAAGATGATCTTAACTAGAAAATTTTTAAGATCCTTAGGTGATGAATCGAAAATGTACACTATTGCTTTGAGACAAAGTAATGATATGGATGACATAGAATTGGATGATTTATAAAATGACCTAAGATCATTTGAAGCAGAAGTTGAAGGTAAAAAGCAGGCAACTCTCAAATAATGCAGCTTTTATATCTATGGGTGCATCACAGGCTCATAGTTCAAAACAGTTTGGTTATGCTTCATCAAACTATGGATCATCATCAAAAGATAAAACGAGTGATCAAGTACTAGAGGCTTTCTTTGCAAGTCATGTATACTCTTCATTGACTAATGAAGAACTTGAACAAGTGAATCCAGATGATCTAGAAGAGATGGATATTAAATGACAGATGATTATGTTGACTATTAGAGCCAAAAGATTTATGCAAAGAACTGGAATGAATAACTTTGCTTATAAAAGAGAAGATGGTGCAGGATTTGACAAAAGCAAAGTGAAGTGCTTTAATTGTCATAAATTAGGACACTTTGCTAGAGATTGCAGAAGTACAGGAAGAGTAGATGAGAATGATCAAAGGGCAGGGGGACAAAATGGAGTGCAGAGAACAAACATTCCATTCAAAGCAATTCAAACTCAACAGCTCTAGTATTACAAGATGGGTTTGGATTTGATTGGAGTGATCAAGCTGAACAAGAAACTCAGAATCATGCACTTATGGCCATCTCAGAAGCGGAAACTTCAACTGAAGTACCAATAGAGGTACAAAATAAATTATGCTCATCTATATGCAAAAAAAATTGTTAAAAATTATGGAGATCATATGTAACACCTTAGGCAAATCCCACTTCGGCCGTGGACACGAGAGATCTTGGACTTGTAAGGTAAATCTCATCCTTACCAGACACAACGCGTTTTGGGGCCATAAGCACAGCAGATCCCGTGAGAACTCTGCAGTTAAGTGTGCTCGAGCAAGAGTAGTACAAGGATGGGTGACCTCTTAGGAAGTCCTCGTGTGGTCGCTAAGAAAAAGTCATGTGCCTGCGGGCAAAGCGGACAATATTATGATCGTGGTAAGGTGGGATGTTACAAATGGTATCAGAGCCATAGCCTCTCAGGGTGTAACGGGCACGCGGCTCGTGCATCTCATGGTGTATGGATCATGTTTATTGGTTATGTTTCGGCCTGACGAGGATGTTAGGAGTTTAAGTTGGGGAGTTTGTAACAACTCATCCCACATCGGTATGAGATAATGATGTGTAAATATCTAGTTATAAAAATAGTAAACAATTCAAAGCTAACTATTACACAACTAGGCAAGTGTACCTAATTGAATAGTATAGCAGTGATAAGTCTACCGGGTAGTCTCTCACAGGAACAGTTTATATGTACTTTAAGAATTATTTGTCTAATCTATAATTAAAAATGGGTAGTTGCCTCTTAACGACAGGCAGTCAAAAGATGGTATTAACTAAAAAGCAATTAAATCAATTGGTTAACCAAAGGATAGAAGTATGTTCATCTAGACATTTCACCACTAGAGTTGGACAATAACTAGAAATGTATTAAACGTATAAGAATTATTAATCTAAATTACTTGTTTTCACAAAATAATCATTTAACTGAAATACTAAAATGCAAGTGTCCTTGACAAGTTATTAATTCCAATTATGATCAAACAATTCTATTAACTTGATGATTTAATTTATATAATCCTAGTGTCCTAGAGATTACTAATCATATAAGATATCTCTAAATATGATCCACTCATATTTTAATTCAATAACCTAGTTCAATTCATTTATTGCCTCCAATCAAATGCACAAGATTCATAATCATGTAAATGTAATACTCAACACAAGAGTTTTCACTCATTGAAATACATATCACATCAATTGAATAGATTAAATAATTAAATACAAATCGTTCCACAACTAAACATCAAATCATACGAATAAACAATTCTAATTATCAAAATTCCAACATCTAGGGCTATTAGTTTAGATGAACACAAAGTATTTAGCCCATTCTCATGGGTTCAATCAAACAAATCATAATAATCAAAGTATAATCCATAATGCAATTACAAATATGAAATAAACATCAATTAAATAAGATTCAAGTGAAAGAAATAAAGCACTAACTTCTAGGATGATTACAAGAGGGTAGATCACTTAGGGTGTCCCCAAAAGCTCTCCAAAACTTCCAAAAATCGTCCTTAATCCGTAGCTAATCAAAAGGTTCATAATAATTAGGTTTTAGGGTATAATTTAAGCCAAAAAGCTGTAACCGACCCTTCTACCCGGCGGGGATCGCAAGTACCCGGCGGGTACTAAGGCCTTCCTACCCGGATCAGAGTTCTGTACCCGGCTAGCTGAAACTGGAACTTTTCTTGAGTACCCGGCGGGTACTATGGGTACCCGGCGGGTAAAAATGCATTTTCAGCCCTAGGTCCCTTCTTGAAAGTTGTAGCCCTCCGAGTTCCGGAGATTTGGCACTTGAATCACCTCAATCGGAGTCCGTATGAGGGAGTTATGGCCAAAACCGTGGAGCCTCGCAAAAGCTGCAAAAATCCATCAACTCTTGATCTTTTCTTCATATCTTTTCGATCTCTTCTCGATTATTAACCTAAAACTAAATTAGAATAATTAAGTACTAAAAGATTATAAAATGACTAAAATAATATACAAATTAGATAGATATCGCCCCTATAAATATGTCTAATTTAGGCGATATCAGATAAGAAATTTGAGTCCCTTATAAGCCTAAAATAGTGGGTTACTAGTATCCTTCCACCATGATTTTTAGTTGAACCTGAAGGATACCCAAGTAGTCCATTACTTTCAGCTTTGGGGGGCATTTCAAATGGTATCAAAGCGACTCATGTATCGTTCGGGATAATGGGGCAAACCTCATCGAGGACGATGAGTCCTAAGGGGGGGGGGGGGGTGTTTGTAACACCTTAGACAAATCCCACATCGGCCGTGAACATGAGAGATCTTGGACTTATAGGGTAAATCTCATCGTAAATCTCATCCTTACTGGATAAAACACGTTTTGGGGCTACAAGCACAGCAGATCCCGTGAGAACTCTGCAGTTAAACGTGCTCGAGCGAGAGTAGTACTAAGATGGGTGACCTCCTGGGAAGTCCTCATATGGTTGCCAAGAAAAAGCCGTACGCCTGCGGACAAAGCAGACAATATTGTGGTCGTGGTAAGACGGAATGTTACATATATTGTTTATGTTGTTACGATTTATTGAATCTATTATTGTTATAATCTTTATAAATCAATGAGATTTTTATATTGTTGACAAATACTTTTCCTTAATGAATATAATTGGTAAATGTCAACGCACATAACTTTGCTTAATACACTTTTCAAAAATATCAAAATCAATTAAAATGAGATTTTGTTTTTGTGTAAATAGTGAATGCTTTATATATTTGTGTACCCATTATTAGAGACGAAGCCATGAAATCCAGTTAAAGGGTCTGAACTTTAATGTAGAACATTGGTGACATATATAAGGTATCTAGCCACCATAATAAAGTTTTGTGATCTACAAGATAAATACACTGAATTTTTTCAAATAGAAGAAACCTACTTCTTAAAATCAATTTTAGTTGGCATTTAAGGTTTCTTTAGATGATTATAACATAACCAACACCATAAAACATCAATTTTGCTCATAATTTTAGTAGTAATATCAAGTAACCAGTGTTTCCGTGTTAGTGTCCATATTTATAATATTAGATGAGGTCTGCTTTTGAGTTTTGACCAAGAGAAATAAAGATAAGAAAATATAAAATGATAAAAAAAAAGAAGAATATTTTTGCATTCCTGAGTTGGAAAGGAGTGAAATGAAATTTCAAAGTTTCGTGTTCCCCAGTTAGAGAGAAATGAAAAAAAAGTGACATTTTATAATTTGTTTAACCTTCCATCGTTCTATTTCTTTCTAATAATTATAGAGAAAGTTTGAAAAGAAAAAAATTGATCTAAACCTCCTTTCACTTCTCTTCTCTTTCTCTCCATAATAAAAACTCAGAAACAATGTGTAGAGTTAACCTGTTAGTGAGTCTAGGTTAAAAACTTTTATAACATCACCTGGGCCGCTAGCGCCTGTGCACCTTTCAGTCCTCTACTAGCTCTGCCATTGCCCATTGCAACATGCGGGTGTACCAGATCACGTTAACATTAAGACTTAGGGCATCTCTAATAATGGGTTTTTTTGAAATTTTTTTTATAAAAAGACCTTTTGAAAAGGTTTGAATATTGAAGTGTAAAACTTTCTGACGATGAGTTTATCAAAATTGAGTAATTAGTTATTGACTAAAAACTCAATCAAATATTTGTGTGTATACTTTAATAATAAAAAAACTTTTAAAATGGTTTGAGTATTAAAGTAAATATGTTTTGTTATCGACAAATTTGATGTAAAAATGTCATAAGATTTCTTTTTCAACTTTTGACACTATGAATCCTCTTACGTGTTACATGTGTCAGACATCAATTCTCATATATCTTTTAATTGAAGAATGTGCAGGTTTATTGTTTGTTCATGTGTTGTACAGAGTATTGCACACTCCTAGATGTTATATAGAGAACTTATTACATAGATTTTGTGAATGACTTTGGTAATATATATTGATGTGAAAGAAAATAAGAACACAGAATGGAATCATAATTTATAAAATAACTATTGGTTTTTGAACCAACTTTCAGGAGAGAATTTTTTAAGAGAAAAAATAAAATAAAAAATGAAAAAACTCAAGAGATAGAGAGAGAGCAAGAAAAGGGCTTACGAGGTCAAAACCACCCTTTCTAATGAGTTTTCATTTCAAACCACTAAACAAACACATGTATTAGTTATTATACTCTTTCCCCTTGAAAGATTAGGAAATCAAAATGTTCATGGTATCTAAAAAATGGTGCAGTCTTTTCTATATTATAAGGCTGTTATTAATAGGAATATCCAGCATGTCATTATTTGGCTGTCAGATTCTTGTGCTTACATGCTTAGTATCTATCAATGTTTAGTATCTTGGTAAAGGTATTTGAAGGTAATTTTTAAATGAAACCTCAAAAAATTGCAGTGTTACGCCTACACCTAATCTTCCTATTGGCATCATTAGATAACAAAATTGCCAACAAAAAACAAAGGCCAATTCGTCAAGTTTACCAGTGAAACTGGCGCAAACACAATTTTTTAATCTTGAAACAAAATTAAATTACTCCAACAATGTTATAAAGAAGATGGAAATCATCAGGAGGAAATGTTCCAAGCAACAGTTCCATGTTAGTTTGGAACGGAAGAATCACAAGCACACCTCATCAAGGTGGCTTTATATTTCTTGTGTCATTTGTTGCTGGCAACTACATCCTCGAAATTTGAAGGGGAAACGCAGCTTCAAGAATCGAATCGGTGAAAGACACCATTTGAAACTTCTCCAAGAAACCACGTCTTTCCATAAGAAGCTTACGACAATTTTCTGCAGCAGCAACTCCAGATGAGTAAGCTCCATGCACAGATCCCTGATTCTCCATGCTGACTGCTTCACCTCCAAAAAAGAGATTACCCAAAGGAGCACGAAGCCTGTCATATATATCGGTTGGTTTTCCTACCACGTCATACGAGTAGCATCCAAGGGAGTTTGGGTCGGTTCCCCAACGTGACACAAGATATTGAACCTGTTACACCAATTATCTCAAGTTACTTGTCTGTAAATATTTCTCTTTCGTTAAAATTCTTGATACCAGAAGGGAAAAAAACAAACTGTTAGTTTCTTCATATATATGAACAAAGAAAGAAGTATTTTTTTTGTCAAACAAAAAAGATGAAAACGGATTAACAGAATACGATTGCTAACGATGACTAGAAGAGCAGGTTTTTGTAACAGAACAAAACACTTCTTTCTGTCCATTTTTAAATTAATTATGTGTTCATTATGATAACAGTAACAGTTAAATTTCCGATACACACAATTTAGGCAATTGGAAGCACTGAGAAAGACGTAGGGCAACTTTCAACCCATTCTCCTTTTAGCTAATTTATTGATTACCCTTTTGAGATAAAACACAAACCCATATCAACCCAATCATAAGTAAATGGGTCGAAAACAAACTCCGAAAATTAACCAATAAACGATTGGAAATATATCTTTTTTGACTAGTATAGTATGTCAACACACAAAATACTGGGCAATAGTAACTATCAATATATAACATTTAGTCAAGTTTAAACAAAGAAAGACTTACTGGCTGGGTTGCTTCTGGGAACATCTTTTTGAGTTGCAACATTGCAAAACTAGCAGCATCTTCTTCGGATAGCTTTTCAAGGTCATAAGCAAATCTTCCAGCAGCCATATAGACAAGGACAGGATGGCCTGTTGCCTTATGTAGATTTAAAAAATATCCACAGGAATATGATGTTTGAGCAACTGTGCCCAACAACTCAACGTTTGGCCAAAACACATTATCAAAACATAATGCAATCTTATTTTCATTCCCAAACCCAAGATCTGATATAGCAGAGACCTTCCACTCAGGTAACTTAGGCTCAAACTCAATTAAGTTAGCTTTTAATACCCCAATAGGAACCGTAATAACTGCAGCATCTGCAATAAATGTTTTTCCACCCTCAACTGTAACTACCACCTCGTTAGGCCCATTGGATATCCTTGTCACCCTAGTCAATGTAGTAGATCAAATAAGTTTTAGAACCGATAATCAACATGAAACCTCCTACATCATTTAAGGACTGAAATTGAATTTATTATTTGAATTCCTAAAACCTCTTCGATCATTTCATTCAAACTGGCACACTGGCCAAAAGAAGTTTGAAGTGTATTTTTAATTGATAAAGCCTCCTAAATTGTTTATTACTAGAAGAAAATATTAACTTCTGAATTCATATTTGATAAAATTAATTATATATAGCACAGCTAAGTTGCCATTGTCGTCAAAATAGCCTTCAATTATTTTCCCCAAGTAAGAATATATGATAAAGTAGTAGAGTAGATAACAGTCAGATAATTTTGGGAGCAAACCTGTGATTTAAACGGATATCAATATCCTTTGCCAGTTCCTTAAGAACAGGATAGTAACCCCCGACCATCAGCCCATGTCCACCAGTGAGGACGTTTTCCTGCATTTCAAAGATCCCCTTTAGCACGTGATCACTTATCAGCTCGAAGACATGTCAAAACATGTCTTTATAACTTGGTCGATTTAGATCCAGTTTTTACGTCAAACGGGTCAATAAAAGATGATATGTCGCACGGATTTAACATTGTGATACCCAGATAATATCACAAAACAAAAGTAGACTTATATATGAAAAATATGTATATTTTATACTTTCAACAGCTAAGGAGTCAACAAACAATTAATTTCAAATTACGACATCATTCGTTTCATCTCTGTGCTTATAACAAATATTGGAGCATCCCGAGGTTTGAAGATGAACCTTCCAGGTCCAAGGAGACTAAAGACACAGTTCGGGTTAAAAATTCAACCATGTGATGACTAGCAAATGACCAAACTAACATCATATTCAACATCTATTTTCTTCTTGAGCATTTATTATTTTTCAGATAAACTAATTAAACTAAAGAACACATAAATAAAAGTTGATAAATTCAAAAACAAATCCAAATTATTGATGAAATCAAAACAAAAACTCGCCAAAACTTAATCTAGAATCCAAAATAATCAGCATATGTCTAACCTCATCCCAGTTTTTTAGAGATATCATATCTAAATCTGCCGCAAACCAAGCTTCCATTCTACATATGTACCACTGCAGCACTTCGTAAGCCAGTCCCTCTTGTCTGCGGAAGTTAGATGATGTTAGCTTGCAATTATCTCCTATTAAGCATTTATTCGAGTTGCATTTTATATCATGCAAAATGTACCTTAATTCAGGATGTCTTTCCAATACTACTGATATTGCTTGAAGAACAGAAAGATCGTGTTGATTTTCATCCCTCACCTTTTCAGTCTATCAAAGAAGTAAATACTTTACTACCAGCACAAACACACACACACACACAAAAAAAAGACAAAAAGGAGGCAAAATCGGCATGAGATTTCAAAACAAGGTACATACCTCCTTCAATATTTTCTTAAATGCTTCACCAACTTCAATAACTGTCTGTTGATGAACCTGACGACCTTCCTTGTCAAAAAGCATATAGCTGCACGAACACAAGTATCATATTATTAACCTGATTTAGTTATGCATAACCAATCTGAATGACATTTTGTTTATAAAACTTTATAGAACTCCGGAAATTGAATTCCACCATTAAACCTTACCTCTCCAAATCATGGTCATATAGAACTGAGTTGTCACCGCTTGTCCGATATAATGCAAGTCCTAATTGACGTATCAATGGCGCCAAAGGATTTTCATTGCAGACACCATGTAACCTGAAAAACAATCCATATAATACTTCACAATGTGCACACATAAACATCTATTGGGGCAAACAACCAAATGTAACATTATGACAAATTTCAGAGTGCAAGCTAATCAAATGTTTATGGTGCAAATGAGAAAGTAGTTGAATGAATGGGTGCTAACTCATGAGCCACTCATAAAAACGGTTTCATGAAGCATGATTGAACCCACAATGAACCTCATTTGCCATAACCATGTGTTGATAATTTTAAGTTACAACATGCATAATAATGGTAATCGTAGAAATTATAAAATATGATTGATTGGGAGCTGAAAAGCATGAATTTAGTTAAGAAAGAGAGACTAGTAACTTACCATGATGCTCCCATATCCACTGGGCAACCAAATGAGTAATCAGTGTGAATTCGACCACCGATTCTATCGCGTGACTCCAATAACACCACCTGTATAGTACAACCATCTCCTTAATTGCGTCAAAACAAAAAGGAACAAAAAAAGGCCAAAGCTTTAAACTTTCTGAAAACTTGATAAGACAGTCACCTCAAAATCGGTATTATTGAGCACATGGGCAGCAGATATCCCCGAGATACCACTTCCTATCACAATCACAGAAGGTTTTGAACTTTGTTGCCTCTCAATACACGATGCAAAAGCGCCTAAACAAGGAAGAACATGCCAGAGAAGTGAGTTAATTTGGTTGATTAAAAATTTGCTAATAAACAGAGAAGGATTATCATGTTGAGATATTGAGACTCATTAATGATAATCAACTCATTAGTCATAAGCACATCCAGAACTTTTTTTCAACTTTATGTCTCTTGGGATATTATATGTTTTTGGCAGTAGAAACCATTTAAAAAACCTATAATATCCCTAGAGAAAGTGAAAAGAAAACTGTGGATGCGATTAAAAAATAGAAAAATGACACACAGACACAGAACCAAATAAATAGGCCTAAACACATGACACATTTAACGAATAAAAGAATTAAAGACGAAATATATCAACCAATAAAAGCATCTACAATGATACAAGGTTCTTTATATGAAGCATTAAAAATAATTACAGAAAAGTTATTCCAATGGAGAAAAGCTTTTCTAAGCTTTTTCGCATAAAAAGTTTTACAAAAATCCTTCCTTGAAGGTGCTCAATATAATTAGGCGTATATATATATTTACTCTACAAAATAATATCGTAGTTTCCACATTGTCAGCTTTGCATGTTATCAACTTTTTTGCAAAAAAAAAAAATATAATTTTGTAGTGACTAGAAAAGTTATAGTTATATGCACCATCATCATCATAATAAGCATAAAAACTGTTCTTATAAATACTGAATTTGTAAATCATAACATTCCACGTTGCTCTAGACTCACATCAGATCAGAGTAAATAAATAAGCAATAACAATCTATACTGATATCAATATATACATTATCAGATTACTAATTAAAATCTACAGATTTTGCAACAATACTAAAATTCATTCAATATATATATATATAAATAGATAAATAAAAAAGGAATGAGATATTACCAGAAATCGAATCTTTGAAGTCCATCGAAACGCAGATCAACCAATCAATTAAGAAAGAAAGAAAAAGGAGAGATCGAAAGAGAAAGAAAGAAAGAGTAGGAGGATGTTTAAATCGAATTTGAAATAGAAATCGAAGGGTGTATAGGATTGGGAAAATTAGAAACTAATTGATTAGAATGATAAAGAATAAAAATTAAAAGGCCGGCTATAAAGCGGCTACAATTAGAACCCCGGAGTTTGTCAAACCAGCTCATAATCAAATCTATTTTCCTCGGTGAAATTCAAAACGGCAGGCGATCAAATCACAATAACAACAATTAGATCTATTGGTTGATCAACTCATCGTACAAAAAAAGAAACAGAGAAAATATAAATAGGATTACCGATATTCTTAGTATTATTATTGTGCTATGAAAGAAAGAAGAATGAAGAAGAATTTTATGGGGCTGGGTTGGAGGAAGGAAAGATGGAAGGAAGGACCGCTATTATAGCGGACAAAATGTACACGTCACTAGCTAACGGGCGGCCTGGCTTTTCGAGAAGATATTTTCTTCGACTCAAAAATATCTCATGTTTACGCCGCATTCACCCTTCAAGTGTTAATGCATTTACCTATTTACCGGTTCTACGGTAAAATAAACACGTGACATTTATTCATAATAAATAGGTAGTTAAACTTTAAAGAAATGTTCAATTTAATTAACTTCTTTTTTTATTGACATTTAGGTAATTAAACTTTGAAAAAATATTCAGTTTACGTAATTATATTTTTTTATTGACATTTAGGTAACTAAACTTTGCGAAAATGTTCAGTTTGCGAAAACATTTAACTGATGTCGGTTCCACCGGTAAAATTACAAAGCCTCACTATTACTTCAAAAAATGACTTGTTTATGCTTCATATCATTTACTGTAAACTTTTTTATTTTCACTTAGACGATTTAATATTTTCGCAAAGTTACCCAAATTGAACATTTTCACAAAGTTTAATGCCCTTTATAAATTTTCAAATGATGTGGAAAGTAATTGATGAGTTGGATCATACATGACACTTAAGTGGACAAATAACATGTTCTATATCGGTCACCGGTCACCAAATTCATGTAAATAAATATGTTTTATTATATTGATTATCTAAATGAACAACCCGTATACTACGTTCATGCAATCAAACAAAAAAAAAAAGATAGTTCATGTAAATGAACATTTGGGAAAAATTTGTTACACTATCAATGTATTAACCCCACCCTTTAAGTATCGTCTAACCACCACTTATACCCACTCACTTCGTACATTCTTATAATAAATCACATCTTTTCTTTTTCTTTTTGTATCACATGGTACGAGTGTATTGGATGGTGTTCACGGTCCTGCTCAATTTTTATCACATGCTCGGCTTCATGTGTTTGGATGGACATATTTGTGGGTTAGTTCTAACTCAATCTTTTATGTTAATTGCGTAGTAATGGGGAAATGTTTCATGCAGTAAATTGCACGAATACTTACGTGCAACAGAAAACAACTGAGAAGATAATTATGTATATTTTTTAAAAGTTGAAGGTTAAATGATTTAAAGAATAATGTGTAAACCGTTCAACGAAAAGCTCATTTATATTCGTTCATTTAATTATACAAGCAAATATCAACAAAAGTTATGTTCGTTTAGTTATATGAACGAACATCAACATATATCTCGTTAATTCATTTACGTCATGAACGTTAGATAACATGTTTGTTAATGTTAGTTTTCGTTCGTTCATTTATGTTTGTTTACTAATAGGTTTGTATATATTCTCTTAACATATTAGCAAACAAACATGAACAATCAGTTATCTAACTCATGTAATTTGTTTAAACTTCATAATTTTGGTGATGTATTAATTTAAAACTCTTATAAAGGGTTTATAACTCTCTTACTTAATTCTCTAAATATGGATATCAGAAATTAACATTTTATCATTCTACTTATTAAATAAATAAATCATTCAATTAATACAATGTTTCACATAATACATTTAAATATCTTATTTCTTATTTCATATGATATTTTTGATTTTATAATTACAATAATTTAAACTATTATAAAAATCACTTTCATTAAAGAACTAGCTATGGTTCTTGCATTCATGTACCATTAAATATTTGTCTCTCAACATCAACCTACGAAATCTTCACTCGCTGCTGTGAGCGGGATCTAATGCTAGTTTATATATTCATTCATTTATGTTTATGAATAAATATATTTTTTTAGTGAAAACACATAAATTAAACATTCGTTTATTTATTCATTTGTGTTCATTTGTTCGTTTTTTAATAAAATCTAATGAGCGAATACAAATAAACTCCGTCAATATTCGTGCAATTCTGATACATACATGGATAAAGAAGGCCCGAAAGGTGATGGGCTGTTGGATGATGGGTTGACGCTTACTATTGGGTTTGAAGCTGGTTTAGGCTCAATGACCCATGGAGTGTGTATGGTAGCCTTGGTGGATTAAAGTTTGCATGGTGCATTTAATTATGAACGAATTTTCAGTTTTATAATGTAGTTTTATTATGTTTTTATTAGTCTTTAATAGTAGTTAAAAGTCCCCATTATTATAAGGCTCTTGGAGGTTTGTAACCTACCAATTTTGTAGGCTTTATTGCCATTTTCGTTTTTGGTGGAAGGATAATCAGATTTTCAAGAAACAAAACAAAACTCTTTGAATTATTGTTATAATTCTCTTGTTTGTCATTTTTGGGACGTGTTCCTGATTTTGGCTAGATTCAAATCAATAGGTCTTGATTTGCAATCTGTTTAGCAAATTATAGGTCTAATTTGTTAAACACATATATCCTACACATTAGTTCCAATTTAGTCCGATCCATACACGTATCAAATTCGTTTTGTAAGCCTAATCAACGACACATAAATTGTCTCCTTTATTAAATAAATAAATTTACTATAAACTCATTTACCATCCAAACTAAAATTAAACCAAAAAGTGCACGATAAATACTACAAGGTGAGACTGGGTATATTTTAAAGCTATTTTATATGGTAAATGCTAAAGATAAAAGTAAACTTACAAACGAAAGTGTTATTAGGTACAAATGATTATGATGCTACAATGGATATAATGAGTAATATATTAAAAAAGTCATATGAGTGTCTTCTATAATTAAAATATATATGTATCTTTTATTAAACTTTTCAATACAACAGGTAAATGGTTATCATAGTTATCATACAATATAGCTATAACAAAATTTGAAAATATGATACTCATCATGGTATTTTGTATATATCGCTTATTTTAGATTATCTATTTGTAATATTTACCATGTTAGAATAATTCCATATGATTTGTGGTCTTGGACCATTTATAATATATTATAAATTATACTCTAAATTTTATTTTAATGACATAATGAATCTTTAACAAATAACTAACAAGTGACAGTTATTTAACCATTTGATGGAAATAACCGTCATTAACTAACTTATAAATATCTGGGTTGTGATTATTTTCTAAGTTATTGACAAGAACTGGAAAATCATATGACTCTCTCAACCAAAACACCACAATGATAAATTCCTTATTGGCATCAGTACTTGAACTTGGACTCATCCTAAAGTTATGACTTATTCATCAAACTCTAGATTGACTCTAACATCAAGTAAGTTTTTACTTTCAAGTTCTTAATTTGATGAGATTATGTGATGATCATGAGATTGGATCCAATTAACCAAAAACATCATACATATTTGAGGGTGTCCAACTGAAGCCAAACTGTATAACTCTCAATCAAGAAAGTTGTACTCAAAAAACGGTTAGTTGTTACTTTATCGGATACCCTAAAAGATCAAAGTGTTATCAATTTTATTGCTCGTCTCATAGTACCAGAATTGTAGATTCACGACATGTTGACTTTTTAAAAAATTCTAACAACAGTGGGAGTGATTCATTTAGTAGAATTAAATTGCAAAAGACTTGCGATGAGGCACCAATCACTTTGACGATTACCTATCTAAATGAGGCGGGATTTGACTTGGGGAAATTCAATGACACTACTTCTTACGAGGATGCCATTACTTGTGACCATTCAGCTCATTGGAAGGAAGCTATGGAAGATGAGTTGAATTCAATGAGTAAAAACAAAGTTTAGGAACTTGTTGAACTACCAAAGGGTGCAAAACCCGTTGGATGAAAGTGGCTCCTTTAAGACCAAACTTGACCCAAATGGACTTATTAAGCGATACAAAGTTTGATTGGTTGCAAAAGGGTATACCCAAAACTTAGGCATTGATTATAAAGAAACATTTTCTCCTGTATCGAGAAAAGAATCCCTAAGGATAGTAATGGCTCTTGTAACTCACTTTGACTTGGAGTTACATCAAATGGATGTCAAAACTGCATTTCTCAACGGAGATTTACAAGAAGATGTATTTATGACCCAACTAGAAGGTTTTAAGTCTAACAGTCAATAACACTTAGTTTGTAAACTCGGGAAATTGATTTATGGGCTTAAACAAGCCTCTCGCCAATATTATCTAAAGTTTGATGAATTTATGAAGAAACACAACTTCATTAAAAACTAAGTAGACCAATGCATATACCTCCAGATGAGTGGGAGGAACTTTATCATACTTGTTTTACATGTTGATGATATAATTATGGGAAGCAATAACATTGACTTATTGCATGAATCAAAACATTTCATTTCCAGAAACTTTGATCTCAAAGATCTTGGCGAAGCCTCGTATGTTATTGGAATTGAGATTCACCAAGATCGAGCCAATGGGACATTAAGGCTATCCCAAAAGCATATATCAAACATGTACTTAATAGGTTCAATGTGCAACAAATAGTACCCCCTCAATTGCTCCTATAGTTAAAGGAGGTGTTTCGGGGTCATTTGAATCCCCGAAAGCTGACGTTGAACGTGAGGAAATGAGGTTAATTCCTTATGCTTCTATAGTAGGAAGCTTAATGGATGCTCAAGTTTGTATTCGACCCGATATAGCTTATGTAGCCGGTATGCTAGGCAGGTATCAATCTAATCCTGGCCTCCAATGTTGAAAGCCACTAAGAAAGTCTCGCGATACTTAAAAGAAACGAAAGAGTACAGGTTGACCTAAAAAAGGTCGGAGAACCTTGAAGTTATTAGTTACTTCGATTCGGACTATGCAAAATGCAAAGATGATAAGAAGTCAAGCTCGGGATATATTTTTATGCTATCAGGTGGGCATATTTCTTGGAGGAGTCATAAATAACAATTAACGATGACCTCAACAATGATGGCTGAGTATGTGGCAGTTTATAATGTTACTTGTCACATAATGTTGTTGAGAAACTTGATTGGTGGACTCAGAATTGTCAACTCCATATCAAGGCCAATGAAGATTTATGACGCTAATATCACAGCCGTAAGCTCCTTGAATAGTAACAGTTCAAGTGGATCTGAATTATATCTAGATACAAAGTATTTATGTGCACGAGAACGTGTGGAGGAAGAAAGTAATCTTGTCGAACACATAAGCACTCATGATATGCTTGCGGATCCGTTAACTAAAGGTCTACCACTCAAAGTATTTCAAGATTTCGTCGTCAAAATGGGCTTCTTACAAGACCTTATATGATGTTGTAGTTAATTTACTACTTTATGTTGATTACGTTCATGACAAGCGCTTGAAGATTTAACTCTCCTTATGATGTGTAGTTTGTCTATATTAATTACAATTATGAACAGTTATGTTTTATTGTAGACAAACATAACTTTCACCACATTTTTTAATTGTCATTTTGTCTTAATGAAATCAAGGATTTCATACTAGTACCAAGTATAATTGATGGGGGGTTTCGTGTCAATCATGACGCATTAGGTTGCGTCTCTTTGTTTTGGTGCTATTGTGGAGTTATGATGAATGAGACTAACTTATATTTGGCCAACTATATGTTTAATCTGCAAATAAATGGTCACTCGACCAAGTGGGAGAATGATAGACTAATGCTTTGTGATCTTAGACCACTTATGGTATATTATAGATTATACTCTAAAGTTTACCTTAATGACTTAATAGACCATTAACTAATTACTATCAAGTGACGGTCATTTGATGGAAATAACCACCATTAACTAACTTATAAATATCTGAGTTGTGGTTATTTTCTAAGTAATTATCAAGAACTAGATAATCATATTTCTCTCTCAACCAAAACACCATAACGATAAATCCTTCCATTGAATTATTGTCATCATTACTTGAATTTAGACGCATCCTAAAATTATAGTTCATCATCAAACTCTAGATTGGTTCTACCATCAATTAAGTTTTATTGTCATGTTTTTAATTTGTTGAGATTATATGATATCATGAAATTAGATCTTGTTAGATGTTTAATTTAATTAACATACTCTATATTATATATTTTAGTAAATATAACAGTAGAGTATATAGGCAAGTAACCATAACACAATTTGAAGATACATGGTTAATATTAATATTAACATATTAATATAACAATAATAATAATAATAATAATTAATCAATTATAAAATAGTTGAGACTTTTGATAATGAAACTAAACGTATAACTTATATCGTTTAACTTTTCAATCGTAGTTTCAAACATGTTAGACGGTTTGGAAAGCTGAATCATATCCCAACTCATTAATTTAACGAGTTTGTCGTATAGACCTATCTATCTTTGTTTTGCGTTGTATCAAGAATTGCCATCATGTCGGAAGTATAACTCTTTTTAGAAAATAGTTGAGACCTTTTGATATTGTAGTCTGCATCTTATATTCCATGTTTTATATTCCATTATACCTTATAATATCGAGCAGTAAATTAAGACGAATTAACTAAAATTAGGCCAAAACCACTATACATGGTTCATGGTTGTGTTGTGTGATTGATGATCTCTTTATTTCTCTGTCTTCACTTTCAAAATTGAAACCGATACTTTACTAGTATTTGAGAAGCACAAGAGTAAAGCATTTATGCTGCATCTTATTATTTAAAGTCGCGTTTAATTTTGTAAGAAATTAAATTCTATCACTGTAAAAGAGAAAGAATAAGAATTTGATGGATTTATCGGCTATCTAACCAAACAACTTAATTTTTATTAATATGAATAATCTTTTGGATATTCGCAAAAGATGGCTAGCGGTGGCGGTGGAACACTGGAACCCACCCACAATCATTCCCTTGTTTTTGTTGTTTTTCCCTTCAAACGAATAAAATCATTAAAACTTAATTTCATTATATTATATGATATATGTATATATGTATATATATATATACGGTTGGCTTTATTCTAAAAAGGAAAATTTGAGATATTATAAACACCGCTAAGCTATTGTTATCACTTTCTTTTCTTTCAGGTATTTACGATATGTTATTGGTTTTTATATATATAAAAAAAAGAATATTTAGAGTATGTTTAGATTGAATGTTTTAATATGTGTAAATATAATATAATATAAGTACCAATATAAAGGAAAATGATTATTTAATATTATTTATTTAAATTGAGAATGAAAACTCGTTTTCTTAAACTCAAATAACTATATGAGTTTAGTCATATTACCCATTTTCATTTCACCCTATTATCAATCTTATAACCATATCGATTCTCTAAAACAAACCAAACACACCCTTAGACGTGACTACTATTTTCTTTATGCACGTAAACTAATTATTTAGTGGAATATCAAATTTTATGTGTAGAGAATTTATAATTTATATATTAAAAAATATTACATGCAGTTAACGATACCTAAAATAAAAATAGAGATTGAACATGTATATTTATGAAAGCGGAGGATTAGAGGAGATAGTAACTTCGAGAGGAAAGTAGCGGTAGATGATTTTGATCGTTGTCGTCTAAAATCTGTGACTTAAATTTGCTTAATTACGTTATTAATATAATACATAACAATATTATATTTTATCCCTACAAATTTGATACATGACGCGAGGTGATTATTTTAATTTCCGTCTTTTATTCTTCTTAAAACCTCTTTACCTCTCAACACCAGACCCATTTATAAAGGTTAATGAATTAAACATATAAATTTGATAATTGTTGATTTTTCAATAATCGACATCAGAAAATTTATGTAATATCAACAATATAGATACTTTGCCTTTCTAAAAAATTTTGTACTTAACGAATAATATTATTTGAAAGATGTGTACTTAGACAATGAAAGGAAGGACAGAGACAAAAAATGCCATCGACACAAGGACGTATAGTGATTCTGGCTTAATTTTACTCAATTCGTCTCGACTATTTAATTCATTATAATCTTCTCTTTCATGAGGACAGAATGAACCTTCCTACTCATCACGAGAAACTAAAAACAACTTTGTACACTTTTGGCTTTTGGGAATGTAGATTTTTTGTCTTTTTTAAAATAAATAAATAAATAATTATTTGAAATAAAAGTGTAATGCAACTATGATATTTAAAAAATGTCAAATTTACCCTCAAAGAGTGGCCCAAGTTGGTTATCAGCTGTTTTCCACTCCGGGATTCTTACGTCGGTCAAATTTGAAGCCCACTGTTATCAAAACTAGTAAACTACAAACTTTATATATCGATAAATTGATAATAAATGAGAGAAGACATAGCAGTTATGGAAATTTAAAGCTGATAATAATATTAATAAAAAATATATTAATTGCGATTGAAGATGATCGTTAGCGATGTTATAGTTAACAGTAATATAATATGTTATCATGAGTGATTTATTAAAGTTACTTTTTTTTTTTTTAATTTTAAATTGATTATTTTAACACTTGTAAAATTTTAAGTGTGTATAAAGATTTTAATCTACTTTTTTCTAATAATAATAAAATTTATTTTAACAATCGTTAATTTTAATTATAAAATTAAAAGTTTAATATATATAAAAAAAGTAAGTATTGATGATTGAGACTTTTGTATTTATCTAGTACTTATATGGGTTAACTCTAAATGTTTTATTAGTAGAGATTTATATCGCAAAAGAATATTTACTTATTTAATGTTGTATTAGTTCACTTATATATTAAATTAATTAATTATAAATATATAATAGATAATTAACATCTTTAACAATTTAACCTTTGAAAAATGATATGCGAAGCTGCAAACCCTTTATAAGAAAAAGTTTAAATGGTAAGATCATTCCTTATGGTGACTGAACAAGACTGTAAGACTGACCTCCACGTCAGCGCTAAGACTGAGGACTGACCCAAGACAGAACGCTGCCTATGGTGACTGCAAGACTGAACTTTTCAGTGCCACGTCATTTCTTAAATATCAATACAAAATACATTTTTTAATTGATAATAAAAATAACAATAATAAAAATCCTACTTACATTAATAATTAAAAAACTACGTTACACCAATAATTAAAATTACAATAATTAAAAACCTACGGAACAATAATAATTAAAAAGCGATAAACTAATAATAATTTAAAAGCAATACAACTAATCCTTGTCGGTGTCTTCGTTCGTACGTTGGGTAGGCGCTACACAATCGCGTTTTAACTTCTTCTCGAAAAGAACAGAGAAATTCTTGTTCCTCGGGTGACAAGTTTGGATTGATCGGGTTGTTGAGAACCTTGAACGCCCTAAACATTGATTTCTTTCTTGCATCTCCGCTAATATTTCCATTGTTTTTTGTTGAACTATTGTGATTTTCAAAAGTTGGGTGCGAACCTCGTCGGCCGAAACACGTGAGGAAGTAGCATCCGAAGAACCCGAACTTTTTTGGCTTTTTCGACTTTGTGCCCAACCGGGTGGACGACGAATCGTGTCATCGGAAAATAAATTGTCGAAGTTCGGTGTCTTCGCTTGGTGTTGATCATTGGTGTCTTCCTCGTCAAGATTAACCGCCTCATAATCGTTGTCTTCCATAGGTCGTTTGTTGTTCATAACACCTTCTGGAAAAAAAAACTTGGGGACTTCTTTTAAAACATGCCATGCCGACTCGAAAAGAAAGTTCCGATTTGTTCGATCCTTAAATCCTTCACGGGCCGCCAACATAAGGTCTACATCGGCCATACCACTTTGCCACTCGTTTTGAAATTTTTGGTAGATGCTTTGAAAAATCTTGACATCTCATTGGAGTTTTGTCCATTTGCCCGTTATTTGGTCTAGATTGTGTTTCCTATCCGCACAACGGTTGTAACTTTCTTGTACGACTTTCCAAAAAGAGTCACCTGTTTGTGAATTCCCGATCGCTCCATTTTGAGAAGCGTCAACCCACCGTTCCACCAATATCTTGTTTTCTTCGGCGGTCCACGGCACTCTTTTGCCTTTTGGTCGTTCGCTTGATTCGGCAACTTGTTTACCTTTTCCTAAATATGAATACAAACACATTTATATAATTAATAATAGTACGTTACAAAGACAATCTATATAATTAATAATAAAACTATATAATTAATATAATAGTACGTTACATCTATATAATTAATATACAAGTACGTTACAACTATATAATTAATAATACTACGTTACATTTATATAATAATACTAAGTTACATTTATATAATTAATAGTACGTTACAACTATATAATTAATAATAATACGTTACATTTATATAATTAACAAGTACGTTATAATAAAAGGTACCTTTTCCTTTTCTATTCCTTTTGACCGATTCGGCTTCGGGTATGATTTCGGCTTCCTCTTCGGGCGGTGTGTGAACGTTTTCGAATTGATTTCCCGATATTGGATGTTGTGGGAATTGTTGTTGTGTATATTGTTGTTGTTGTTGTGATTGATGATACATATTTAGATAAAGTTGGGATCGTGGGTCATCGGTTGGTATTGAAAACGGATTGACGAGAGGTATATATTGAGCAAAACCCGTTTGACTAGAGCTCGAATGTTGTGCGGAAGACGAACCCGTAGGTGAATTCATACCCGGAATTGGGTTGTTAAGTAGGTTATTGAAAAAATCGTTGGATTGTGATTGAGATTGAGATTTTTTATTTTGTTTTTTAGACATTTTGTGGATGTGAATCGGGTGTGAAAATAATGGGTAATTAGATAAAGATTGAAGGAATTGGATGTGAATTGAATTGTATATGAAATAGATAAAGATCGAGAGAATTGTGTGTGAAAAGTTAGATAATTGTATGTGTATTTATAGTGTTTAATACTTATTTTAAAAAACTTTTTTTATTTTTATCTGATGTAACCGTTGGGCTAGCCGTTGGGCTGACTTTGCACGCTCCTCCATCCGCTCTCCTCGTCCAACCTTCGTTCTCAACAAGACAAAATATTATAGGATAGTCTCCAAGACGGGACCATGCCTATAGTGACGGACTTAAGATGAAAAACGTGACATTTCATGAGACATAAGATGGGGACGAACACCCCCCATAAGCACTAGTCTAATCATAACATCGTATACCTCCTTGGAAATGAATGAAATAATCATTTTTTGTGTGTAAACTTACTAATCATTTTCAACTTTTTAGACCAGTCGTATACAATGAAGGACAATAATCTTCTCCAAGTTATTAAGTTGCATTGGTACAAATTTTTAGCCATAATAAGTTAATAAATAAAACAAAAATAGGCAACCATTATTATTATTATTTATTTTATAACAATATTTGATTGATGAGATTATTTGCACGTGTAGCAGCCATCTAGTTGACGTACTTCGTTAACTTGAAAAAGTAAACTGTGTTTAATTCTGTTACTGGGGTGGTAATTTTGGTCCGGATTCGGGCTTACGTATTGATGTATTTATATACGTGTACTTTAACCCGACCTCTTTTTAATGTATAATCTTTAATTTCTATCTCTAATTTCTAAGTTCTAATCTCTAATCTTAAATAATATATAAAAATTATATTTGTGACATCATTATCTTAATTTAAAATCTAATTAACCAATCAGAAGCTATAATTTAATTAAAATATTTTTTTTTAAATTGAGTAAATTACGAATTTGATGACATCACAAATTATAATTTTTAAAGAATAAAACAAATAACTTTTTTAAGGATAAACATACTAAACAAGATAATTAGTAAATAATACTACTAACATTATCTAAATTATATACTATTAATTAATTAATGAATTAATATTTTTTATATTTATTAAAAGTGTATATTCAAGAACAAAAGGAATCGAATAAAAACTATCGTTGTATTTTTCAAAATGACTCGTATGTATACACGGGTGTAAAAACTAGTTACATATAATGCATCTTTATCATTATCTTAAAATTAGTTTCAATACAAGAAAATGTCTAAATTACCCTTAACTCATTTATAGTATTTTCATTAACAAAATCATTCCCTATTAATAATTTATTATTACGTATAAATATATAATATATAAATATAACTCTTTATTATATTAAATAAAATAATACTTCATATAAAGCACATACAATAATTAAATAAGTAATAATTTTTCATTACCACCACCATCACTCGCCATCATTATTTTCACCGTCACCTTACACGTGTATTATTCTAGTTTAGTTAACTATTTCAAAACTTTCAATCATAACTTGATTTATTAATTAAATGGTATATCATCTAAAATATAAGGGGTATTTTCAATTTTGTCATTTGCTCTTTAATAATTTCTTTACGTTTTATGTTATATATTGTATTTTTGACTTTTACTTCTATTTAATAATTGTAATCCATAAATCGAATTTATTCTTCTGTAACTAGTAATCTATATTTTGATTAGAATTTTTTACACTTAAGAAGTTTAATATGTATACACAACTTTTAAAACATCGTATTACGGTCCTATCATGATGCTAACGACTTTTAGTAACGAATTTGACTTTAAATAGGGGAAAAGGATAAAGGTAAAATGGGAAAATGAGATATAAAAAAAGTACATAGGAGAAAAAAGAACGTATATTATATATGAAGGTACTTAATCCTTTATTGAACGGGTTGGTTGTATCCATCCGTTTATGATCCCAACGAAAACAAATAAAGAAAACCAGTGACAGAATTTTGAGTATTTCAAATTATATATTGTTAGTTCGGCCCTCAACCATCTCATTATCAATTCAATCCAAATTGATTCACATCGTTAAGTATTTCACCGTATTACCCACTACAATACCACTTATCCACAATTAGCATTTGTTCTTCGAAAATCTAATGATTTATAATTGCATTTTTTGTTTCAAAAAACTCTGATCCTTAAAAGAAACTGTAAAAACAATAATCTAATATAAGTTGCATCATTCAATTTGTCAACATTATAAGACTATTTAATTAAGGTATAGATTTCATTATTATACAATGAAGTTAGAGGCTCGAACTTAAGATAAATAATAAAAATGTATATATATAAAAGGAGAGTTAAAAATAACATACGTAGAAGAGATGCAACCAATGACGAATTTAAGAATTCAAAAATCAACATAAAGATTATTGTAAAACAATATATATATATAAGTGGGTTCAACGGATAAGAAAAATTAGTAGAGAAGGGAAAAAAGAGTTTTTTTAACCTTTTGATTAAGCAAAATAACCCTTTAATTCAGTTTGAAATCATATTTACTTTTTATTGAATCATACTTGTTTTTTGCTTAATCATAGTTTTAAATATATATTTCGTTCCCATCTCCTTCAAAATTTTCTTCTTTTTAGATGTTTGTGCTATGTATATATATATATATACATACTAGATTTAAACCGTGCGATGCACAACAATTTAAATTAAACAATTTTTATATTCACAAATTTTAGAGGTTTAATAGTTTAATATTATTTTTCAATTAGTGTTTGAGTAGAACTCATAGATTTTTTAATTAGTTATTATTATATTCAAATATTATCTAACTCTTTCTAAATTTATTTTTTAGTTTATCTTTTAAATTTAATTAATTATTTATTTTTAAATTATGAGAGGTCACCACGTGTCATTTTTCCTATGTGCCAAAATATGGAGCAACATTTTATTCTTCTTTAATATATATACTAGATGAAAACCCGTGTGATACACGGTAATTTAAAACGATCATGTTATAATTATGAACGCAATGATAATTATATTTAATCGAGTGATAACAAAAAGAATATCTAAATACTTAAAATATCCAAACGTCATTGGTTAGCCTTATATAAGTGGAAAAAAACAACAAATTAAATGCAATCATAAATTCAAATTACTATTATCATCTACGTCAAATCATTTAGAGATATATATATATATATATCTATAAGTGACGAAATTCAATTGATTTATTAACTAAATAACATTAATAAAGTTAAATTATCACTCTAGTATGATAACAAAAGAAGTTCTAAAAGTAAATATTTTGTTAATTTTCTGTAATTACTTTTTTCCACCAAAAATCAAAAAAGACAAAATTTGTATATTATTTGAAGTATTTAGTTGTAAATTTTATAATTATCTTAAATCTATTAATTAATTACTTGAAATTTTTTAGAAATTTTCACTCTTAATTAAATTACAATATAACACCTGTGGATAAAGTTAAACTTTCTTTCAATATGCATTAAAAGAATATAAACGACATCAATTGAATGCATCAAATTTTTCTATGATATCATTTAAAGAAAAAAGATGAATGAACATGTCATTCTATTCTTAATAAAACTATTTGAACAAAATATTACACCATAAAAGATATAAATATTAATCTATCGAATAGTTATCTTGATGATTTGTTAATCAAATTGAGATTCCATCAATGACCAAATTCGATATGCATATATACACATATTAAACTATTATTATTAATGTATTGATTAAATTTTCACGATCACCTAAGTCTTGTTTCATACATAGAACTATAAACAGTTATAGTTTTTATGTTTGAATAGGATATATGATACTTATTTTAAATTAAATATTGCAAATCTTAATATTCAATGATTATTTAAATTACTTAAATGTGATATATTTATTAAATCAAAATTCTGAGAAATTGCCACATGATGATATATGATACCTGTGCGATGTATTGCAATTTGAAATACATAATTGTTTCAACTTTTTTCTTTATAAATTACAAATATGTAAATTTTAATACACAGTAAAAAATAAAAATACTTATTAAAACCAATTGACTTTCAATAAACTAAAAATTCTTCATAATCTTACTTTATAAGGTACTATATATTTTTGATAAATTTATATTCATAAATTAAAACAAATGGTATAGTAAGGAAATTACATATTAAAATATATCTTAATATTAGTTGTTCTTTAATTATCATTATTATAAGTATAATTATAAAACAAAGTTAAAATCTAACCTATATAAATAATTGCCTACGTGGGTTACAAAGTTATAAAGAAAAACTCTTTATAACTCCCATTAAATATGTATGCAAACATATTTTATTTAATTGATAATGTTATTAAATTTAATATAATCAATTATTTTTAATAGTTTAATATCACTTTTAAATTAGTGTTTGAGTATGATTCGTAGATTCTTTATTAATTAATATTTAAATATTATCTAACTTTAATAATAATATAAAAAATTTAGAGGCCGCCACGTGTCATTTTGCGTACGTGGCAAAATATGGAGCAACCTTCTATTTACTTTTAGTATATATATATATATATATGTATGTATATATAGGGGTTAGTTATCGTAAAACAAACCTTAAACATATAACAAATAAGACAAGATATCAACCGTCGGATGAGATTTAATGAAATTAATTTTTCAAAATAGTCAAAAACTCATTAAATAATTCTGAAGGGTAAAAGGGCGATTCAAGGTTCCGGTGGTGCACAATCAGAAATCAAAGTTTTTCTGGTGCACAATCAGAAATCAAAGTTTCGATGGCGCACGGTCCGAATTTTGATGGTGCATAGTAACAATTCCAGCGATGCACAATAATTTTCTGGTGATGCACAGTAAGAACTCCGATGGTGCACAACAAATGGGAGAGGGGAAAGAAAGGAATTGTTAGCTAAAATAATGGAAATATTTTAATTTTAATTAAATGGTTATAAATATACTAACAAAATTATTCTTTCAACCTTTTACTGAAATATTATTTTATTTATTTTACATTAAAAATTATTGTATTTTATTCAACTCTTATATATATATATATATATAAATAGTTCATAACCTACAATTAGCTCAAAACACTGCGATCATAATACTCCGTAGTAATTATTTATAGCTCATGATAGTCACTCATAAAGTTAGAGACCATGTAGAGTTCTTATAAATGATATTTGTGGTCAAAATGAGTTTTCTCAATAAATACAATAAATGTTATTGTTGTTTAAGCTTTTTCATTAAAAATAATATAATAAAGAAACGGCAATGCTACACTACAAATCTAAAATTGTGAATGTTTATTGAATAAAAATATAAAGTTTTGAAATTTCGTCAATTCATATATAATAACAGGGGTATTTTGAAAAAGGTTTGGTACAATTTATGAAGAGTCATAATGCTCGATCATATTTCACTCTATCTCAACTTACGAAGACTCATCACCGGCCATCTCATATTCTCATTCCCGATTTCTCATTGTTTTTTTTTTCTTTTAAATAAAATATATATCTGATAAAAATTAATATTATTATTTTAAATGTTATAATTATTTGACCCAACTAAACTGAAAGTCATAATTATTTGACTAGATTAAAACGAAAGCTTAAATTATTTGACGCGAATTAAATAAATTTTAAATAATTTGACGCGACTAAAGTGAAATTTTTTTCCTATATACACGAACCTATATCGAAACATTACGTTCAAAACTTACATCAATTCATAACCTTATAAACAAATTCGTTCGTTCCAATTCTTACAAGAAGATATGTTGAGTGTGTCAGATTTTTCCACCGAAAAGGTATAATATTTCATATATTGGTACTCTAAAATCATATTATGTTATCATATTCTGACTAAATAACTTCTCAATTTTAGGTGTTCAATAATCATGAAGAATTAATGGAATCGGTGAAAAAGGAGGCACATTCTCATAGAAAAGTTATTGTCATCAAAAGATCAAAAACAAAAAATGGTTACTTAGCCAAGATTATATTTATGTGTGAGTGTGGCGGTGTATCCAACATTAAATTCGCGCGAAAAAAGTACTTCATGTGAAAATTTGACTGTAAATTTGAAATGGTAGCAACATTTTCAAAGATAAAAAGTGTTTTGTCGATAATAATGATAAATCCAACACACAATCATCAAAGTATAATGTATATGGATGCATATGCAATGCAATTGACTGATGATGAATTTCGTTTAGTTGTAGATTTGTCAAGAAATACATAAAGCCTCGTGAAATTCTTGCCACGTTGAAGGAGCTAATTCTAAAAATGTTTATTCTAACACAATGATATACAATGCAAAAGCAAAACTTCGCACAATTTCTTAAGCAAATCTGACTCCTATACAGGTTGTAATGTCATTTTTTGAACGTAAAAGGATATGACTTTCAATATCGTACAAATAAGTCTACTAATCAATTAGAAGAATTATTTTGGATCCATCTAGTTTCATATGAAATATTGCATGCAATTCTGTATATTTTGATGATGGATGCTATGTATAATATGAATTTTCATAAGTTTCCTTTTATTGAAATTGTTGGCATTAAATTGTCTAAAGTTGCCCTTTGGCGAAACGTATCAACCGTGAGTTATCGTCATAGATAGAGATTTGACTTTAATAAGTATATGTGAAACAATATTTTCAGGAGCTAATAAATTACTTTCTGATGACATTTATGGCAAAATATTTTTAAGAATTGCAAAAAAAATATTTGAAGTCAGAAAACGAATGTGATTCTTTTCATCGTATGTAGCTTTCATTAGTTAAAGCTCCTAGAATGATGTTATATACAAATTTCTATAACTCGCTTCAAGTCAAGTTGATCCATCATCCACGTATTATTGTTTAACAATCATTTTAACAAATGTATCACCAACCTTTGAAACAAATATGTTTTTGTTACACCCATAAAATTTAGAAAAATAAAATAAAATACCAACTTATAATACTTATACCTTTAAAAAGAATTAAAGAAGGATTTTTTTTTTTCTGGGGTGAATAGTGCTATCCGCTGGATAGCCCTGTTCTGTCTGAATTCTGCCCATTTTCCAGGTTTCAACACCAAATACATTCAAAATGAAATCCTTTGCTTCTGCTGACCATTTACAAACTATTAACCATCATAATTTACATACATTCATCATTCATGACCAAATTCATACCAAAATATATTTGACCCATTTTGACACCATTACAAAAATTGAGTTCAAAACAACAAGTTGAGCAATCGAGATCATGATTCAAAAGATTTAACACTTACAAACCTATACCAAGTGTTCGGCAATCCTTTACTAAGCCTTCCCCTTTCCGCGTACCTCCTTCTTACCGCTTCCACTCAAACCTACAAAACGGTTACAACTCAAAGAGTAGGCTAACGCTTAGTGAATTCATATAGAGTTAAAACAAGTAATTAACTTAACAACTTTTGACTCTAATCAATCACTCTTGCATCAACTTTAACATCACTCTATTCAATTGATATAACATGGCAACATTTGATCAATGACAAGTTCAACATAATTCAACCACTTGAATGTAAATAGCAATCGGAATCTATTACACATTCAATGTCATCTACAACTACATCAATTTTCATATACACATTCAATTTATGTCAACAAATAAGTCAACTAGTTCATCAATAATAAAGTCAACAATAAATGAATTCAATTAACAACTGAGTCAACATAAGTTGACTAACAACTAGCATATATGAATATGCACAACTACACGGATCCGAAATCTGTACCACTTTCTCATCTCAACTAAATTAGCACAAGGCTAATAATCTCTACAAAGTAGAGAATCTATCATGTGGTTTATTACAACATAAAACCACCTAATCATCTATCAATTGGATCCTCTTACACGGGTATAATCCGGATCCATCTAAATATCTCAACCATGTGGCCCATGTACAACAAGGAACCACCCATTCTATCATCATAAGGGTTCTCTTACACGGATGTAATCCGAACTCAACTAATCAACATAACAAGTTTAACTATATTACGAACTCACTTTGGTTATTTAAGGAAGCTAACTTGCTATTCGGGTTCTCCACTTGTTCAACACCTATCCAAATCACATAACCAATTTAACAAGATAATAAACATGTATTAGCATTCATATGACTCTTTTCACTATCAATTAACAACTAACTCAATTATGCACAGTTTGACTTTTAAAGTCAAACTTGCATAACTTCACCAAATTAGCTTCTAACTCAATCTTTTGATCAATTATCTTCAACACCACTTTTACTACAACTAATAACATCACAATAACTCTTTTAAGCTAACAATTTAGCATGTTTAATTGTCAAACCCGAATTCGATCTTCCTCCTACTTGGGTTCATAACCTATCAACTCAATTTCACCATTTAATTGTTCTCAATCAACAAGTATCAATCATAAACAACTACTAGCATCAATTGAATATGATTCATGGCTTATTTCATCTATTTCTACCAATTCAATATCTAATTCTCAATTACCTAAATTTTTAGGTCAAGGAAAGAAGAAGACTTACTTGCTTCGGGTTATAGATGAGATATGAAACTTCAATTTAATCATTTCAATTTCAATTTGGTGATCTAAGCTTGCTTTCTCCTTCCTCCTTCTCAATCGTTCTAGAGCTCAAGGGTGTGTGTAGGTGTGTATGTACGTATGTGATGTGTGTGTGTGGTAGATTATAGTGATATTTAATAGAAAAGGATTTAAATTAAGTAGTTACATTACCAACCTTCTAGTCTCAATAATCCCACATTGCACCCTCACAACTTATGTTTAGGTAACTTAATTATTTTACCAATAACAATAATAATACATGTCTTATATAACTTATAAAATAAACACATATATCAAAATATTAAATTACTACAAATTTTGGGATGTTACAGTTTTTAAATTTTTAGATGTTTTGACATACCTCAATGAGATATGGTTAAACAAATACATCTACATCTTCGTATCAGTGGCAACTGATAAATCACTTAACTTTGGAAATTCAACAACAAACAGAGTAGAGAGTTAGCACGCAAAGTTAAAACTAAATTTGGGTTCTTCGCAATCAATATTAGACATGTTTGTGCCTATTATAGATAAAGTTGTGGAGACTCAAGTTAATACAATCAAAGAAAAGATGGAAAAAATATGACCATCCAAGTTTCCATTATTATGGGGTTGGGTTTCCCTTTATGCCATAAAAAAAATCCACGCTGAACTTGGCTGTTCCAAAAGGCTTGAATTAACAAATGAGAATTGTGGTTGCTAACTGAGGTCATGCTTTAGGTTACTATGTGCACACGAACTTGCAAGTTATTTAAATGCAGGATTGGTTATTCAACTAGAGTCGAATTACATTTTCTGCAAGACACTTGATTTTTCGCCATCGATATCAGCACAAGATGGTGATCTTCGTTGTGACGCGGAGTTGATCATGCTATCTTGGATTCAACATATTTACTCGTGGACGTCTGAGTGTGAATGTAAAGAAATAAAATGCGACTTTTTTGTTTCACACGCCGCCTCACGATCCTCCAAGACGTAGTTATTCCAATACGTCAAATCTTGATGGGTTTGATTTACTGGACTTGAACCAAGAACTTTCCAAGAATAGTTCTTACGTTCACCAAACATTTTTCTCGGATCCATTATTGGATCAAATTCTAGAAATATTTCGACCGTACGTAACGAACATACATAATGTAATCGGTAATGGGAATTGCGGATTTAGATTAGTAGCTTCATGTCTGGGTCTTCACGAAGAATGTTACCCGCAACTTTATCAAATGATAAAGCTTAGAATGAAGTTACTAGATGAGATAAGAATGCCTCAAGCGACATACACTAATATGTTTGGAGATGTAGGATTTCTACAACTTTATCAAGTGATTAATCTTCTAGCAAATAGTCGTGCAGTTCAGAAATACTGGATGGATTTGCTAATTGCTTCAAGGTACATAGTGGTTTTGCTATTTTTAAGCTATGAGGGAGATACGACGTGTTTTCTACTTTGGTCTAGTCCACACGAGTCACAACAACATTACATATGTGCAATTGCTCACGTATTTAAATCTGACTCCGAATGGGAACATCCGTATAAGAATCAACAAGATTTTTATAATGAATTTAGGCATTCTAGTTATAAATCTAATTATGTAAGTCTAGATGATTAGAAAATTATATAAAGTTATTTATTATTGTTAGTTTTTTGTTTTGTAATAGTTTAGTAAATTTATGTATTTATTAGAAAATGAAGAAAACAAATATTAATTAGATAATTTTTTTTGTTTAATAAAAATAAAGTGAGAGAAAATTTTAATAAAATGTAACGAAAGAAAGAAAAAGAAAAATAAGAAAAAAAATAAATTTAGATGGAAGGTGGTAGGCTAGAGAACTATGTGGTAGAAAGCAAACTGGGAGGCGCTTTATGACGAGCCTTTATGAAACGTATTGTTTTTTTGGACTGTTGTGTATTTCCTTTCTGGTTAAGCCCCAACTCTTATATCCTCCGTTAATACGTCATTTGGAGCTTTATTTTTTATTGTAATTACCTCAACACTCATTTGTGAATATGTAAGAGATATTTACGTACGTAAGTAAAATAAAATTCAAGGATTAACGGCATTTTTTTTCTTGGTTGGGGGCCTAACTAAAAATGCCTATAAATTTCTTAAATTTGTAAGTCTATTTGCGGCATGTGACCCCTTTGTCCTTCTTAAATCCTCCCCCGAGTGCAACCAATATTATATGTAAGATAATTTTAAAAAATGGAACTAAACTTATAAAATATCATGTTTAGTTTTTAATTATATATTCAAATAGGTTGTTGGTCGATTGCCACTTTGTAAAACTTGTTAGATGTGTGGATTCATTTATGATTCTAACTCATATAGGGCGTTTTTGGTTGAAAATATGTTGAAGGATTATGATGGAATTGGAATTGAATTCCATTCCATAGCGTGTTTGGTTAGCTAAAATGAAAGGAATTGAATTTCGCAGGAATCTTTACATTCCTTCGTTTAAAGAATTGTTATTCCTTAGGGGGGGGGGGTGATGTAATTTAATTCCATTCCTCTCTTGAATCTCCAAAAGATTGTACTACCCTCAACCCTAACAACATAATGTACACGTCGACAACGTTTTATTTCAATCGTTCTTTCTCCTTTCTTCACGAAGCGCATCAATTTCATCTAGAATTCGTCTAAAACTTCAGGTAACCTAATTACTTTGTTTAAATCTTCAAATTCACACTTCTTTTTCTCAATCATCTAATTTGTGTCTGTATATATGAATCAATTTGAAGATACTTTATTAATCTTCGATTTCAAGCTTCTTTTTTCTTTTCTTTGACAAACAACAACAATTTTCTCTTGTTGTTTTGATTATGATACGTTTTGACCTAATTTATGTATATAAATCATCATTTTAAAGCTGCTATAAACCCTAATATATTATTTTATATCATTCAGTATGAAATTGATGTATAACTTGCTATTTGACTGGTAAATTGGTGTTTATAACCCTTAAATTGTTGATTGTGACCCGTAACATGATTTTGGTGACCCGTAATTTGTTGTTTTTGACATGTAGTTGTTGTTTGTGACCCGTAAATTGTTGTATAAGACTTGTAAATTGTTGTATTTCACCCGTAAATTGCTGTTTTTCACATTTAACTTGTTGTTTTTCACCCGTAAGTTGTTGTTTAGGACCCTTATGTTGTTGTTTATGACCCGTAACTTTCTGTTTATGACATATAACATGTTGTTTATGATCTGTAAGTTGTTGTTTTTGACCTGTAGTTGTTGTTTGTAACCCGTAAATTGTTGTTTATTACTCGTAAGTTGTTTTGACTTATTTTGCTAATTTTTTGTCTATGAACAGGCAATGTCCCGACTTAGTTTAACACGATGTCGACGTAGGCAAAGGAGAAATCAAATAGTTGTGGCATTTTGGAACCAAGTTGTGACCATAGTTGTATGGTTTTTTACCACGGTTTGCTCGTTATTATGAGTCAAATAAAAGGGATAAACCATGTATCCAAATCATTCCAGAACACTTCAATCGATCCATAAATGTGTGTAGGTATGCTTTAGAGAGTGACACAATATGCATATCAAACCTTAGGATGAACGACTAGTATTTTATAAAGTTATGTGACGTGTTATAAAATATAGTTTGGATTAAAATCAAGTAGACATGTGAGTATCTATGAACAAGTTGCCATTTTTCTTAACATGATGGCCCATAATATTAAGAATCGTGGTATTATTTGTAATTTTTATCGTTCGAGAGAAAACAATTAGTAGACTTGTGACTCGAGTTTGTAACAAGGTGATAAGATTAAATCCACATTTACTTAAGAAACCGTAACTTATTCCAAAGGACTCTACAAATGAAAAATGGATGTGGTTTAAGGTAAATTTAAGAAATATAAGTTTTTATGGTTTTGTAACTAAGTAACATGATATTGTATTTTGAGCTTTTCGTTTTGTATGTTGTGTAGAATTGTCAAGGAGCATTAGATGGTACACACATAAAGTGTATATTACCACTTGATGAAAAACCTAGATACATAACAAGAAAGAATGAGATTACGATAAATGTGTTAGGTGTATGTACACAAGATATGTAATTTATTTATGTGTTACCGGGATGGGTGTTGAATATATTCAAGCAAGATTATGATGAATGTTGAGAGAGAATTTGGTTGAATGATTTTCTATTAAGCTCACAAATGATTTTACAAGGTTAAGTGTTTCAAATGATTAAGCTTAGCTACCTATTTATACTATAGGTGCTAAACACATGATTAAGCCTTAAGCAATGTTTACAATCTTTATTTTTAATATCTAACAATCTCCCCCTGATTGTAAACTTTGCTTGGATAGTCTTCAATTCATATATGTATCCTTTAAGCTTGAACTTCGAGAATCTTTTGTAAGTTGAAAACCACGTTGAAGCGCACTTTTTGATAATTATGTCTCAGCTTTTATCTTTGAAGTTAACTCTCGAAGATAAACTTGAAGACAAATCCTTTTCTTAATCTTCAACGAAAACTTCTAATCTTGAATGTGTTGTTGGAATATTTCTCTTGAAAGCTCACTCTTTGAAAGCACCTTTTCTTTATCTTAATCCTGAAAGTATATTCCACCGTTGTTGCCGATGAATCCTCTTTGAACTATTGAATTCCAATGTATGAAAGATTTATAATTTGATTATTGAAATCTTGATCTTTCGTTAATACTTTTTGAAGCTTCTCTTTTATTCCTCCCCCTCAATTGAATATTGATCTTTTGGAGCTTTTACTTTCTAAATTGAACCATTTTTTAATCCTATTTTGCTCCCCCTCAAATCAATAGTCTACTTGCTCCCCCTCAAATCAATTATCTTTTCCCAAACTTGTAGAAAGATGATATTAGTTCTTCATTGAAGCTTTATCTTTCATTAAATTTTCTTCACTTATTCCCAAACACTAACTCTTTTCTTTACTATCTTCAAACACTAATTCTTTTCTCCCCCTTCATGATGATTATGATACAACCTTTCAACGTCACAAATCGAAACTTTTCAAGGGTAAGACAACAATTCACTTGATTAAATCAAGGAAAAGTTGTTTGTATTTTCAGAAAACACATTTCTGAAAACACTATAACTCCTGGATCACATAGATTACCAGTTAACACATCGATTGAATTATTTAAATATTTCAATCGAGTGACCTACTTTCAATGTTGGCTTTGATGTTAGCATTGATAGGATTTCCATTCAATCATTGTGGAATACCATTTTAGGTATCACTATGAATGTTCCGGCAATGTCACTTAGACATGCATAATGTCACTTAGACATGGAGTGTGAAAATACACTTTTTGTCCTAAAATATTTTTATATCTTTTGGCTCTAGACTCGATTTGTGCATTAATTGAAGTCAGGGACTGGAGCAGACAGTCCTCTTATTTCAATATTAACAATCTCCAAACGAGATGTCAATAGATTATGTGTTAAATCTCCGTGAGAAATTGAAACAAAGACTTTTTAAGAAGTACTTGAGTGGCTAGGAGGGTAATGTGCATTGCATCACTGGGTCCATGATGTCTTCTTCAATACCAGAAATCAACGAATGAAATCCGATAGTAGATGTGGCAACCCGGCGATTTCTTGTTTAGTGAGGGTTTTCTTTTTCCTTTAACCCTTTCACACACTCCTCACTCAACCTCTCACATTTTTCAACTCCTCCCTCTTTTGCATTTGGCATTATTGAAAGTATGCTGATCTGCACTTTTAATCTCCACCAACCCTATCACTTAGGCCTAATATACCCTCGCATCCTAAAATTTTGGAAGGTGGCTCCTGTGGTAGATCAAACTGGCTCTGGTGGATCGTAGGAGATATTTGAAATCTATAACATTCAGTGCAGATTGCAGCATTTGCCAACAATTGATCATGTATTGATCATTATATCACAAAGTTATGATATGTGGTACTACTTCGTCGGTTTGACATTTCAAGAAAATTTCCTCAAGGTGAGCAGCGAAAAAACTTTGAAAATCTTCCAAAGTGTTTGATAAAGACAAGTAGTTTTAACACTTGAAAGTTTTGAGTTTGTACTTGCTCCCCCTTAAATATAACATATATTTCTCAAAAAGAAAATATAAGGGGAGCTCGATCTTTTTCAATTAAAACCATTTTCATTTGAAGAACGAGTTATGAACTGATTTGTTCATAAGTCAAATCACTTTAAAACCGAGTTATGAAGTAAGTTGTTCATAAGTCAAATCAGTAGACCACAACTTTGGGAACCCATTTACGCACGGTGCCAACGAGTTTTGAAAATATTGAATACCATTTATAAGTTGTGTCTATTTGGTTTAAGGACATTGAATTCCATTTAGAATTGAAACTCGGTGTTTCATTTCGAAATAAGTTTTGTGGAATCAATGGTGAGTGAAATCTTTTGGGAATAGAGTTTACAAAATCATTCTTTCTGTGCACCGGGTAAGAAACATTTTGTGGTGCAAGTGCAAACATTTTCGATCATGAATAGTTGAATGACTTTGGTTGGGAAGATTGTTCAGAAATGCTTTGTTTCGGTTTCCAAACTTTGATCTTCTTTGGAAATTGGGAAACCGATTTACATCAAGTTTTGAAAATATTTGATTTTGAATGATGAAACCTCTTTTGAGTAAATGTTCTAGGTAATTGAGATATCTTGGAGTGCCTCTTATCCTTTTACAAAGAATAATTGGTAAACTGTGATATCTTTTTCGAAAGAAGTTTGGAAGACTTATCCGTATAAGTCTTGACTGGAACATTCACTTGAGGTTTCAAAATATTCTTGACATTTAAGACTTTCTTTTTGTCAACCTTTTTTCCTAATTTCTTCTCAAACTTCATAGTTTCATCAAATTCAAGTTTATGGATAGATTTTGATAGTGAAGCTGAACTAGATGAAGAAGAAGAACTTTTGAGTTGTTCAATATTTTGCAATAAAGTTGTCCGTTCTTGATCAAAACTTAGTTGTGTAGTGGTTATTTGTTTTTCAAGTTCAATAATTTTCTTTTCCAAAATTAAATTTGGAATGTAAACTTTTGTTTTAACCACTTGTTTCATAAATTTGTCTTGATCAATACCTGGAGTTGAACAACTTGGAAAATAATCTTCAGAAAGAGGAATTTACCTTGTGCCATAGCTTTCATTTAATTCAGAATAATCAAATGAAAATTGTGCTTTCTCCTCTCTTGCTCTATTGAACTTCTCAATTTCTTCCTCCTCATTTGTTGTTTGAATAAAACTCATTTTTAAAATGCTACCCATGTTACCGAAGTTATACAAGGTTGGCACTTTAAAAATTGCTTTCTTCAAATAACATGGATTATCAAAACCTATCCCTTCCCTTGGATTATAAAATTTGATATCCTTTGGTTTGTTTAAGAAAATGGGTTGAACAATTTGACCACGTTTCAACAAAATATCTTGAAATTCTTTGATTTTGCTTAACAATGATTTCGTTTCATTAATTGCAAAATGATATCTTTGTTGAACAAAATTTGCATATTCTCTTAACAACTTGCATTGTTTATAAAAAATATAGAACTTCTTGATTCAAAGAAGTATTTTCTTTTTCAAGTTTCTCGTTAGTAATTATATATTCATCCCTGTGAAACTTAAAAACATCTCTTTCCTGACTCACAGTTTTTAAGATAACAAGATTATTTGCAAGCTCCTTTTTCAGGTTATCAACCTTTTTGATTTCTGAGTTTAATTTGTTTTGACACTCAGTTAGACTTTTAGAGTGTACCTCAGAGTGTGCCTCAATTTGAGTTTCAAGAAGCTTGACTTGATGCAAAGCATTTGACCTTTCAGCTGACAGCTTTAGTAGTTGATCATGTTCTTCCCAACTTTCCATAACCGCTTTCTCGGTTTCCTTTTTCTGTTCAATGAGCATCATTTTCTCATAATATTCAGAAGTTTTCTGAATACTTGTTGTTGCACTCTCTTTCTTTGATCTTGATTTAGAATACATCTTTTTGTAGAGACCTTGTAAACGCTCACACTCTTTGAATAGTGCGGTGGTTTCTTCATCATATTCGCTCTCAATTCCGTCTCTCGACATCATAAAATTGTTGCTTGAATGGATCTTTTAAACATTAAAGATTTTGAAGTGTTTAAAAAATCTTTTTCTTTAAGACAATGTTGATCGAAAATTTCAAATTTTATTCTTAAGAATTTTCCCTCCAAAATTTGTCGAATTTTGCTCGAGTAAACTAAAATTTTCTCAAACCAAAATTACTATATGGTAAGCTTAAATTCAAATTTTGGAAATCGACAAATTTTGGAAATCGACAAATTTTCTCAAACCAAAATTACTATATAATGTTTAAAGAATCTTTTTTTTTTTTTTTTTTTTTTTTTTTTTTAAGTATGCGAACTTACTGTAATGCGAACTTAAGAGTAAAGTCGCGCAATAAAGTCTCACACTAAGGTCGCATAGATAAAGTCGCAGATATAAGTTCGCAGAAGTAAAGTCTCAGAAGCTGGTATGCGACTTTATGATAAAGTCGCAAAAATAAAGTCGCACTAACAAGTTCGCAGAATAAAGTCGCACTGTAACAGCTTCTTCCTGATCAGCTCTCTGTTCGTGGTTTCAATTTCTGATCTTCTTTCAATATGTGAATTAAGCTCGCAAATAATGATCACATATGCTTTGTAATGATTTCTTGAATTGATTGATCCGATTATGTTAACCAAATTAACATCAAACAAAATGAAATTGATTAAATCAATATTGCGAAGAACATGAACTTTTTGGAGAGAAATCGATCAAAACTTGTAATTCGAACAGATTAAACTTGAATTTGTTGATCGATTCTGATATAGCATGATCGAATGATGCTTATTATCGGTTCACTTTCTTGAATTTTGTTCCAAATAACCAATTTGATCAATCACAGCTCAAGAACACTTCAAATACCCATTTTCATGAAATCTTCAAATTGATGACTTTTGGATTGAATTATATGAAATTGATGGTTGATTCTTGTTCCTTGATCAATAAGCTTCAATTCTATCTGTTGGTGCACGTTTGGTGACAACAGCTCTTATTTTGTAATAGTTAGTTTTGTTATTAGTTTTGTAGTTAATAATGTAAATTGTTTATTAACTTAGCCTTTTTAGTTTTTAGTTTGTAAGTTCGTACGAACCTAGGAAGTTCGTACGAACCTAAGACCAGTAAGTTCGTACGAACTTACTGGGTATAAAAACTAAGTTGTAATATTTCATTCAAAAAGCTTTTGAAATCAGTTATATTCGAATATACAGAGTTATCTTCGAATACCTACGAACTTACACCTTAAACACTTGCAATTAACTTGTTTTATTGTTGTTTTGTGTATTATATCATTCCGCAAACTAATACACGTTGCAATCCCGTATTGGATCCGTTCAAAGGGACCTTCAATTGGTATCAGAGCATCAGCAAGCTTTTGTTGGGTTAGGGATTGATAAAACACAAGGAAAACAATTTTTGAAAGTGTTTTGGAAGTAATAAGTTGTACTTTTGGCTTCCTTGTGTGTTTGTGAATCATATTCATCTTGTTACATCAAATTTCAACGGTTGAATCTTTCAGATCTGAGTTTTGGCTCAGATTTGAGATAGAACAGCAAGTTCGTACACATCAGAAAGTGTCGTACGAACCTACCCAAAATAGCCTTCGAACCTAGCTAGCTGTAAGTTCGTACGAACCTACAGCTTCGAACATACTAAGTTTGAACATTTGAATTCATACGAACATAGATAGTATTCGAACCTACAAGTTCGAATAAATCTAAGTTCGTACGAACCTAGGGCTGTTGACTTCTGTTGACTTTTCTACTTTTCACTTTTGACTTGGTGTGCTAGGCTTTAGTTGACTTTATAAACATGTCTAACCTTAGTAAGCTACTTGAAATGGATCATGAGGTAGGTAAGTCTGCCTCTCCACCAAAACTTCTCAAGGGAGAAGACTACTTTTGGTGGAAGGATAGATTCGAGTCATTCGCAAAATACAATGACGTACGTATGTGGATCTGTATCATGGATGGATATGAGGCACCGACCTATGAGTTTGAAGGCAAACAAAGGGTAGTGCAGTATTCATCTCTGAAAGAAGAACAGAGAAAGATGTATGAGGCTGAAAACAAGGCTTTGTCTGCTCTAACTATGTGCTTTCCTCAAGAAATAAAGCACACCTTCAAGAAATACGACATATCTAGAGAGCTTTGGTTGGCTCTGGAGAAGAGGTTTGAAGGAAATGAGCAGATCAAGGAAGGAAGAACAGATTTGCTTACCAAACAATTCTATGTTTTTAAGCATATGAAATCTGAGTCATTGGAAGATATCATTACAAGATATTATCATCTAATGACAGAGATGGAAAATGTTGGTATTAGCTATGCCGATTTAGTTAAGAATAACAAACTTCTAGAAGCACTACCGTAAAAGTGGGATGTATATACTTTGATGATAAAAGAGAGTAACAATTATAAGACTCTCACGCTTGATGAAGTGATCGGGAAACTGCGTGTCTATGACTTAAACATGCAAAGGAAAGAAACTGGATCTGATCAAGTACAAGATCCCAGTGTTTACCACGGTAAACGAACTGATACCACTGCATCAACAAGTAGTGGTGCTACTGCATTCCTTACTATTGAGGCTGAAACAGACTCGGCTGTCAGATGTTCTGGTAGCAATGTCTGTTACTTAGCCTCATCTGAAGACTCAGGAGTTGATAGGAAACAAAGGGCTGGGACAACAAATTGTTTCAAATCAATGCCAATGAGCATCAAGTCCGCCGAAGAGGAAGTAGCTCTACTTGCCTCTTTCATAGCTTCACATGAAAACTTCATCAAGGGAAAGATCACAGATCCCGAATTAACAAATGAGGATTATGATCAGTTAGACCAAGATGACTTAGAAGAAATCGATCTTCAATGGCAAATGGCCATGATTGCTCGAAGAGCTCAAAGATTCATGAACCGGACTGGGAGAAAGTTTGTGAGTAGCAAACTAGGTTTCGATAAGTCCAAAGTTAAATGCTAAAACTGTGATGGTTTCGGGCATTTTGCTAGGGAATGTCAGAAACCGAAAAGAGAACAAACTCCTGGTCAGAATGGATATAGATACTACAGTCAAGGTTCCTCTGAAAACAATCAGAGCTCAGGAAGTAATAACACTTCAAGAGCTCTGGTGGTGCAATCTCAAGAAGGGGCATATGACTGGGGCACAAAGTCTGAGGAATCACAAGCATTCATGGCTTCCATCACTGAAGAGAAGGAGGAAAGCAATGCTGAGTCTAATTCTGAGAAAGAAACTACTACAGAGATGGAAGTGGATATACCAGCTGATGAAGAAAGGATCAAGACCCTGAAGTCGACTGAAGAAATGAGCTCAAAGGACTTCGTTGCCTACATGGCAAATCTTGATGCAGATAGACAAAAGGTATTACTTAACTTAGATCTTGTAGTTAAGGCTTGTGTGCTTTGTACTAACTTTCAGGAACAGGCTGAAAAGTTAGTGGAGTCATCTGATGTTATAACATCTCAGTTAAAAACCCTAAAAGAAGAAAACACCATTTTAAACATCAGAAACACTGAATTGATAAGTAAAGCAAAATCTGATAAAACTGACATAAAATATGAAAGTCCCTTTGAACGGATCCAAACGGGATTGCAACGTGTATTAGTTTGCGGAAAGGTATAATACACAACAAACAACAATAAAACAAGTGAAATGCAAGTGTTTTAGTGTATAAGTTCGTAGGTATTCGAAGATAGCACTGTATGTTCGAATATAACTGATTTCCAAAAGCTCTTTAATGAAATATTACAACTTAGTTTTTATACCCAGTAAGTTCGTACGAACTTACTGGTCCTAGGTTCGTACGAACTTACATGTTCGTACGAACTTCCTAGGTTCGTACGAACTTCCTAGGTTCGTACGAACTTCCTAGGTTCGTACGAACATACAAACTTAATACTAAAAAGGCTAAGTTAATAAACAAATTACATTATTAACTACAAAACTAATAACAAAACTAACTATTACAAAATAAGAGCTGTTGTCACCAAACGTGCACCAACAGACTCCCCCTTGACAATAGCTCGGTCAGTCTTCAGTCTTCTGGCTCTGTCGAATCTTGATTCTTGATCAACTCTGTCGACTCTCAGCCCATAAGCCTTTTTCCACACACACCTTCACGACCCTCTGATACTTCCTACCTTCATGCCTCCAATCGTCTCTATAAAAGATCTTGGTTTCATGAAGCTTTATCAGATCGTCCTTTGATAAGTTTACCAGATGTAAACTATCATAAACTCTTAGCAGCACATTTTCCTCAGCATCTTCCATCACAGCTTCAGCCGTCTTGCTGTCAACGTACCACCACTTAAGATTTGCAAGAATGTTTTGTGGCATGTTCTTCAAAGGAACTCTTTTCAAGCACTTGACCGGTCTATAGACCATCTTCATCCATGGCTTGTTAGTGAAAGGGTCAATCCTGGTCAGATCTGGAACTCTTTTACCCGGTTTTGGCTTTAGACTTTCAAACTTATTGGATCTTCCTTCACGTTTTAAGATTCTTTCCAAAGTACTAGCGTAAGGATCATTGTCAATATTTACTAAGTCTAACCAGGCAAGCTCCTTCAATTCAATCTTCGGCAGCGAGCTAAAGGTCTTTAGTTTATTTTTCAAGTACTGAATCCCATCATATCTTTTTAATATGAACAGTTTAAGATCACTGTCATAAAACCAACTTATGATTCCACGCTTTAACCCGCCCGATCCTCTGACCCTGATATCACCTTTATATTTAATCTCTGGTTCCTTTTCAACCTTTTTGAACCATAACCTCTTTAACTCTTCTCGAGTTGGTTCAACTTCTTCTGAATCTGAATCAACTTCAGGAGTTAAGTCATGCTCCAAGTCGATCACTTTCTCGCCAGATTCACTCTCCACCACAACTTCAGTAACAGGTTGTGTATCTATCACGAATTCGTCCACATCTGCATCAGCATCAGGTAGGACCTCTTCATCTGATTTCCAATCAGCAACCTCTTTACTGAGGATCTCCCCTTCTTCTAATTCTGACCAATCACTATCCGGGTCATCCAAACCAAGCAATGCCTCGATAGTATCAGTTTCAGCAATATTTACAGGGGACTCTAGTGTTTTACTACCAGCCTTCTCAGCTTCATTTTCATTCTTCTTTGCACCCCACCCTGATTTTTGGCTACCACCACCATCTGCCGCTGCACCAACACCAGACCCTGATTTTGTTCCCCAACCACCTTTCTGATCCGTTTTTTCTTCGATTTTCTTGCTCCAGTCTGTCCCTTCTGCTTGTGCCTCACTGGACTCTTTGTTCCACCCTCCAGATGGTTCAGTCTCTTCTTGAGGCTTTGAAGCACCTTGTCCAGATCCGCTCACACCAGAACCTTGACCAGACTCCCCCTGAGCTATAACTGCACCTTGCACTCTAGATGAAGAGCCAGGCAGCTCACCTCCTTTGGGTGCACTTGGATCATCGTCACGGTCATTATCAGCTTTGAGTCTCAGCTCATCTTCCTTGCATCCTGGTGTCTTATCCCCCCTGAGCGACTGGCGCTTCATTTGGAAGACAGTGACCTCATTGAGCCGTACTTGATCTTCTACCTTTTCAAGTTGCTTTACTAAGCGCTCATTAATAGCCGTCAAATTTGTGACTCGAACTTCCTGGCTTGTAACCACAGCAGTCAAGGCAGTCACCATATCCATCAAGCTAGTGATCCGGCCCTCAAGATAGGTAAACTTATCCGGATCTGAGATAAGAGCAGCCGGGTTGGGAATAGATCGGGTGGGTTGAGTAGTAGGTGGAGCAGTAGAAGGTGTGGGTGGTGTGGTTGTAGATGCAACTGGTGGTAATTGTACTGTTGATGGAGCAACGGGTGGTGGTGTAGGTGTGATAATCGTAGGAGCAGAACCACCCGCTCCAATAACCACACTAGTTGGACGCTGGCGCTTGCGTGCCTGCAACCGGAACTGTTCCGGTTCTGATTCATCATCGGAGTCCTCGGGAACATATTCATCATCAAACTGAACCTTTCGCTTGCCCTTTTCCTTCTCACGGGCGGCCTTAGGGTCAATCAACACCCCCTTGGACCCATGAAACCCAATCATAGGGCGGTCCTCGTCATCATCATCATCATTACCATCATCATCATCATCAGATTCTGTAGCCTCAGAATCAAGAGCTGCATCCTTATCAGCTTCAGCAGCAGGTGGAGACCATGTGTCTCGGGCTACAGAGTAGTCATCAATGTCCTTGAAGATATCATCAAAAGTGGGCTCAGAACTGGGCCCTGCTTCGCCCTGAAGAACTTCCCTAACCAACTCAGCAGCAATATCAGCGTCAACACGCTCTCCCTCAGCAGGGTGCTCTATCTAGTGCAGGAGTTCTTCAACAATCTCCTGTTGTGGCTCATCAGCAGCCACCTCAGCTCGAGCTGGTGCCGGGTCTGGTTCTTGAGCTTGAACCTCAACAGCTGCCTGGGGCACAGGCACATCCAACCAGCCATCATCTGGTGGAGCCTGATAGTTTACATCAATAATTGCCCCAAACAAAGGCACATCTTGTGGCCTATCAGCAACTGCACGTCTCTTGTTGTGGCTGAGACAGTGCCCAAAGATCTTCTTGTCTACCGGCATCAAATGAACCACCGGGTCGATAGCTGGAAGATTGGGAATTAGAGCATTGAGCAGCATCATGACAAAACGAGGATAGAGAATAAAGTGCTCCTTCACACTCCCCTTTATTTGCTGAACCATCTCATCAAAGAAGTACTGACTGAAACAGTAGGGCTTGTTGTAAACAAGTGAAATCATCCCAGACTGTAGCTTATGGTTCATTGTATCGAACCCTGCCTTCTTTGGTCCAAAAGAAACCAGTAGAATATGCATCAGATAGCGCCACTGGCCGTATACTAGACTCTTGGTGTATTGGGTGTGGACAACATCTCCCACATAGCCCATGCGTTGAAACGCGCCAGCACGCATATCAAGAGAGAAAGAAGTTGGGCCATTTTCCTGTTCTTCAGTTCCCAGATGCAGAACCTGCCTCAGAAGGTCGGCAGAAAACTCTATATTGACCCCGTTGACAGTAGCCCTTATGACCGGAGGCTGAGGCTCACAATCATGAATTGCCGTAGCCCAAAATTGGCTAAGATATGGAAAATATAGCGTTGGCGAGTGAGTAAGAGCATAAAACACCCGTGAGCGCATGAGAAACTCCAGCATGCCTCGAAACGGTGCGGTCGCCGGGTTGGCAAGATCAAAAGAAACTGCCACATTGTGCTTGTTGTGAAACTCACGCACAAGATCAGCCATTTCTGCAAAACAAACACAAACACGCCAAAAGTAAAGAATAATAATGTTAGTCATAAGACATAATTAACTTCGAACCCTGCAAACAAGATTCTATGATTAAAACAAGTCTTAAAAAAAAATTTCAAAGTTCAAAAGATAGTAGGTTCGTACGAACTTATAAGTTCGTACGAACTTACATTGGCTAGGTTCGTACGAACCTATAGGTTCGTACGAACTTAGTAAGTTCGAACAGATGAACTGATAAACTAAGTTCAAAAAATTTTCACTCAAAAATGCAATCTGATCATGGAAAAAGTGGCGCCTAGGTTCGTTTCAGCATAAGGAACCATAACACACCAATTTTAATCATTTAAAGTGACACAATTTTGATTTTAAGTTTGTTTTTCACAAAACCTAACTTCAATCCGAATGTGTTGAGGTTTAGCGTGTTAAATCATGAAAAAATCACTTACTGAAATTAGGAATATGATAGTGATGAAGATTATTGGGCAATAACACAAAAACACAGTCCCAAAGTGATTTTTAATTCGAAAAATTGAAACCGCAGGTATGTTCGTATGTAGGTTCGAAGGCTCCAGTAGGTTCGTACGAACTTAGGGTTTCTGAAAATGTGAAGGGTTTGACTGAGGTTGACCATTTTATACCCCAAGTAGGTTCGTACGAACCTGTATGTTCGTACGAACATATCCTTCGAACTTACCTTCTAAGTTCGTACGAACTTAGAATTTTAAAATTAAAAAGTTTAACTTTTTCTATTTTAAAAATAAAGGCAATGATCTAAATACTTAGGCATTCACTTGAGCAAGGTTTGAACAATTTAAACAAACACAATGTAAACATTTCCCAAAGACAAATAACTTTTATTCATTTATTTATTTAAAACACTTAAAAAATAACATAGCATAAAATAAAACTTGCAAATATGAAATTGTTCATATTTTGAAAAGTACAATATTTTTGAGAGAGTCACTGATACAAAGATCGAATTAGCCATGATGAGAGCAATACACAGTTAGGAATTTTCATTTATTCCTTTGATTATTGTTGTTGTAAGTAATAGAACACAACGATTATCAGTATTGTTTTCCACTTAAGCATTCGATATTCAGAATTCTCAAGTACATATTAGATTATTGTTCACGATCTCTGGCGAATCTTACATTTGATATACCCTTAAGATCTAGACAGTCATGAACAACATGTAACGGATATTTTGCATTTTTATTTCATCTTTAAAGTCAAGTCTGTTTGCTTTATCAGCAATGTACATAGGTACATGTTTCAATTTAAAGACAAGACTATGGTTAGAAACAAACAAATCTAAAATCAAACCAGAGGTGACAGGTCTGTACTTTCGTACAACAAAGCGACATAGTTTGACTAGAGACCTTGAAAACGGTATTCTTGTTTCGCGGTCGAGTTTGTTCTAGTGTTTAGGATACACTGGCTGAATCTAGGTCAACATAGTTCTAGATGAAGCAGAAGAACCAGTCAGTGAACCCCCCAGATGATTTAATGTTGTTTTATATCCGGTAACAAGCATTCATGAACGGCCCATCTCCTAAGAATTAAGACTTAAGTCGTACATCAAAATAAAGATAGCACAAAAATCGTATTATTTATTATAAATTAAGTACTTGAAAACCGTTATGTCGCACGCCTACCAATACATCGTAAAGTGAAGCTATCAAATACGTTTGCATTTTTAGGTACATTTACTGTGAATGTTCTGCATCTTAGAGCCACACATATGAAATGTTCTAGGCATGGGTAAAAGATTCATCATTTCTTTGCAATTAGTACAGTGACCCTCAAAATTTTTATTGGTTTTGCAAAGATAAAAGGTAAAATAAACTAAGAAATAGAAATAGAAACATACTAAGTTCTTTATGGAAATATTTACTCAGGATTTTTCATCCCATTAAGTTGGAGTAAAAGCTCAAACCGAGACCGATCAAATGCCTTTGTATAAAGGTCGGCTAGATTGTCATCAGTGGGGACCTTAACTAATTTAATCAAATGTTTTTCAGCACAGTCACGAATAAAATGATGTCTAATGTCAATATGTTTCGTCTTACTATGCTTAACAGGATTATTAGTTATGGACATGGTTGATTGGTTATCTATCATAATAGGGGTATTTGTGAAGTTCACACCATAGTCACGCAGCTGTTGTTGTATCCACAACACTTGTGAACAACAACTACCTGCTGCTACATACTCAGCCTCACAGGTTGAGATAGCGACCGTGGTTTGCTTCTTACATTGCCATGAGACAATGCGACCACCTAGTAATTGACAACCACCAGTGGTTGATTTCCTGTTCAAGTTGCAACCGCCATAATCTGAGTCGGTGTAGGCTACAAAGTCAAAATTGCCTCCAGAGGGATACCAAAGACCTAACTTCGGTTTTCCCTTTAGATATCGCAGAATTCTCTTTGCTACCTTCATGTGTGACTCTTTAGGATTTGATTGAAAACGAGCACACAGACATACTGCAAACATTATGTCTGGTCTTGAAGCCGTCAAATACATGAGAGAACCAATAATGGCCCGATAGTGAGTCGGATCCACATCTTCAGTACTCTCATTATCTGGTCCGAGACCATGATTTAGTTGAATTGGAGTGCCATAAGACGAGCTATCGTGCATATTAAAACGAGATAACATTTCATGCACATATTTTGTCTGATGAATGAAGAATCCCTCCTTCTTTTGATCAACTTGTAATCCTAAGAAGAAGTTCAACTCACCCATGGCACTCATTTCGAATCTCCTCTTCATCACTTGTTCAAAGTCTCTGCACATATTCTCGTCAGATGACCCAAATATAATGTCATCGACATAGACTTGTACAAGTAGGAAATCATCCTTTTTCCACTTAACGAACAAAGTACTATCTATCTGTCCTCTCTTGAACCCATTTTCCAAGAGATAGGTAGATAGTGTTTCATACCAAGCCCTTGGTGCTTGATGCAATCCATACAAGGCCTTGTCTAATTTATAGACTCGGTCTGGATGGTCTGGATCACTGAACCCTGGAGCTTGTTGAACAAAAACTAGTTCCTGAACTTTTCCATAAAGAAAGGCACTTTTAACGTCGAGTTGATAGACTTTAATTCTTTTATGTGCAGCATATGCTAGAAACAATCGAATTGCTTCTAACCTTGCTACTGGTGCAAACACCTCAGTGTAGTCTATCCCTTCCTGTTGGTTAAATCCTTGAACTACTAGCCTCGCCTTGTTTCGAATTACGATTCCTTTATCATCACGTTTGCATTTAAACACCCATCTGGTGCCTATTGCATGTTCTCCTTTGGGCAGATCAACTAGCTCCCAAACTTTTAGCTTTTTGAATTGAGCAAGTTCCTCTTGCATTGCTTCTACCCAGGAGTTATCCTTGAGAGCCATTTGAACATTTTTCGGCTCTATTTGAGATATAAAACAACTGTACAGACACTTATGCATGATCCCTGTGTCTTGAATCGATACATATAGACTGGAGCTGTCAGATATCTCTCTACGAGTTTTTACTCGAGAGCTCGGATCACCAATGATATTATCAGTTGGATGATACTTAGTCAGACGAGTCGAGATCGTAGAATCAACCGGTAGGTCAGATCCTAGATTTGATCCAATCTCCCCCTCTGATGTTGCTTCTTCTGTAGCGGTTTCTTGCACAGAATTGGTAACTTCAGATGAAGAAGGAATATCGATTGATGTGGGATCAAAGTCTAAAACCGGATCAACCATTACTTTCCCTTTATCATTTGCATCTTCTGAACTTGGAACACTAGATCTTGGTGCAAATATATTATTTTCACCATCATCTAGTATAACATGTTCTAATCCTAAAGTGTCATCTTCACTTAGGATCGGAAGATTAAATGACTTGAAAACAGCGTCATAATTAAATAACCAAACTGGTCCTGTTTGTATAGCTGGAGTATAAGATGTGACTTGTATGTTATATACAATCTCAACTCTTTCAGATGTCTTATTATAGACTCTTTTGTTTGGAGATCCGGCTTCATAACCTAGGAAAAATCCCTCGTCAGCCTTTTCACCAAATTTTGGTTGATTTTTAGTCTTTAATAAGGTACACTGAACACCGAAGGGTTCTAGACCAGTAAGATTTGGTTTTCGACCGTTTAGAAGCTCATAACACGTTTTGTTATGCTTTTTCACGATTAAAACCCGATTAAGTACATGACAGGCTGTATTCACTGCTTCTCCCCAGAAAATGACGGGAAGCTTTGAATCAGCCAGCATAGTTCTTGCTGCTTCAATTAAGGTTCTATTCTTTCGTTCAGCGACACCATTTTGTTGTGGCTCATAGGGTGCACTAAACTGATGCTGAATTCCCTTGCTTAAGCAAAAGACGTTCATCACCGAGTTTTTGAACTCTAGGCCATTGTCGCTTCTAATCTTTCTGACTCCTCGTCCATATTGATGTTTGATCTGGGTAAAGAAATTCATCAGCAATTCAGCCGTCTCATCCTTTGTTCCCAAAAAGAATACCCATGAGAAACGCGAGAAGTCATCAGTGACGACTAGGCAGTAGTGTTTACCGCCTATACTCCTTGCATTCACAGGACCAAATAAATCCATGTGAAGAAGATCAAAAATTGAGGCATTGGAATTTTGAGATTTTGACTTATGAGGATTCTTGTGCTGTTTTCCTTTCTGACATGGCACACATTTGTCCTCTAGTCCAAACCTCTGCATTGGTACACCTAGCACTAGTCCATTTCTGACAATGTAGTTCATCTTTCTAAAGTGCAGGTGAGCCATTTTCCGATGCCACAGTTGAGAATCATTCTCAGATGCCTTGGATATAAGACATGTTGACTCCTGCACTGTTTCAGAAACACTCATGTCCATTACATAAGTGTCATTCTTTCTAGGAGCCCTCATGATTATCCATTCTTCTGGAATGATAAATCCAGGTTTTAATATAAGTGCTTCTCTATCCGTGAAATGGACTGGATGTCCTTTATCACAAATCTGAGATACACTCATAAGATTGTGCTTTAGCTCCTCAACATAGTTGACTTGCTCTAGCATAATCTTCCCATTCGTTACTTTACCTAATCCTGTTATTAGCCCACCTTTAGATCCAACGAAATTCACGTATCCTCCTTTCTTGTGTATGAAGTCCACAAGAAGCTGTCTTTCCCCCGTCATATGCCTGGAGCAACCACTATCAACATACCACCAGTTAATAGCTCTTCTGGTCAACTCCTGCACATAAATTGAAAACAGTTAGTCGTTAAGGGGAACCCAAGCCACGACGGACTTGGATTTACCATTTTCATCTACGAATGTAAACTCCTTCAAGTATCCATTGCTCTTATAAGTAGAGCTAGATGCTTTGGGAATCGCATTCGCGTGAGAATGGGAGGAGCTACCACTAGGCTTTCGCTCAGGAGACTTTTGAAAAAGTCTCGGGTTGACAGGCCTAGGGTTTGATGTAGATCTAACCATAGTAGGATAGTTATAACTAGAATTTTGATAATTTCTATTATGACTATTAGGGTTGGTAAAACGGTTGTTAGGAGTTTGAAATCTCTGTGGAGTCTTAGACCTTGAAGACTGTCCATGAGAACTATCTCCAGAAGAGGTGGTGCTCCTAGAACTATCATGAGTCGAAAACTTAACAAATTTTAATGAGGGTTGAATTTTCTGAGAACTTGGTGTTCTCTTAAATCCCAACCCAATTCTCCCAGAAGTGCTTGCATTTTCATTTAAGTTATTCATTCGTGAGAAAACACTAGCAGTTCTTTGTTTTAAACTTATTTTCTCAGGAGATGTATTTTTCCTTTCCTGAGTCAAATTTGTTTTTACAGGTGATTGGTCTTTCTTCACCTGTGATTTTTTAATTTTGCCCTTGTTTGGACAAATACTTGCAACATGCCCTTTTTGATGGCATGTGAAGCATGAACGTTTCACTAACGCCTTTTTAGGGGCCTTTTGAATCGCTAGCCTGTCCAATTCAGGCAAACTTGGAGAGAATTCAATCATAACCTTTTTACCCTTATTAAGTATATTTTCATTTTCAGGCTTGGGTAAATCAAGATCAACTCTATTCTCTACCTTTTCTTTGACATTTCCTTGTTCAACCATATTCTCTTTTACAAAACTCATTTTTATTTTAGATGGTATAGAAATGTCAGTAGATGTTGATTCAGGTTCAGTACTAGTTTCAGCTTTCGCAGGCCTAACGAATTGTGTTAGACCAGGAACGGCTGGTTGTTTAGCAGAATCATCAACAGTTGACATCTCAGTGTCATCAGAAATAAAAGAGTAGTTGTGGTTAAAGGGAGGAGGGCTTTCTGTATAACCCATTCCCCTGTGATCACCAGGCTGTTTTCCAACACTAAGCATATTGTCTAAGGTTTCAATAGAAAATTTTCTTAACTCTAGTTTCCTGTTAAGATCAGCTATTCTTACCTTAGCATCAGCTAACTCTTTTTCTTTATCAGAAGACAGTTTTGTTAAATCTAAAATATGTTCATGAGCCAAGTCATTTCTTACACTTTGCTCATTTAACTTTTCTTTTAAATATTTTATGTCTTCTTTATCAGATTTTGCTTTACTAAGTAATTCAGAGTTTCTGATATTTAGCCTAGTGTTTTCTTCTTTTAGAGATTTTAACTGAGATGTAATCATATCAGATGATTCTACTAACTTCTCAGCCTGTTCCTGAAAACTAGTACAAAGAACACATGCTTTAACAACCATATCAAGACTGAGTACTACCTTTTGCTTTTCGGCATCCAGATTTGCCATGTATGCAATGAAGTCCTGTGAGCTCATATCCTCAGTTGATTTCAGCAGTTTGATTTCTGTCTTAGCTGCAGGCTCCTCAATCTCCATATCTGTTGCAGTGTCCTTATCTGAATCAGATCCTGCATTGCTTTCCTCCTTTTCTTCAGTAATGGAGGCCATAAATGCTTGTGGTTCCTCAGATTTTGAGCTCCAGTCATATGCTCCTTCTTGAGATTGAACCACCAGAGCTCTCGAGGTCTGATTACCTCCTGAGTTCTGGTTGTTTCCAAAAGAGCCTTGACTGTATTGTCTCTGATCATTCTGACTAGGAGTTTGATCCCTTTTAGGTCTTTGACATTCCCTAGCGAAATGCCCGAAACCATCACAGTTATAGCATTTAACTTTGGATTTATCAAAGCCTAGTTTGCTGCTTACGAACTTCCTCCCAGTTCTATTCATGAATCTCTGAGCTCTTCTTGCAATCATGGCCATTTGCCATTGCAAGTCCATTTCCTCAAGATCATCTTGATCCAATTGATCATAATCTTCATTTATTAGCTCAGGATCAGTGATTTTACCCTTAATGAAATTCTCACGAGAAGCAACAAAAGAGGCAAGTAGGGCTACTTCCTCTTCAGCTGATTTCTTGCTCATGGGCATTGATTTAAAAACGCTTGATGTCCCAGTGTTTGGTTTTCTATCAATCCCTGATTCCTCAGATGATGCCATATAACAGACATTGCTACCCGAATTTCGAATAGCCGAGTCCGTTTCAGCCTCGTTAGTATAGAAGGCTGCAACTCCACCTGTACTAGTAGATACAGCGGAATCAGATCGTTTACCATGGTAAACACTCGGATCCTGAACCTGATCAGATCCGGTCTCTTTTCGCTGCATGTTTAAGTCATAAACTCGCAACTTCCCTATAACATCATCGAGAGTCAGAGTCTTGTAGTCAGCACTCTCCTTGATCATTAAGGTGTATATGTCCCATTTTGAAGGCAAAGCTTCAAGGAGTTTGTTACATCTCACAGTTTCAGTGAATGAAAGTCCACTGTTATCCAGTTCAGTCATTAGATGGTAATATCTAGTGATAATCTCCTCTAGTGGCTCGCCTTTCATATACTTGAAGACATAAAACTGTTTGGTAATCAAGTCTGCTCTGCTTTCCTTGATCTTGTCATTCCCATCAAACCTCTTTTCTAACGCTAACCAAAGCTCTTTCGCGAATTGGTAACGTTTAAAAGTGTGTTTGATTTCTTGTGGAAGACACATAGTGATCGCAGACAAGGCCTTGTTTTCAGCCTCATACATCTTCTTGTCTTCATCTTTCATCATAGAGTAAGTACATAACTTTTGTTTACCCTCATATTCATATGTCGGTGTATCATATCCATCTTTGATACATATCCACATTCTGACATCATGAAACTTGGCAAAAGATTCAAATCGATCTCTCCACCAAAAGTAATCCTCTCCCTTAAGAAGTTTTGGTGGTGAGGCGGATTTACCAACCTCATGATCCATTTCAATCATTTTGTTTAAATTAGTCATCTTGTCAAAAAGTCGATAGAAGTTTGTAGAAGAACACAGATTTCCCACCAAAAATTATCGAAAATTTTCTGAGCAAAAATTTAAATTTTCTCAAACCAAAGATAGATAATGGTAAGCCTAAATTTAAATTTTGGAAGTAGAGCAATTTTCCCTCCAAATAACCTCCTTTTTTTTTTTATTTTTTTTTTTTTTTAAATAACTAGTTCGTACGAACTTAGAATTTATTCGAACTTACTAGGTTCGAATACTATCTAGGTTCGATGAAGTCAACACTCTGGTCAACCCCTAGGTTCGTACGAACTTAGAACCAAAATTCAAATATTCGAACTTACTAGGTTCGTACGAACCTATAGGTTCGAATGCTATTCTGGGTAGGTTCGTACGACACTTTCTTGTCCGTACGAACTTGCTGTTCAAACTCAAATCTGAGCAAAAACTCAGATCTAGGAAGATTTAACCGTGGAAAATGGTTAGAACTTGTACAACTTGGTTCTAGAACACAAAAGGAAGCCGAAAGTACAACTTTTATCTTCCAAAACACTCTCAAATCTTGTTTTCTTTGTGTTTTATCAATCCCGAACCCAACAAAGACTTGTTGAAGCTCTGATACCAATTGAAAGTCCCTTTGAACGGATCCAAACGGGATTGCAACGTGTATTAGTTTGCGGAAAGGTATAATACACAACAAACAACAATAAAACAAGTGAAATGCAAGTGTTTTAGTGTATAAGTTCGTAGGTATTCGAAGATAGCACTGTATGTTCGAATATAACTGATTTCCAAAAGCTCTTTAATGAAATATTACAACTTAGTTTTTATACCCAGTAAGTTCGTACGAACTTACTGGTCCTAGGTTCGTACGAACTTACATGTTCGTACGAACTTCCTAGGTTCGTACGAACTTCCTAGGTTCGTACGAACATACAAACTTAATACTAAAAAGGCTAAGTTAATAAACAAATTACATTATTAACTACAAAACTAATAACAAAACTAACTATTACAAAATAAGAGCTGTTGTCACCAAACGTGCACCAACAAAATATTTAAAAGAAAAATTAAATGAGCAAAGTGTAATAAACGACTTGGCTCATGAACACATTTTAGAATTGACTAAACTATCGGCTGACAGAGAAAAGGAATTAGCTGATGCTAAGGTTAGGAAAGCTAATCTTAACAGGAAACTAGAGTTAAGAAAGTTTTCTATCGAAACCTTAGAAAACATGCTTAGTGTAGGCAAAAAGCCTGGTGTTAACAAGGGAATGGGTTATTCTGAAAGCCCTCCTCCCTTTAATCACAACTATTCCTGTGTTTCTGATGATACTGAGATGTTACCTGTTGATGATTCTGATACTCAATCAGCAGTTCCGGGTCTAATACAATTTGTTAGACCTGCAAAAGCTGAAGTAAGTACAGAAGATGAATCAAAACCTACCGACACTTCCAAGGCACCTTCTTCTATTCTTAAAAAGAAAATATCATTTGTTAAAGAAAGTGCAATGGAAGTTGTAACCGGTACTGAGGAGCCAATTGAATCCATTAAATCTATTTTATCCAACCCTGAAAAGGTAAATGAAAATCTTAAATTAGATAAAGGTAAGCAAGTAGATTTGAGCTCCTCTACATCTTTACTTGTGTTGGACAAACCATCGGATCACAAGGCTCCTAAAAGGGCCTCGGTGAAACGTTCTTGCTTCGTGTGTCACCAAAAAGGACATGTGGCAAGTATCTGCCCAACAAAAGGGAAAGGTGGCAAAGTTCCTCAAGTGATTAAGGACAAATCACCTGAAAAACTTGGTCCTCTCAGGACAAGAAAGTAAACATGTCTGAGAGACTTTCGGTTCATCAAAGGATTACAAATGTTCCTGTAGATTCTAAGGAACATAGTGTTAATTCTGGTAGAAACGGGTTAGGATTTAAGAGAACCTTGAGTTCTCAGAGATCCCAACCGACTTCTAAAACTGGGAAGTACACGACTGTTGATTATTCCAGAAATGCTACTCCTACAAAGGGGTACTATCATGAACAGACATCTCGGTCGAAAACTCCACAACGATTTCATACTCCCAACAATCATTTTTCTAACCCAAATAGTAATAATAGGAATTATCATAATTCGAATTATAACTATCCCAATACGGTTAGATCTACATCAAAACCAAGGCCTGTAAATCCAAGACTTTTTCAGAAGTCACCAGAAAGACAGCCTAGTAGTAATTCCTCCCATACTCAAACGAATGCGACTCTCAAAGCATCCACCTCTAACACAAAGAGAGTTAATCAGGCGTGCTACCAACTGGTGGTATGTGGACAGCGGTTGCTCCAGGCATATGACCGGGGAAAGACAACTTCTTGTGGATTTCATACACAAGAGGGGAGGATATGTAAACTTCGCTGGAGAGAAAGGCGGTCAAATCACAGGATATGGGACGGTAACAAATGGAAAGTTTAAGCTAGAGCAAGTCAAATTCGTTGAGGAGCTAAAGCACAATCTGATGAGTGTATCTCATATTTGTGACAAAGGACATCCTGTCCATTTCACGAATAGAGAAGCACTCATATTGAAACCCGGTTTTGTCATTCCAGATGAATGGATAATCATGAGCGCTCCCAGAAGGAATGATACTTATCTGATGGACATGAGTGTTACTGAATCCTTCTTAGAGTCTACATGTCTTATATCCACTGCATCTGAGTCTGACTCTCAGTTATGGCACCGGAAAATGGCACACTTACACTTTAGAAAGATGAACTATATAGTCAAGAATGGACTAGTGCTAGGTGTTCCAGTACAGAGATTTGGTCTAGAGGATAAATGTGTGCCTTGTCAAAAAGGCAAACAACACAAGAAGCCTCATCAGTCAAAATCTCAAAATTCCATTGCCTCAACCTTTGATCTTCTTCATATGGATCTATTTGGTCCTGTGAACGCAAGGAGCATAGGTGGTAAACATTACTGTTTGGTTATCACTGATGACTTATCACGTTTTTCATGGTTATTCTTTCTGGAATCAAAGGATGAGACAGCTGAAATGCTGATGACATTCTTTACCCAGATTGAACATCAATTTGGTCGAGGAGTCAAGAAAATTCGAAGCGACAATGGCTTAGAGTTAAAGAACTCGGTATTGAATGTCTTTTGCTTAAGTAAAGGAATTCAGCACCAGTTTAGTGCACCCTATGAGCCACAACAAAATGGTGTCGCTGAAAGGAAAGATCGTACCTTGATTGAAGCAGCTAGAACAATGCTGGCCGATTCAAGACTTCCCGTTATTTTCTGGGGAGAAGCCGTAAATACAGCCTGCCATGTACTTAATAGGGTTTTAACTGTTAAGAAGCTAAACAAGACATGTTACGAGCTTCTAAATGGTAGAAAACCAAATCTGATTGGTCTTGAACCCTTTGGTGTTAGATGTACCTTATTAAAAACCAAACATCAATCCAAATTTGGGGAGAAAACTGACGAAGGTTTATTCCTAGGATATGAGGTTGGATCTCCAAACAAACGAGTCTATATTAAGACAACTGGAAGAGTTGAGATTGTGTATAAGATACAAGTCACATCTTATACTCCAACTGTACAAACTGGACCAGAATGGTTATTTGACTATAATGTTGTCTTCAAGTCATTCAATCTTCCGTTCCTAAGTGAAGCTGACACTTTAGGATTGGATCAAGTTGTTCTAGATGATGGTGAAAACAATGTGTTTGCACCAAGATCTAGCATTCCAAATTCGGAAGATGCATATGATAAAGGGAAAGAACCGATTGTCAATCCTATTGCGGATAATGATTTCAATCTGAATAACATTCCATCTTCTTCAAAGGTTACAGATCCTATGCATGAAATTGCAGAGGATGAAGTATCACCTCAGGGGGAGATTGGATCAAATCTAGGATCTGACTTACCGGTTGACTCTATAGTCTCAACTCGTGTGAACAAGTATCATCCGATTGATAATATCATTGGTGATCCGAGTTCTAGAGTAAAGACCCGCAGAGAAATATCGAATAGCAACAGTCTATATGCATCGATTCAAGATACTGGAATCATGCATAAGTGTCTGTTTAGTTGTTTCATATCTCAAATTGAGCCCAAAAATGTACAAATGGCTCTTAAGGATAATTCTTGGGTAGAAGCTATGCAAGAGGAGCTTGCACAATTCAAGAAGCTCAAAGTATGGGAGCTAGTTGATCTACCAAAAGGGGAATATGCAATAAGCACCAAATGGGTGTTTAAGTGCAAACGTGATAACAAGGGAGTTGTAACTCGCAACAAAGCTAGATTAGTAGCTCAAGGATTTAATCAGCAGGAAGGGATAGACTACACTGAGGTGTTCGCACCAGTAGCAAGGTTGGAAGCAATTCGATTGTTTCTGGCATATGCTGCACATAAAAGGATCAAAGTCTATCAACTTGATGTAAAGAGTGCCTTCCTATATGGTAAAGTTCAGGAACTTGTGTTTGTTGAACAAGCTCCGGGGTTCAGTGATCCAGACTATCCAGACCGAGTCTATAAATTGGACAAGGCTCTGTATGGACTGCATCAAGCACCTAGAGCTTGGTATGAGACTCTATCTACTTATCTCTTGGAAAATGGGTTCAAAAGAGGGCAGATAGATTGTACATTGTTCATCAAATGGCAAAAGGAAGATTTCCTACTTGTTCAAGTGTATGTCGATGATATCATTTTTGGATCATCCGATGAGAAAATGTGCAGAGACTTTGAACAAGTTATGAAGCGAAGATTTGAAATGAGTGCGATGGGGGAATTGAATTTCTTCTTAGGATTACAAGTTGATCAAAAGAATGATGGATTCTTCATCCATCAGACGAAGTATGTTCATGAAATGCTCACGCGTTTCAAGATGACTGAAAGCTTGTCATATGGCACTCCGATTCAATTGAATCACAATCTTGGACCAGATTTTGAAAGTACTGAAGATGTGGATCCGACTCTATATCGGGCCATTATCGGTTCTCTCATGTATCTAACAGCTTCTAGACCAGATATAACATTTGCAGTCTGTTTGTGTGCGCGCTTTCAATCTACTCCTAAGGATTCGCACATGAAAGCAGCAAAGAGAATATTGCGTTACCTTAAGGGAAAACCTAAGTTAGGTCGTTGGTATCCCTCGGGAGGCAATTTTGACTTTGTTGCTTATACTGACTCAGATTATGGAGGTTGTAACCTGAATAGGAAACCTACCACGTGAGGTTGTCAGTTATTGGGTGGTCGCATTGTCTCTTGGCAATGTAAGAAATAAACCTCCGTCGCTATCTCAACCTGTGAGGCTGAGTATGTAGCAGCCGGTAGTTGTTGTTCACAAGTATTGTGGATACAACAATAGCTGCGTGACTATGGTTTGAATTTCACTAACACTCCTATTATGATTGACAATCAGTCAACCATGTCTATAACTAATAATCCTGTAAAGCATAGGAAGACGAAACACATTGAAATAAGACATCATTTCATTCGTGACTGTGCAGAAAAACATTTGATTAAATTAGTTAAGGTCATATCTGATGACAATCTGGCTGACCTTTATACAAAGGCATTTGATCGGTCTCGGTTTGAGCTCTTACTCCAACTTAATGGGATGAGAAATCCTGAGTAAATATTTCCACAAAGAACTTAGTATGTTTTTATTTCTATTTCTTAGTTTATTTTACCTTTTATTTTCGAAAAACCAATAAAAATTTTGAGGGTCTCTATACTAATTGCAAAGAAATGATGAAACTTTTACCCATGCCTAGAACATTTTATATGTGTGGCTCTAAGATGCAGAACATTCACAGTAAATGTACCTAAAAATGCAAACGTATTTGATAGCTTTACTTTACGATGTATTGGTAGGCATGCGACATAACGGTTTTCAAGTACTTAATCTATAATAAATAATACGACTTTTGTGCTATCTTTATTTTGATGTACGGCTTAAGTCTTAATTCTTAGGAGATGGACCGTTCATGAATGCTTGTTACCGGATATAAAATAACATTAAATCATCTGGGAGGTTAACTGACTGGTTCTTCTGCTTCATCTAGAAATATGTTGACCTAGATTCAGCCAGTGTATCCTAAAAACTAGAACAAACTCGACCGCGAAACAAGAATACCGTTTTCAAGGTCTCTAGTCAAACTATGTCGCTCTGTTGTACGAAAGTACAGACCTGTCACCTCTGGTTTGATTTTAGATTTGTTTGTTTCTAACCTTAGTCTTGTCATAAAATTGAAACATGTACCTATGTACATTGCTGATAAAGCAAATAGACTTGACTTTAAAGATGAAATAAAAATGAAAATGAAAAATATCCGTTACATGCTATTCATGACTGTCTAGATCTTAAGGGTATATCAAATGTAAGATTCACAAGAGATCGTGTACAATAATCTTATATGTACTTGAGAATTCTAAATGTCGAATGCTTAAGTGAACAACTATACCACTAATCGTAGTGTTCTATCAATTACAACAATAATAACCAAAGGAATAAATGAAAGTTCCTAACTGTGTATTGCTCTCATCATGGCTAATTCGATCTTTGTATCAATGACTCTCTCAAAAATATTGTACTTTTCAAAATATGAACAATTTCATATTTGCAATTTTCAGTTTATGATTATTTTTAAGTGTTTTAAATAAATAAATGAATAAAAGTTCTTTGTCTTTGGGAAATGTTTACATTTTGTTTGTTTAATTGTTCAAACCTTGCTCAATTGAATGTCTATGTATTTAGGTCATTGCTTGTCGTTTTAAAATAGAAAAAGTTGAACTTTTTAAATTTTAAAATTCTAAGTTCGTACGAACTTAGAAGGTATGTTCGAAGGTTATGTTCGTACGAACATATAGGTTCGTACGAACCTACTGGTGGTATAAATAGGTCAACTTTAAGTCAAACCTCACTTTTCAAAACCCTAAGTTCGTACGAACCTACCCAGATCCTTCGAACCTACAGTCTGCGAACTTACCTTTTTCAAATTCAAATCCTTTTTGGAACGTGTTTTTGGATTTCTAAACCGTTAGTATTCATCACTATCATATTGTGCATCTTTGTAAGTCATTTATTCAGGATTTGCACAACTAAATATATACACATTCGGATTTAAGTTAGTTTTTAGGAAAACAAACTTAAAAATTAAAATTTTGATTGTGTTTGTGATTAAAATTGATGTGTATTAGTTGCTTAAGCCTATACACATGTAGGCGCCACTTCTTCAAGTGGCTGATTGGGTTTTAATTAACAAAATTTTTGAACTTAGTTTTTCAGTTCATCCGTTCGAACCTACATGTTCGTACGAACCTACATGTTCGTACGAACCTATAGGTTCGTACGAACCTAGCCAATGTAAGTTCGTACAAACTTAAGTTTGACTTGGTCAAACAGTATGTTCGTACGAACCTACTATGGTTTGAACTTTGAAAATTCTTTTTAAGACTTGTTTTAATCGTAGAATCTTGTTTGCAGGGTTCTAAATTCATTATGTCTTTCAACTAACATTGTTATTTTTTATTGTTGGTGTGCTTGCTTTTGGTTTTGCAGAAATGGCTGATCAAGTACGTGATTTCTTCAACAAACATAATGTGGTTGTTTCATTAGATCTAGCAAATCCAGCAACCGTACCATTTCGAGGCATGTTGGAGTTTCTCATGCGCTCGCATGTTGGAATTTTGGGCTACGGCGATTCATGATTGTGAGCCTCAGCCTCCGGTCATAAGGGCTACCGTCAATGGGGTCGATATCGAGTTTTCTGCCGACTTTCTGAGGCAGGTTCTGCATCTGGGAACTGAAGAACAGGAAAATGGCCCAACTTCTTTTTCTCTTGATATGCGTGCTGGCGCGTTTCAACGCATGGGATATGTGGGAGATGTTGTCCACACTCAATACACCAAGAGTCTGGTATACGGCCAGTGGCGCTATCTTATGCATATCCTGCTGGTGTCATTCGGGCCAAAGAAGGCGGGATTTGATACCATGAACCATAAGCTGCAGTCTGGGATGATTTCCCTTGTCTACAACAAACCCTACAGCTTCTCGTAGTATTTTTCGATGAAATGGTTCAGCAGATTAAGGGGAGTGTGAAGGAGCACTTTATTCTATACCCCCGGTTTGTCATGATGGCGATAAACGCCCTTCTTCCGAATCTTCCAGCTATCGACCCGGTGGTTCATTTGATACCGGTCGACAAGAAGATCTTTGGTCATTGTCTCAGCCACAACAAGAGACGTGCAGTTGCTGATAGGCCACAGGATGTGCCTTTGTTTGGGGCAATTATTGATGCAAACTATCATGCTCCACCAGATAATGGCTGGTTGGATGTGCCTATGCCCCAGGCAGCTGCTAAGGTTCAAGCTCAAGAACCAGAGCCGGCACCGGCCCAAGCTGAGGTGGCTGCTGATGAGCCACCGCAGGAGATAGTTGAAGAACTCCTGCACCAGATAGAGCACCCTGCTGAGGGAGAGCGTGTTGACGCTGATGTTGCTGCTGAGTTGGTTAGGGAAGTTCTTCAGGATGAAGCAGGGCCCAGTTCTGAGCCCACGTTTGATGATCTCTTCAAGGACATTGATGACTACTCTGTAGCCCGAGACACATGGTCTCCACCTGCTGCTGAAGCTGATAAGGATGCAGCTCTTGATTTTGAGGCTACAGAATCTGATGCTGATGATGATGGTGATGATGATGATGATGGTAATGATGATGATGATGACGAGGACCGCCCTATGATTGGGTTTCATGGGTCCAAGGGGGTGTTGATTGACCCTAAGGCCGCCCGGGAGAAGGAAAAGGGCAAGCGAAAGGTTCAGTTTGACGATGAATATGTTCCCGAGGACTCTGATGATGAATCTGAACCGGAACAGTTCCGGTTGCAGGCACGCAAGCGCCAGTGTCCAACTGGTGTGGTTATTGGAGCGGGTGGTTCTGCTCCTACGATTATCACGCCTAAACCACCACCCGTTGCTCCATCAACAGCACAACAACCACCAGTTGCATCTACAACCACATCACCCACACCTTCTACTGCTCCACCTACTACTCAACCCACCCGATCTGTTCCCAACCCGGCTGCTCTTCTCTCAGATCCGGATAAGTTTACCTATCTTGAGGGCCGGATCACTAGCTTGATGGATATGGTGACTGCCTTGACTGCTGTGATTACAAGCCAGGAAGTTCGAGTCACAAATCTGACGGCTATTAATGAGCGCTTATTAAAGCAACTTGAAAATGTAGAAGATTAAGTGCGGCTAAATGAGGTAACTGTCTTCCAAATGAAGCGCCAGTCGCTCAGGGGGGATAAGACACCAGGATGCAAGGAAGATGAGCTGAGACTCAAAGTTGATAATGACCGTGACGATGATCCAAGTGCACCCAAAGGAGGTGAGCTGCCTGGCTCTTCATCTAGAGTGCAAGGTGCAGTTATAGCTCAGGGGGAGTCTAGTCAAGGTTCTGGTGTAAGCAGATCTGGACAAGGTGCTTCAAAGCCTCAAGAAGATATTGAACCATCTGGAGGGTGGAACAAAGAGTCCAGTGAGGCACATGCAGAAGGGTCAGACTGGAGCAAGAAAATTGAAGAAAAAACGGATCAGAAAGGTGGTTGGGGAACAGAATCAGGGTCTGGTGTTGGTGCAGCGGCAGATGGTGATGGTAGCCAGAAATCAGGGTGGGGTGCAAAGAAGAATGAAAACGAAGCAGATAAGGAGAGCACCCCTATAGATCTTACAGAGTCTGATACCATCGAAGCACTGCTTGGCTTAGATGAATTTGATAGTGATGGGTCAGAACTAGAAGAAGGAGAAATCCTCAGTACAGGTGTTGCAGACTGGAAATCAGATGAGGAGACTGTTCAAGATACAGATGTTGATATAGATGAACATGTCGTGCCCAAGCAACCTGTCACTGAAGTGATTATCGAGTCTGAAGATGGTGAGAAAGTGTTAGATCGCAAGGACATAGAGTCTGATGGTGATGAGGTCCTTGGCGATGAGACATCTGAAGAACCAGAACTGTCCAGAGCTGAGCTGAAAGCCTTATGGTTTAAGAAGGCAGAAAAGGAACCTGAGATAAAGTATAAAGGTGATATAAGGGTTAAAGGGGCAGGAAAGTTGAGCAAAGGCATCATAAGTTGGTTCTATGACAGTGAACTAAAACTGTTCATAATTAAAAGATATGATGGAATTCAGTACTTAAGAAGAAAACTGAAAACTTTCAGCTCGCTACCAAAGATCGAACTGAAGGAACTGGCCTGGATTGACTTGGTAAATGTCAATAATGATCCTTACGCCGGAACTCTAGAGAGAATAATTAAGCGTGAAGGAAGAACGAATAATTTCGTTGATTTAAAACCAAGATCAGGTAAAAGAGTTCCCGATTTGAACCGGATTGATCCTATTACAAACAAGCCGTGGATGAAAATGATTTATAAACCGGTCAAGTGCTTGAAGAGGGTTCCTTTGAAGAAAATGCCACAGGATATTTTGAGAAATCTCAAGTGGTGGTATGTGGACAGTAAGACAGCTGAAGCAGTCATGGAGGATGCTGATGAGAAGGAGCTGTTGAGAGTATATGACAGTTTACATCTGGTAAACTTGTCAAAAGATGACCTGTTGAAGCTTCATGAGAACAAGATCTTATACAGAGATAGTTGGAGGCATGAAGGGCGAAAGTATCAGAGGGTCGTCAAAGTATGTGTCGAAAAAGGCTTATGGGCTGAGAGTCGACAGAGTTGATCAAGAATCAAGATTCGACAGAGCCAGAAGACTGAAGACTGACCGAGCTATTGTCAAGGGGGAGTCTGTTGGTGCACGTTTGGTGACAAGAGCTCTTATTTTGTAATAGTTAGTTTTGTTATTAGTTTTGTAGTTAATAATGTAAATTGTTTATTAACTTAGCCTTTTTAGTTTTTAGTTTGTAAGTTCGTACGAACCTATATGTTCGTACGAACCTAGGAAGTTCGTACGAACCTAGGACCAGTAAGTTCGTACGAACTTACTGGGTATAAAAACTAAGTTGTAATATTTCATTCAAAAAGCTTTTGAAATCAGTTATATTCGAATATACAGAGTTATCTTCGAATACCTACGAACTTACACCTTAAACACTTGCAATTAACTTGTTTTATTGTTGTTTTGTGTATTATATCATTCCGCAAACTAATACACGTTGCAATCCCGTATTGGATCCGTTCAAAGGGACCTTCACTATCGAATTAATTTCACCAAAACACAATCAAATTTACGAATTTGATCTTGAAAATCACAAATTTGACTATGTTGACTTTTCTGTTGACTTTTTTTCTTGATGATTTCTTGATGATAATCTTCAAATCTTTAATCCTCTAGCTCTGATACCAATTGTTGAATATATTCAAGCAAGATTATGATGAATGTAGAGAGAGAATTTGGTTGAATGATTTTCTATTAAGCTCACAAATGATTTTACAAGGTTAAGTGTTTCAAATGATTAAGCTTAGCTACCTATTTATACTATAGGTGCTAAACACATGATTAAGCCTTAAGCAATGTTTACAATCTTTATTTTTAATATCTAACAATGGGAGCGGTCAGCGGTTGATGGTAGAGTGCTTCGAGATGCCCTTGTTAGGCTAAACAAATTAAAGGTTCCAAGACCCGGTATGTATAAATAATAAGTTAAATATTCTTGTTGGTGCATCTTGTGTGACATTAGTATCTAGTTTGTAATTAGTCATTTTGTTAATCATTGTAATCTTTAATTTTTGTCTTGTATGTGTATATGTGTAAGTTCGTACGAACTATAACGTATATCTAGGTTATTACTTTGTAGATGATGAATACACAAATGGAGAAGGTTTCCTTGTTGTTTTGACCCTTAAGTTGAGTTGTTGTTTATGACCTGTAACTTTTTGTTTATGACCCGTAACCTGTTGTTTGTGATCAGTAAGTTGCTGTTTATGATCAGTAAGTTGCTGTTTATGACCCATCAGTTGTTGTTTTAACCCGATACTAAGTCTAATACATTTTAGCAAGTGGTTTAATATTGTCTAAATTGTTTTGACCTATATTACTGTCGTATGCAAGTAGACACACAAAGGGGCAGCTAAATGGAGAAACAAACCATTTCCTCATTTTGAAGACTTGCGCATTGTGTTTGGGAAAGATAAAGCTCAGGGGGATAGATTTCGAGATTTTATCGAGATGGAAAATGATGCAAACATGGAAGAACAACAATCACAACAAGTTGATGATCGTCTTGAAGAGCCGACAAAAGTAAGCCATAATGCCAATAACACTTCAAGTGTGCAAAGTGAAGAAGTTTCAAGTACACGAACTAAGAAAAGGAAAAGGCTTGATCCCATTGCTGAAGGAATCACTAATGCGGTTGCCTTACTTGGAAAAGAACTTCGAGATGCATCGGAGTTAATGCACCAATCTTTAACACTGTATTCTCGAGTTTGTTTTTAGTGGAAAAGAATGGGATGGAAAAGAAAAGAATGGAAAAGAATGTAATATAAGATAGGTTACAAGTATTCTCGAGTCGGAAGGAAAAGAAAAGAAAGAGAAGGAAAATATTGTTTTCTCTTCTAATCCGCTCAAAATTGGGCGGAAAATATTTCTAATAAAAAGCTCATTAATTTCCCTTCCTTTCCTTTCCTTTCCCTTCCTTTCCTTCCTAAAAAAAAACTCGAGAATCACTTTTAATTAGTTTTTCCTTTCCCTTCCTTTCCTTTCCACTAAAAAAAACTCGAGAATGCAGCGTAAAAGCTGAAGTGGATGTACAAAAAAAGACCTCCATAGTCAGTTCTGAAAGTTCTAAAATCGAGTCGATGTCTATGCTCGATAAGTTCAAAGCTAGTCGAGAGATAATGCGCGAGCGAGAAGCTGTGTTAACCTTTGAAATTTGGAAGGAGAGGAAATGGAGACTTTTGTGAAGCTTATGTTGGAAGAATAATATGAGTATTGACATACTTATGTTGTGTTCATATTTTGAAAGTAGCGATTAAGATACTATTATGTTTTGTCAATTTGGAAGTTGGGTATCAAGATACTATTGTGGTTCCCTAATCTATAAGATATATTTTAACTCCTTTGACAGATTTACGAACCAAACAGATAACATCAAAGAAATTGAATCTGATTCCATTTCATTTTCTGACAACCAAACATGATACATAATCTTATTCCTCATGATCTAATTCTTTCATAATTCAATTCCTTTGACATATTTAATTGTTTCCAAAAATATTCTGCTAGTCAAACGGTCTCTTAAACACAAGTCTGACTCATTTACTTTTGTGTTGGTATGTATCAGAAATTGTAATACTAGTTTGTTACGAGTATAACTATTTTTTTTACAAGACATAATAGTGTATTATAGATCCTATATACGACGTTGGCTTCCTTTACAACTCAATTCCGTATCACCTAGAAGAATGAGAGCTCAATAGGTAGATGAGCTATCTTTCGAAGATTCCCACTCGGTTCAAAAACTCTCTTAGGAGATGGAGCTTTCTCCATGATACATACGTCCAAAAGATGGGCTAATTGTGGTGGGATCCACCGTTTGCTTTTTTTGTTGTTTCTTGCATTCTCATGTACATACTCATTAATGATTAACACATATATTCGGCTTTGTACTGAAAAGGAATGTGATCAGGTTTCCAATTCCATATTAATTTAAAGTTCACCGTGAGGGTACCTCTTATGTGTGATAGTGAGAGAAGAAGGGAGTAGATACTTCCACTAATACCCTATTATTACTATACAACTTTGACACAATTTACCGATTAACCCCATTAACTTTGGTAATTCACAATTTTACTTCAGTCCTAACAAATTCCCCTTCTCATCCAAATTGACAATAATTAAATCGCAAGACGTAATTTATTCATATTCCATCATTACTATTCTCAAACAATAATTTATATACCGAGTTTTCGAGAAAATTTGAAATGCCACAATAAACAGTGAACAGATCAAGATAAGTTTTTTACATGAAGATTATCAAACATAATCTTAATATTGAACACATGATTAAACACCGTTAGTGTTATAACTTTCTGAACAAAACGTGTAAAACGTAAAAGGATAAAATTCGATGAAAGATCATTATAATTTACTCAAAAGGAAAAAATACAAAATAAAGCTCAAAACTCCAATCATCTTATTTAACTTTTTAAATTCTAAAAGTACTAAGTTAAAGAAAATTTCATGTATATATCACACTACTTATAACAGCTTGTTTTGGAGTAAATGAGCTTAAATTGTCCCGATACTTAAAGACTTTAGGAGTGTATCTCTCATTTCTGATGCTAACAAATTATGGAGTACCCGTTTAGTTCTCTTCTACAAATACTACTGAATTGTTTGATAGCCAGATGATTATGACTTTCTTAAGATTATCTGGCCATTGAGCAGAAATGTCTTTTAACTCACTTTCTATAGTAGTACTGTAGTAAAATAATGAGTCAGCTACAACTCGAATCGTGTACAATAAAATAAAAGCTACAATATACGGTGTTAAGAATACAGTGTTAGAATCAGTTACAATGTCACAATATAACATTGGCAGAGTGATTGCATCCCACGAAAATACAGTCACTTAGTTTCGCTTGTTGCAAGTTTCTTTGGGTAAGTCAATTAAACAACCCTTTTGCTGTTCTTCCAAACATGTTATCAACCTGCACAATAAGCTTATAATGGATCACTTTCAACTCTCTTGTAAACAAACCATTATGTAAAAACTAACATCAACTTTTTAGAACTTGTAATGTAACTCCTTTTTCTCAGGAAATACAATACTTTGTTTCGAAAAAAGGTGCAATGCAACATGTTGTTTCAAAAAGCCATATTTAGCCACCAAGAGTGGTCAAGTTGGTTATCGGCTATTTTCCAAGAACTTCAACATCCTCTTGGCGCAGTGGATTCAAACATTGTGGATTTAGTTAGTCAAACTTCAGAGACCACAGTTATTAAGAAAAGAAATCAAACTTCTAGTTCCATAAGGGAGGCATGAGAGAACGTTGTAGAGATTACCTGCTTTGATGAAAGGCCTATCTTCTCCAAATCATTGAGCTGCACAAGTACAGAATTTTAGCCATAATAACAAAAATTAGTGACAACAGTTTCTCACCGTAGCCATTAACATTAAAACAATAAATAATGACATTATTCGCAAGTGTAGCAACCATCTACTTGAAGTGGTTTTAAACTTGAAAAGGTGAGCATGGTTAAAAAGATTGGGTTGACCTATTATAACACTTTTTTGTCCATCTTTTTTGTTCCTGGCAGTATGTGAACTATGATCACGGAAACTATATTAGTATTACAATAATGATCCAGATTTTTGGATAAAGTGATTCATAAGTTTATATGCATAAGAAATAGAGTACGGAAAAATATAGACCTGTTCCACTTTTACCTACAACCCAAAATCAACTCTATAGGTCAAGATTTGCACCAACACGGCAAGTAGACACAAATTTGATTAAATAGCACATAATGGAGATGACCAAGTTAGAAAGGACTTACTGATTCCAATGGGCTCGTATCTCTAAGCTCAAGTATGTAGTCAGCCATTTTTTCTCCAATTCCCTAAAAGAAACTCATAGTAATAGTATAAGTTTCAAGTTATTATTAAAGGAGAATTATGTGTACTTTGAATGCTAATTAACATAACTATAAAGATTACCTTCAGATGCAGCAGTTCCACCCTGTTTTGGAAATTAAAAACATACTTTAGTATAGAATAAGCATATATTAAAACTAATCTGAAACACCAATAGCATAAGAAATATAGCTTCAACATACCTGTCAGCTGTATTCAGAAAGTTGACGTATTCTTGGGCTAGAGTGCTCTGCAGAATGATTCATCTTAAGTAGGTTGAATTTTGAAAATTTGAAGGAATAAATCTTATGTATCTTATATATATTGCATACCTTCAAGTTACAACTCAATGCCTTAAATTTATTAAGTGGAGTGTCGGTGATTTGAGTCGTATGATCTGCCACAGATGGCCGTTTCGGAGTCCTTTGATCTATATTTGCATTAGACTTTATGGGAGATAAAACTTTCCTTGTACATGTTTTCATCTTTTTACACATGGGTGTTGTCGATATTTCAATTCTCTTTCCACGTTGTTCTGACACAGAGAAACACTCTCTACTTAATGATACTTTCCATGGCCCTATTAGCTACTAGAGCTGAAAATTTCAACTCATTTACTTGCATTTTGGTTAATGCGAGTTATAAATACTCAAAACCAAGCTAAAGTGGGTTAATTGGGTTAAACATCGGTCCCAAAGTGTACTTTTAATTCACAATTAGTTTTATTTGAAACGATTAGGATATTTTTGAGATAGATAAAATTTTTAATTCATGTTTGACACATTTAAATATCATATATTTTTTTTTAATCAGGAAACTCAATCTACTCAAAATGTGACAAATGTGACCTGTTTGGAACCTTTAAACAACTCACCCAGCCTGCCCATTACTCCTTCTCTATTGCTCTCCATGTAGTCTAAAGCTTATCTTAATATCATACCTGATGTGCGAATTGCTTTTGTTTTTTCGGAGAATTGGCTAGTATTTGTAGACTTTATAGAATAAGGAGTCCTAGTAAGTGTCACATCCTGTCTCTGAGCACTTTTTGTCTTGCCTTTAGATTCAAGCCATGCACTGAGCTTTGCTTCCATATTAACATGAGACTTTGGTGTATTATGCTTTTGGGCCGAGTGTACAAACTTAGAGATACGTCGGGACCTTGCTGCCAAACTAACTGTATGAACAGATTGTTCATACTCCCCTGGATTCTGGTTACAGAATAATGAACTGTAACAAATTCTGGAAGATACTTAACAGAACATTTCAAAAAGTTAATAGTATATCCTACCAGACAAGCTATCATGAGAGCAAGACTTGTGCCCCCTAGAGAATCCTGTAAAATACGCGTCAATTTGCTGTCTCTGTATGGAATTCGGGTGTTGTTGTTGTTGAGCGCATGAATAACTTGTGAGAGTGCAAATAGTGATTGATTGATCTTTGTACTCTCATGAAGTTGAACTCCTAAGTTACCAGTTTTCCGATTATCTTCATTACCTGATGGAAAGTAAAATTTAGTTCAACATAGGTGGCAAAATGGGCAAGTCAGGTCGAAACTGGTCATGTCAGGATGTCAGGTTGGGATGACCCTAATCGCTTTATGTCCAAAATCTTAAATATTCTGTTTGAATTTAACTAAATATATATATATATATATTACTAATATTAATATTAATTAAACAGATTAAGAGGTTTTAGGCATTAAAGGGCAAATTTTGACCGAAGTTACTCATAAACCTCTAAGCTATCTTTTTGTATTCAACTAGTTTAAAATGTTAGTGATAATAATAATAGTTTAAGATGTTTAGTCAAAGTTTTATGTTTACAACATACAATGGAAAAATAGTATAGAGAAAACCTGCTAAATCGATGAGATTAAGTTTCCCGATCAACGTACTCCCAGGACCATTTGAAACGGAAATGACTAGTACCCCATGGCTTCTACTAGAGACATCATTAAGACCCGTGTGCGCAACTTTTCGCCTCTGCATTCCACGAACAAAAATCTCCTGAAAATCAAGCATTGAATGGATTGGGATTTTGGTAAGTCCAATCAGATAAGGATGTCCATCTCGATCATCCAAAATAGCAATTTCCTTTGCTTTGACTTCCAAAAGATCATAACACCTCTCCATGTAAATCTCATAGTATGAAATTTCAACAGTTTTGCTCATGTTCTCACACATAGACAGGATGGCTGATGTCGCCATTGGCATTAGACCTGGCACCTCATTACTTCCCTGCATTTCATTAACCACTTATCAACAATTTTCATCACTTTATACATTTCTCTATATTCATCATGCCAAAGGTCAAAACATGTCCACAGTAAAACGGGCAGGTTCGGGTTGGGTTGAGTTTATTAGAGAATAAGTTATGTTAGTCGGGCTCGGCCCAATTAATTATATAGGTTCATTAGGGTTTGATATATGCCGATGTATGCCTATTTATACTGGATCAATGATACACAATGTCTCAAGGGGTTTCATTATTCAACAGAGTTGACAGCAAACACTTTCTAATTCATTTGTGAAACATATTATAAAATTACTAACACGTTAATTATGATTAGAAAAACAATGCTAAAAAGGGTACTGTGAAAGGAGTACAATGCTGTAATAATCTAATAAATGAAGGAAATGCATTTCTAATAATTAATTAATTAAGGAAAAAGATCAAGGATAGTTATGTTATTTAAAGTTTAGAGGAAAAAATAAAAAGCAAAGAAAGAAAGAAACCTGCATTGTAAAAGTTTTGCCACTAGCAGTAGCTCCATAAGCAAACACAGTAGCATTGGATCCATTTAGTACAACTGATGGAATCAAAGGCATCACTTCTCTTTCAAATATTTCCTTCACATTATTATTATAATTGCTGCTATCACTTTCTTGCCCATAAAAAGAATCCACCGTATAATTCTCCATACGACTGTAATTTCAAAAAATTAAAATCAAGAACAATTTTTTCATTTGCAACTAAGCGAAATATAGTAAAAACATATTCTTTTTATGTACCTAGAGTATGGATCTTTGAATTGCACAGTAACTTCTTCTTGTTTATCTACCGATGATGATGATACACAAGAATTGGAAGACATAGATTTCTCATGACTCAAGAGAGGACGAACCGTAACGATAACCCGAACTTTTGTTGGAGTTGAAATCAAACCTATTTCAGATGAAGAAGAGTGATTCTTATTCTGGGGAGTTGCCATTTTTTAGTTTTAATTTGGGGGCCAATTATGATTATTATAGAGTTATGAAATCAGCAAAAGGGTTTGATTTGAAATTTGAATTGGGCGGTGTTACAATTTTACCGTTAAGATAAAGATCGCAACTGGTATGTGGGGTGGGGTCATTGGATTCGTATTACCGAAATTGTTTTTCGTTGAAGGTATTCGTTTATATTTCATTAATAATGATAATAATTATTTTATATTTATATTTTATTATTGTATGTACAATTGTATTAGTGGTGAATTTAAATGTATACATGATTTTTTTTAAAGAATGAAATAATTAATAAAAGAGTTTTGATAGCAAAATTTCACTTTCCACTTATGTTCTTTAAAATAAAATATTTTAAATACGGTTAGTCAAAAAATTATAAGAATTGCACAATGAAAATTAGCGTTTTTTTGCTTTTTGATTAGATATCTCACATGATATCTTTTTGTTGGATTTTTTTTCGTTTTTTGTTTGATTTTGAAAACAATTATCACAGGTGATAGGTTGTTTTCAAAACCAACAAAAAAAGGAAAAAAAAAAGTTCGTTGAAAGTATACTATGTGAAATGTCTAATCGAAAGAAAAAAAACATTGTTTTTTATTGTCTAATTTTTATATTTTTTGGTTAGCCGTTTTTGAGATATTAAAATTTTAAAGTGAGAAAAAATTGGTTTTATTATCTTAATGAACGGTTGAGATAAATTCATTCATTATCACAAAATTTTTCATTCTAATTTAAATTTTCTCTATTATATTATTCTATCATTTTTAATATCATTACGTCACATCTTACATGTTTACATTGTTACTTTAAATTCTTACAAAACAATCGTCTATTTTTTATACAAACTAAAAAAAAGTTTGTAAGTGTTAAAAGATGAAATTTTAGTAATGATTGCACTTATAAAAATTAGCCAAAAGTCGTATAGATTTTATTGTAATGTGATGAATGATTTATTATTATCAACAATTTGATATAAGTGTTATTTTCTAACCATGTTCATAAAATTAGATTTACTTTCAGGAATTGATACTAACAATTATTTTGTTTAGTTATTTGACAATACCAATAACACATCGATGTACAAGTTGAAAATACGATTCATGATCACCACACACGTAGACTTATTCATAGGTATCACTCACCGAAGGAGATTTGTTGCTAGTATAAACATGTGGGTTTGAGGGGTAGATTATGTATCGAGCGATGATTTCCTTTTCGGTAACACACATTGTGTGTGAAAAAATGTGATTTTACACCACGTATCCATGAGTAAAATCGAGTTCTATAGATGGGCAAATAAAGGGGATAATGAGGTCACTTTGACTACAACATTTAGATGAATGATATTGACCGTCAAAGTAAGTGTTAGGAATTAGGATTCAAACAATTAAATACAATTCGACTTACAAATCAATAAATGAATAAAGTAAATATATAAATATAAATTGATCTGAGGAAATTACTTGGTTATATCCAATTAGGATGATCGGTTCAATCCAACGCCAACTAGAGAGTTTTATCTATTATTTTCGTAACTTAAGGTTTACATGAATGAAAGTTACAATATATAATGCGAAAAAATAAAAGGAAATAAAACACACAGTTTTTTCTAACCGACCTAAACTAAACGCCAGGTGCCTTGTGTTCCACCTGATAAGCATTGTATCATCTGGGTACTGTCACATAGAGAATTCCCAACCCAGTTATTCCTCCGGGTACGAAGGTTGGCAGTCATGTACTTCACCAGGTTCAAAGTCTACCAGCTGGATACTCCACATACTAAGACTTCAGACTCTGACATCAAACTTTAACCCTTTGTTTGTTCTTCACACAAAATCGGCAAGAACCACAGTAGTGTCAGTATATGGCATGTAGTAATAGGAAGAATTATTTATGTGAATTGTGTTTTGTTGTTTTACGTTGCATAATACTTACATGCCAACACAAGTAAGCTTTACGGCCAATCGATTACTCTTTCTGGGTTGGTGTCTCTGTATTAGAAAAAGACTTATAAAGATTGGTCCATTTAGTTGGCACTTACTATTACTCCCTCCGTCCCAGTTTTATTGTCCTCAGACAAAAAAACGCAATTTAATAAAGCACAATCATTAAACTTTACTTTTTGTAAGAAGACACTATTGCTCTTAACTTTTTACTCACTTTTTTATGTTACATATTTTACACTTAGGGACAAAAAAGAAACTTTAGTTAATTATCCTATCTATTTCTGGATATGGACAATTAAATTGGGACATAAAAAAAAAAAGATAGACTATAAATTAGGGACGGATGGAGTAATAAAATAATAAAAATAAGTGTGGCTCGTGTGACTCTATTAATTCCCTTGACCATGTATCCATGAAATGGTCTTTATAAAGGTAAATTAAGATAATCAAATCTTAAGTCGATCCTCATAGAATTTTTAGTATTAATTTAGCCATAATTAATTATATCATGACATTTTCTTAGCGTATTTAATTCTTTTAACATTAGAACCTTTATTAATTCTTTGAGGCTTGGTTGGACAAATATGTGTCGCTATACTATGTGTTAAATGTCATCACGCTTCAGAAGTTACCTTTAAAATGTTTTGTTACTTGTGGTTTGAGAAAGCGTAAAAAGTCACATTTTTACTCATATTATCTTACTTATATTAATTAAATAATTATCATTTAAACTTAAATATTACAATTATTTGCTTTATTGTGTTAATTAGGTGACTACGAAGACGATGTTGCAAAACTCAACAAAAACGGGCGAAAAACGAAGAAATGGAAACAAATTCAACACAAGACGTTTCGCTCGCGATCTGATCAGCCATTTGATAATTATATGGAAATTATTATTTATCAATCTCAAACTAAAGATGAGAAGATTACGATCGCGTGGGTTCAAGAATCGCTAAAAACGGACGAGAAACGAAGAAGTTAAAGCGAAAACAAGCAACGAACAAATCACGATCCCGCACACAAGAGCACGACTCCGCAAATACGGGCCGCACCAACCGTATATGGCTTAGATTGAACCGTATACGGCTCACTCCCACCATATATGGTCGGATATGAACCATATACGGCTCAAACGAACCGTATACGGTTCGCGCGACCCGTATATGCTTAAATCTTGCATCTTAATACGGTTCGCGCAATACGGGTCGATTTTGTGAAGGTCAAATAAGGTAATAGTTGCGATGAATCGTATCTCATATGTTTATGCTATAGGATCGATCATGTATGTCATGATATGTACTAGGCATGGTGTATCGTATGCTTTGAGCATTACTAGTCGTTATCAGGCCAAGCCGGGCGAGGCTCACTGGACTGCAATCAAGAACATTCTGAAGTATCTTAGGAGGACTAAAGAGATGTTCTTTGTGTATGGTGGGAAAGACGTGTTGAGTGTCCAAGGATACTCAGACGCTAGCTTCAAGTCCAGCAGAAATAATTGCTCTTCGCAATCTGGATTTGTGTTTGTGTTGAATGGTATGGCTATCTCTTGGAGAAGTTCCAAGCAAAGCACTATTACACTATTGCTGATTGGTGGAGCCATCCCTTTGTGTTGACGCCATCTCACTCCGACCCCTCATTTCCGGCGACCTAAAACTCGTCGGAAACCCAAACCTCGCCACTCACAGATATTAGCAACATCTTCATTAGTTTATTAAACATTTGTTAATGGTTTAGTTAAACTAATGAGCTATGGATTTGAATAATCAATTAGTTAACTTGTTAACTAATTATTTATTAAACATGAGTTAGTTGACTAACCTAACTAGATGAAAGAATGTAGTTACTTCATCTAATACTTACAACTAGATATGATCTAGAATGGTATGACCTCTGTTACACACTTGGACCATGTTTTGGAAGCATTATCAATTTTATGGCGTAACTGGATGGTCAAGTGTATGGTGTGAAGTATGGCTTTGGGCATACACTCCTTTGTATACACTTACACACTCTATCAACCAACAACACGTCCTCCCTCACTCTTACTCTCAAAATCAGTCATCTTTCTCTCTAGAATACAAACACAAAGTTGCAAATGTTCTTGGTAACTAGCTTGTTCGAAAGAGCTTGTAGAAAGGTGATCAAGAAAAGAGGCTCTTGCAAACACTCGGTTGGAGACTTTGGGTGTACTCCGATAGAGCGGTTCTACTTTGGACCCTCCGTATCTACTACTACTCTCCTAAGGTTGTCATCTCCTTCCTGTTTGAATTTATATTTTTTTTTGTTGCTATCTGTTTCGTGTACATGTGATCTTTGGTGCGTCCAAATACTTTGTAAAATCTTTTAGTCTAACAATACTTTAACAATTGCATACCCAATTTTGCACCATAATGATAGGAGAAATACTAAATCCTCTTAATTACGTTATTTATTATTAATTTTTCCGGAAAAAGACACGATTATATTGACTTAGATCATGATCCGAAGTTAATGATACACTTGAGTAATTGTTGCATATTACAAAGTAAACTAACAATGTATATTTGAAGCCTATCATAGGATGTTGAGCCAACTAAAAATCATGGGATTAAGATTCTCTCAAGTAACATGATTGATCATGTTATTTTTATGTGAGAGATAAAGATAGTAAATAAATTGAATAATATTCACAATAGTGAGTCTAGTTTATTTCCTCCTCACAAAACACATAATATGATGGATCATGTAAAAATATTACTTGAGAGGATCTTGATCCAAAACCATGAAACTAATAAGCATCCCGGCCATTGAAGATAATAATAATAATAATAATAATAATAATAATAATAATAATAATAATAATAAGAGGGAAGTGAGGTAGTGAAATTGTTTTTCGATATTTTGGACAAAATTTTTGAAATAAACTATTGTTGAAAAAGTGATGTGAAGAACCACGTTCTGAACTGTCCAAATGTGTTCTCTATAAGAAAATTATTGAGAACATTGGAGGACACACTACACTCTGTGAGCTCTAAGCTCATACTTAAGTCTTTTTTTCATAGAATCTCTATAGTGACACAAGTTGTGTAATTTGATTTTCTTTAGTTTGACTTGTACATCTTGTAAATTGATGTGTTCGTAGCTCGTCTTTATTGCTATGGATGGTTTCAAATTTGATTTTTGCATTTTTATGTTATCAATCGGGTCCATATTTTTGTTTTTATAATATTCAATTATATATTATATATTTATAACTATCAAAAACAGCACATTAGTCATTCAAAATAGAGTATTTTCGGAACATCGTCTGGATATCACATCAGCTATTACGTAGTATAGCAGTGTGCCCGCATATAACTGCGGGAACAAATAGTTAATTTAATATTTACATATTTTATTTTTTACACTATATTATTTAAAGTTTAATTTAAGGATATATAAAGTTTAAAACTTAAGGGTTGCAATTTCTAAATTAGTGGTTCATTCGAAAAATAATTAATGATTTTTAAGGGTAATTTGGACATTAATCATTGTTGAGTCTAATTTTAAGAAAATTGGTGGAGATGATTTATATATAGTTAAGATTAAGATAAGATAAGATGTGATGACGTTAGTGGAGGGAACAGTTAGATTTTATTTTCAATTGGGCAAGTTCGGCTATTAGCTTGGGTAGATGGAGTTTTCCTTCTGATTTGTAATTCCTTTTATCGAATATCAAAGCATTTAAGTATTCAATTTCACAACTCTTTTTATTCGTTCAATTAGTTGAAATAGATTCTATCAACCTTGATCCTAAACCATAAAAGGAAGTTAGACCTTTGACTATAACCTTGAACCAGTGGCATTTTGCTTGCTTATTGGTCGGGGTCCAGCATAACCAACCTAAAAGCTGACTCGGGAAGCTAGAAAATGACCATCGAGATGCGCTGGACGACCCTTGCTTGAAATCGTTAAGTGCCTCACATAAAATGAGGAGTAAAGGAGAGCTTCTAATGGCCTCCAATCAGCCAATCATATTTTTAGGTATATGAAGATATACTCTTTCATCCAAATCAGAGTGTTTTAAGTTGCATATTGTGGATCCTCTACCCTTGTCACTCTTAAGAATAATTAATTTTCGAATCACTAACTGTGTAATCAGTGACCCTGAAGATAATTCAAGTATATATGTTGTTGTATAAAGAAGATAATTCAAGTGGACAGAAAGAGAAGATGCATTTGACAAAGTCAAAAGACATCGTCAAAGAGAAAGAAGACTTCGCTGAGTGGAAATCAACGAGCCTTCGGAGATGGCACTCAAGTAGATGATGTACTTGGTTTGACAAATACCAAGTGTATATGAGAAGGAAAAAGAAGTTAAAATCTTCGTCAAAGTACAAGGAAGATGTTGGTACATATATAATGATATTTACGATTTATCATCTCAAGCATAAAAAGTACTTTTTCGAACCTAGGCTGAAGTAACAATTATTATATCTTGGGAGAGGATGTCTAGCCTGTGCGCTTAAAGACTACCTCCTACGTTCTCTAACCAGATGAAAACATGTATTAAGAGTTGACAAGCGCATTGAATGCTTATAAATAAAATGTCATACCAGCTTAATTGGTTAACATACTGAAACTAATTCGGGTTCGATTAACTCAACCATTCACACCTCTATAATATAAGTGACACCGTGACAATATTGATGTCTTGGGTTCGATTAACTCAACCATTCATTGCAGTATTGTAGTAGGTAAAGGTCCAAATTTTGTGGCATCATATTAGAAGCAACTGATGGACAAAGTGTTAGTACCCATCATATTACAACCAAAACTAGATACATGGTAGGTTCCGGGATCCAAGTTGTGCTTGATTAATCTTATTTGGGTGTACCAAGTTTGACCAAATTGAAATTGGAAAATGTCATCTACCAAGTCTCACTCAAACGTTACAAATACGACTACAAGTGACAAAGCAAAAGGCAAACTCAATTTATTGCAAGACAAAATTGATAACACAAAGATGTTTCTAGTTCTTGTCCAGGAATAATTACACAATACCAAAATTCTGTAACACTTGAGTTTGAGTTAAATGGGCAAATTGAATTATTATGTTGAAAAATGGAACTCTGGATATATTAAATGCTAAATCCACAAAACTATATTACACTCAAAATATTTCTATATTGTTTTGCCGGGCATAACGTGGTTAAAGAACCAAACTGCCAGATTTATACACTCAACTTATGCGAAGAGCTGAGAGCATTCATATGTTCAAGATGGAGGGCAGCCAATAATCCTTGCCATGTTTCTCCAGGTGCACCAGTCACATTGAAGTTTAAAAGCTTCTTTTGTTTCTTGTAGTACTCCTCCAATGGCTTGTTCTGCAAACAAGATCATCATATCAAAAATCCATTTACAACACTCATAACTCAAGCTACATAATTATCAAGTTCATTAGCTTTTAAAAGTACCATTGAGTTTGACCCGCTAAGAAGATCTTGGTAAGCTTGACGTCCTGCAAGCTGCTTCTGCAAGGACTCTTCTGCGCGTTTAAAATTTAATACCAAATCTATATCGGCAACTTGATCAAGAATCTCCTGTTGGATGTAATAATAATGGTTACGAATGTATTGCAATTTGAAAACTGAATTCTATTCAAGAAACAACATTTAAATACCATGTTCCATTGCCCTAAATTCAAACTACGATACTATCCAGCAAACCGAATCAAAGTAACAAAGGATACGTAAGCAAAAGAGAACTTACAGCTTGCACTTTTGTTCGAGGAATTCCATCTAAAATAAAGCCAGTTTCACCCTTGTAAAAGCCTTCTTCTAATCTCTTTGATAACAAACCAAATATCACTTCTTCAGGCACAAGCTTTCCTTGATTCACAGCATCAGCAATCTAATTTTTCAAAAATAAAAACATAAAAAATAACCATTCACATAAGTACATAAATTCTTTATATAGTATATTAGAAGCCATAAAATTATCTCTAAAAGATGGATGGATACAATAGTTAAAACGTGTAAACATTATTACATTCAAATACCATTGTCTATAAAATTAAAACCTAATTGTCCAATAATAATACCATAAAGTAATACATAAACAAAATTTTATAAAAATAACAGTGAAATTGAATTATATTAACAAAATAATTAAAAAAAATTAAACAAATCCGGGTTATCATAAATTTCATTTTAATCAATCAAATAATAAGTATATATTGTGTAAAACAAAAGATTTCAACAATCAAGTAACGAAAACGTAAAAAGATAATTAACGCAGACCTGTTTATATATCGAAGATCGAGGATGTAATTCTTGACGAACTAGGGTTCCCATAGAAATATGAGGTATCTTGAGAAGCTGCGCAAGTTTTTCTGCATACATTTGTCTATTCGTCATCGGATCCCCCATAATCACCCATTGGACGCCCCGACCCGATACCGATCCGAGTGAATCCTCCATTTCTGATTGGCTCTCGTATTCGTCATCGTATTCGTACTGGAGCTGAGCCGCCGATCCGTATAGACGGCGGTTCATTTGACCTGTTCGGAGTCGCGCAAGAGGAGCGGTAGCAGCTCTCAGGCGACTTACAACCGCCATGACGGCTTATTAAAGTTTAGCGACGGACGAAAATCAATCAGGGTTTTGATAAAAAGTGGGAATTAGGGCAAATGAAATGAAATAGAAAGACTAAAGTTAAATGACTATGGATATTAGTTTCATTTACTACCCTTCAAGTTTTATATAATTGTAATATCACGCCGATTGTAAATTTGACATCCTTTCGGTTTCCATTATTATTAAAAAATCACCAAAAAACTAACAAATTTACTTTTATATACCTAAAGTCATATATGTATCATCGTTATGGTCACGCAAAGTGGTCACATAAAGTAGGGAGTAATTATTTTAGTTTGTATTCTACTAGATTATTAGTTTCTAATTTTCATTATAGATTAAAATTTTTATATGTTGAATTATAAGTGTGATCTTAAAATCATTGGACGTTTAAGTAGAAGACTGTATCACATGACTAATGATAATACAAATTATAAAAAAAACTATATACACATTCAACTCTCGAAAAAAGGAAATGCTACTTGTTTGACAATATTAGGCTTTTTTCTTACTTGGTTAAAAGTTAGAAATTTTAAATGTTTAACTTGATATGATTGGTTTAAAAATCTAATGTAATTTTTCTTTAGCTTCTTGCTAGTTGATTATATATATATTTATTCCGTTAAAAAAATATATATATATATATATATCACATGACTAATGATAATACAAATTAAAAAAAAAAAAAAAAAAAAACATATACATAGAAATTCTAGAAAAAAATTAGTTAAAAATATTTTTATTGATTGGGAAAAAAGTAATGTGGATTTTGAACTAATTTTTATTTTTGTTAATTTACTTGAAATGATGGTCAAACGGTATGATTTAATTAACTTTTAAATTACATTCCCTGCCCTTATGGTCATTCGTTTTCTCACGCCTCATCCCTCCCAACTTTTTTTCACAATTCGTAACCCTGAACTGCCACTTTTACAACATTCCCCATCTCTCCCTCGTTAAATCTAAAAGATGGACCGTTAACTCATCTAAAACTACTAGAATACCTTCGTCTTCTTAAAATATCCTTCTTTTTTACCTACCATTTTCCTAAAAAAACCTAACACTAGTACAAGACTTGGACACACGTACCATACACCTCAATTTCCATGTCTAAACACATCCACAATCAAATCAAAACCCAAAATGGGTTTACAAATTCAAGATAAGTTAACCGAGGAGCAGGAAAAGGAGCAAAATCATTATCACCCAAAAGTTGAGTCTTCTCGGTATGATTCCGATGACCGGATACCGATTCTTCAACTGAAATGAGATATCTATCGTGTTCGTAACCACTAGTCGTTGTCATAACGGTTGGCCGCCATCGTGTTCGTAACCATCACCATCGTTTTTGAACAACCAACGAACACCGTTAATTTCTGTTTCATTAATCTGATTTCTGTTCATATCGCTTGGTTGCCCTAATTTTTTTCGCAGGATTTAATCGATTTGTGTATATTTTGTTTATATAAAATTCTGTTAGTAATAACATTATGGATGCAGGATCTGTAACTTCTTCAGCTTCCAAATCTCAGTCATGATGCCCGCTTCAGGAATAATTCCTTCAAAGATGTAAATCTCGCGAAAATGTAATCCTTTTTTCCATAATTTAGGGATTTTTTCAATTAAATGTTGAGTTGTTTTGTAGTTGGATAGATTCATACTGAATAAACCCCAAACACATTTGATTATGGAGAGTGGGCATATATAGAGTAACGGTGGTAGTGTGAAATCCTTTCTTTTCAACTTCATATTTTGATATGTAAAAGTAGAGAGAAATGATGATGATGATGATGATGATGATGAGGTGTGGCTGTGATATTTATGATGATGGAGTCTGGGCATACAAAGAGTAATGGTGGTGGTGTGAAATATGAAGGAATAGTGGTGGTGTGAAATGGTGGTTGCGGTGTCGGTGGAAAGAGATCAGTGAGAATGGGGGAGAGATTGAGGAGATGGAGGATTGTTATGGTGGTTGAAATTTGGGGGTGAAATTAGGGCTCAAAAATTGGGGAAGAAGATGTAATGGGTAAAAACTGGGTTTGTGTTTGTAGGTCTTAGATAAAAAAAGGTATATAAAAGAGAATGAAGGAAGATGAGGGTATTTTAGTCATTATTGATGAGTTAACGGTCTATCCGTTAGATTTAACGAGGGAGGGACGAAGAATGTTGCAAAATAGCCAGTACAGGGTTAAGGGTTACGGATTATGAAAAAAAGTTGGAAGGGACGAGGCGTGAGAAAACGAAGGACTACAAAAACAGGGACTGTAATTTACTCTAATTTTGATTGTAAGTGAAATTTAAAAGAATACACCTATCTCATCTCAATATTAAGACAATAGATTCCTACCAAATAGTCACACAATTCAACGTAAGACAAAAGATGAATCGGAATAGTGTTATCTCATGTTTTAATTATTCGACAAATTAGCATGATAATGGATCAGTTGTGGTAATATGGTCGTTTGATTCATATAATATAAATTATTGAATAAATGAAGTTTAATAATGGAGTAATTTAGCTAATTGCTTAATGTAATGACTTATTGGATTTACATAAGAAATCTGAGCTTTAATAGTTAATCATGAAAAGCAAAAAACTAAATTAACGTTAAGTTCTAAAGCCCCTACCTTGAAGGTTTAACAACAATAAGACCTATTAGTATAAACAAGTTTAACAACATACACAGTTGATCTGTTAATAAAATGCAATTAAATCAGTTGATCTATTAATAAAAGTAAATGAGGTGCCTACTTTTAAAAAGTTGGTGTAAAACAACTACAGTGGGAAAAGATGGAGGGTGAAGTTGCACTTATAGTGTAAAAATGAGGAGGTGAAAATGAAACCAAATCTTGGTGCTTGAAATAACAATAGCAGAAAAAAGCAAGTGGTGCCAGTTCGGTTAAAATGACACGTGTAACACGATGGATGGTAGTCCCAGAAAATAGCGGGAGTCCACATGCTCATAAAGTTGTGGTTGGCATGAATGACATTTGTAGTCTACTCGCACGGAAAAAAATAAATAAAAAAGAAAGTTAAGTAGATTCTCGCTTCATGGTACGTGTGTTATTTTGGCTTCTAACTAATTTTATTATACGAGTTTTACTAGTAATAATACGAGTTTACTGAATGATTAAAACTGTATGATTAGTTGATATAATAATATTTAAACATAATAAATTTAAATGTAAGCAGCTAATAAATTTGTATTTTAAATTTAAATTAGAATATCTCATAGTTATTATATTTATACTATTATATAATGTATTTGAGATGTTTTTTCTTTTTTCCAAATAAATGACTATTTTACCCATATAATTAGTAAGAATTTTTAAAAATTCATAGAAATAACTAACATACCACTAATTATTAAATTCTCATTTATACAAACATTATAAAACCATAAATTAATTAAATTCTCATTAATACAAACATTATTAGATTTTTTTTAGGATTACAATCTAATGTAGATAATGTTAAACATCAAAATACACAAAAAGAAAAAAAAAAAAAAAAAAAACAACCAAACCAAAAATTAAAAAATGGGTGAAACTTAACCCTCTAGAACTCGAAACCAGCCACTAGCAACTCGCGACCCGACCATCAAGTTTGTAATGACATATTATGATATATTTAACTTTGGGTTATTTTGTTACAATTAAAAAAAAAAAGAATTGTTAAAAGTGATTTTTTCATTCACAGAACAATATTCTTTGTGTATTGTTATATAGTTTTTTATTTTTATAATATTTCGGAAAACATAATACTATATATCGAATTAATGTTAAACTAATAAACTTCTCCCGCTACATTGCGTGGTTATTCTACTAGTTCCTTTACAATATGTTATAGATAGATATTTCAGAAAGCAACAACTAGAAGTAGTTATGTAAACACTAAGTGCTTATGCAAAATGACACTATGGGAGTGTCTTAGCTCTCGTCTTGGATTTTGTGATGACATGGCTCCGTCTTAGCTTAGTTACCATAGGCACGGTCCCGTCTTAGGGACCGTCCAATGGTCCACCGTCTCACGCAGAACGAAGGGAGGACGGGAAGGCATGGGTTGAACGGGTTTAAACAATATCAAACACTATATATATACACATACAATTATCTATTTTTCACACACAAAAATCTCAATCTTTATATATTTCATAGACAATTTATATAAAACAATTACCTATTATTTTTCACACCCAATTCACATTAACTTTAAACTTACATTATATCAAACACATCCACCTACAAAATGTCTAAAGAATAAAACAAAAATTCTCAATCTCAATCACCATCCAATAATTGTATCGATTTTCAATTATTATTAGTGTAACGTAGGTTTTTAATCATTGTAATTCTAATTATTAGCGTAACGTAGTTTTTTAATTATTAATGTAACACAGGATTTTAATTATTGTAATTTTTATCATTAATATAAATTAGTTTTTTAATTATTGTAATTTTTATTATTAATAAAAAAATGTATTTGTATTGATATTTAAGAAATGACGTGGCCCTGACGTGGCACTAAAAAGTTCAGTCTTGCAGTCACCATAGGGAGTGTTCAGTCTTGGGTTAGCCTTCAGTCTTAGCGCTGACGTGGAGGTCAGTCTTGCAGTCTTAGTTAGTCACCATAGGGAGTGGTCTACGTAATTATGAGGAAAGGAATTAGGAAAGTGATCAACTGAGAACAAAACATTTTAATGGTGCAAGATTAGTTTATATATCCATATACATAACATAAGCATAAATATTATTTGTAAGTTTAACTATAATACGAACTCACATTGGTTATTTAAGGAAGCTAACTTGCTATTCGGGTTCTCCAGTTGTTTGAGACCTATCAACATCATATAACCAATTTAACAAGATAATAACATGTATTAACATTCATACAACTCTGCTTACCATCAATTACCAACTAACTCAATTATGCATAGTTTGGCTTAAGTCAAACTTACATAACTTCACCAAATTAGCTTTTAACTTAATCTTTTGATCAATTACCTTCAACACCACTTTTACTACAACTAATAGCATCACAACAACTCTTTTAAGCTAACAATTTAGTAGGTTTAATTGTCAAATCGGAATTCAACCTCACTAGTTTTAGGTTTTGTAAGTTTCCAATCAAATTCACCATTTTATAGTTTGAAGTTAACAACTATCAATCATAAACTTCTCCTAGCATCAATTGAACATAATTCATAGTTTACTTTCTCAATTACTACCAATTTCACTTCTAATCATCAATTGCCTAATTTCTAGGTCAAAGAAACAAAAACGCTTACTTGCTTTAGGTTATAGATGAGGTATGAAACTCCAATTTAATCTTTTCAATTTCAATTTGGTGATTTAAGCTTGATTTCTCCTTCCTCTTTCTTCTCAATCGTTCCAGAGAGTTACAAGGGTATGTGGGTGTGGGTGTGTATGTGTATGTACGTATGTAAGTATGTGTGTGTGGGGTAAATTCTAGAAATTTTTTAATAGAAAATGATTTAAATTAAGTAGTTACATTCTCAACCTTCTAGTCTCAATTATCCTACATTGCACTCTCACAACTTATGTTTAGGTAACTTAAATATTTTACCAATAACAATAATAATACACATGTCTTATATAACTTATAAAATAAAAACATATATCGAAATATTAAATTATCACAAATTTTGGGATGTTACACTAATCATAACCCTTTATAAATCATTTTCACTTTTTTCTTACTAACCTAAATGTGAAAGATAAAAAATGACTACTTTACCAATTTCATTTAATATTTTCATTTGATAACTAAGACATTATGTCAACTCTCATGATAAAACAATTATACATTAAAATGACTATAAAGATTTAAGATTTACCAAAATTAACTTTTTATTTTATTTTTTTTTACAATGAATTCACATTGTTTATAAATATTTTTAAGAATTAAGTTGAAAATTTATATTATTTAGTTTCTTTCTTAATGTGAATATAAATATTGTTGAAAAGTCATTTTCTACTATATTGTGCGTGCGCCCAACTAGTTGTTATTTAAATTTCCATGAGATAAATTTCTTTATAGCCATTTGAATGGTAGAATTTGATGATTGATATCTTGGAATGAGATTAGTCAAATAAAAATCGATTCTAGGTTGATACAATCATGTGGGTTAATGTTATCAAAATAAGGTAATGATCCGTGATAATTTTATAAATGGTTCTATGGAAGGTTTACACTAATATTGCTAGTTAAACGAATCAATTGGTACATCTTGTGTGACAACAACGTTTAGTTTGTAATAGTTTGTTTGTGTTTAATCTTTGTAATTATTAACTTTTGTTTACAATTTATTTAAGTTCGTACGAACTTAGAGTATGTACGAACTTAGGGACATACGAACTTAAGCTGTATGGGCCTCAAGATAGTCAAGTTCGTAGGGTCCAGCCCGTACGAACTTAGGTCCTATTTATAGATTACTTCGTATGTTCGAAGTAATCAGTTGTTTGTGTAATTTGTAAGGCACAGCAGAAGCAAGTTCGAACATATTGCTAGTGTTTAGTCTTAGGTCGAATGTAATCAAGTTTTACGTTCAATAAAAGTGTTCTTCACATATTCGTGTTTACTTGTTATTATCGTTGTTATTATCGTTGTTACCTCGTGGATCCAGATCAAGGAAACCTACATTCAATATGTGTGCCTTTATATGCATGTTCCTCAGAAACCTCGTATGAATGCGCTTAAACGCATTCTTCGGTTTCTAAAAGACACTCTCTCTCATGGCCTACAACTTCGTTCGTCTTGTGTTGATCATTTAGTTGTTTATATTGATGTTGACTGGGCCGGCTGTCCTCAAACATGTTAGTCTACTTCCCGGTTTTGCGTCTTTTTGGGAGACAACTTTGTCTCTTGGTCGTCCAAGCTACAACCGGTTGTTTCTCGCTCGAGTGCTGAGGGTGAGTATAGGGATGTTACCAATGTTGTCACTGAATCTGCTTGGCTTCGGAATCTAATTCTCAAGTTACATTGTCCTTTCTCCCATGATATATAGAGTTACAGATACATTCTAATGTTATACATAGGGCGCTACACTATACAATATGAACATAAAAAAGTAAATATATAAACTAGCGATTTAACGTACTCCGCAGTCGGGGTGGGAGGCTCCCATATGCTTACATTGGAATGTAGGAAGACCATTGATAAATATATCTGCAAACTGATGACAGGACGGCACATACAAAACACGTACATGACCAATCACAACACGCTCCCTAACTAAATGTAAATCAATTCCCACATGTTTGGTTCTTTAGTGCTGAACAGGATCAGAAGCTAAATAAAATGCACTTAAATTATTACAAAAAACTAAGGGTTATTTTCACAAACTCTAATAATAGCAAAAACAAAAACACACACAATTAAGCACATAAAATCAGAATTGTCGATTGGAAATATTTGGGTCTCTAATATCTATATTTTACGTTTTGATTAAATAAAACCTTTTATGAAGATTCACAGCTGATTTTTGATCCAAACGTCGCGAGGATGTCTTGGTGGTGAATTACTAAATTGATTCATAAACCCAACCAAGAATACCATTGTTGGTGACTCTAAAGAGAGGGGATAGAGAACAGTTTTTGGAAAGAAGGTTTTCATAAAAGTAGGACATTTGTTACTGATAGATAGAAACCCAAATACTTTTAAATTATCTTTTTACCATCTAATAACTGATTTTTTGTGATATTAAGAAGGGATGGGCGGGAAGATGAGAGGTTAGTGACGACATGGAGTCTCTAGATTTTTGCCAAATATTATCCTAATATCCTTTTTTGATATTTGGGATAGAAGATATATATAACAGTAGATTACCATCCGAGTAATTGTATCAATCAAGAATCCATTTTAATTTCACAAATCTCATTCCAAGATATCAATAATCAACTTCTACCATCCGAATGGCTATAAAATAAGTTATCACATGGAAACTTAAATAATACTTAATAGGAAACAGTTGTAGGGTACTGAATACGAATAACATAACATATACAGTAAATTAGAAGAGATTATTTATACTTTAAATTATATATACATAATAATAATATATGCACATTATCTCTTATATACAATTTGCATAGTATATCGGCATACTCTCACGATTTTTTAAATTGTATATCTTTGACTTATCACATTATATATTTATATCATGACATATTTATTTTAGTCAATATCTCATGACAAACTGATTTTGTGAGAGTTAGATTTTGGCTCGGCACAAACGTCGGTAATTGGGTCGATTTCAGTGAAAATGGATTTCATGTGGTAACTTGCACTTTATTTGTAGCTTATTTTTTGTATCTTCAAATGTAGCGTTAATTAATCATTAAAATAAAAGAAAGTAATAAAACTGTTTATTTTATCTCACAATAAATAGTAAGAAAATTTATTTATGGCTTTTTAGTAACAAATTGTAATGCTAAATGGACTATTTGCTTATCAAGAAAATGTATTACTCCTACCGTAATATTAACATAATAAACTTTAATGCTTAAAAATAAATTATAATTCAAGTAGAATTGTCTTTCATGATATATTTACTAGGATAACAATTTGATTGTTTAAGGAATAAAAGTTATATAATATTTCAAGTTAAACAAAATTCATGATAAGTCAACTTTAATTATCAACATTAATATTTCAACTGGGTTAGCTCACTTGGCCATCAAGATTTTTTTATGAGACCTTGGGGAGGGGATGTTTGGTTAGAGAAGGTCTTAAGTTCAAGTTCCACCCGAAACGTTTACCCCTTCAGGCGATAAAAAAGAAGAACATGAGGGTCTTAGAGTTAGCATACTGCCCAAGACCCGAACCACTAACATCTAGCAAGCCGTTCTAAAAAAAACATTAATATTAATTAATAATACAAATATAATAAAATAATATGAATTGATACCAATTGTAAATTAGTCATTTAGTTTTCTATTAAAATTGGAATTTAAATGAAGATATATGAATCATTTCTCGATCTAACTAACCCCATGCGAAGCACCGGTAAGTAATACCTAGTTTACTATTTATTTGTCTCATCAATGATCCTACTGTAGGTGACGTGGAGGATCAGATCTTTACACTACAATAATTGTTATAACCCTAAACATTGGTCAAGCAGGGTGGTAAAGATCAGAAAGGATGAATATGAATGAGGTATCAACCTATAATTACATTATATCATATGAAGTTTGACTTCAACACATGAATATGTCTTAAATTGCTTCACTTTAATTGTAATGTAAAGCAGTTTTGCATATGATTATCATACTTGCTAAAGAAATTTTACTCAATATGTCTGTAATTGATAAATAGGAATTTGAAAGATGAATTACGTAATGAAGACTTTAGAAGGACTAGAATATAAATGGGAGCGAATATATGCCGTTGGAAACTGGGAGATTCTAGATGAAGTCAACAAAGTCAAACAGTTTTAAGTCGGCTTACCGAGTGTAAAGGAAAAGCTCGATGAGTAAAGAATATATAAATAAAATTCATTAGAATTCAAGATTAGATTTAATTTATAAGAAAAGACAAAAATAATATTGTTATCAAATTGAACCGAGTACCAGTTGCAAGATACAGTTGCAAGATACAGATATGAAGACTTGAAAGAGTTTAGAGTCAACACGCCAAGCATACTATTGATGCACGTCAAACAAGAGGAGGCCAATATTCATCTATAAATAGGAGACATAAATTGTCTCCAATATTCACCCATTTACTAGGAAATGAATAGTATTTAGAAATATTTCAACCGATATCCTTTAGACAAAATATGCAAAAAGGAGGAGCAAGGAAAATAGACCAACCATAAAGGAGACAAATGAAAAGTCTTTCAAAAGTGTCCCTTTCTGAAAATTTTGTTATGTTCGTCCCAATAACATTTTAGCCAATATGAGTCGAAGAATCTTCTAAAACAACCACAGCATGTGACTTGAGCTAGTTATTAAAAACATAACTAATTTCAGGTCGTTTTCAAGCTGTCTAGGCTCGCTAAAGAATTCAATTTCAATCGCTGAGTGAGCTTCAAGCTGACTCAAGGTAAAGGAATTACTCAGCTAATGATCTGCAAGTTGACTTGTGATATTGCTGATTATTCCCCAAGCTGTGTTGTCTTCTTATCTTCAAGCTGACCAACCTTCGGCAACCAAAACTTTATTCTCAAACTATGCTACTTCAATTTAAACACTGAAGCAAAGCAACGTGACACCTGACCCTTCACTGCTCATTCCAGATACTTTCCCAAATGGTCAAAACGGTCATGACTTGACCAGTCTCTGGTAACACAGTTTGAGTGCTCTCAAGCTGTGTGGTCTCAATGAACATTCCCTTCAACTGAACAGCTTCAATGAGCACACACACACCAAATACGTAAATATTATTTTGGTTCGCGGTATTGATTTCGTACCATTATGAAAAGTGAACAAACTTGGCCTGGTTTGTGGGTTTATAAAACTAGTATGTGCCCTTTCGAGCTACAATACCCTGGTTGTCCATGTATGTCAACACGACCAACTTACAAAGGCCCAATGACTAGTTGATGTAAATATGCCCTTCACATTATCATATTACACTAGATGAGCATGTAAAGCTCTTGCATTTATTGCATGTAGATGCAGCTACAAGCATTACATATATTGAAAGAAAGCTGCAAATTTATTAAGTGATGTTATGCATCAACTTTATTATAATGTCATGGATGAGCAAAATTCTAAATATACAGTACAATAGTCAATAGTACAACGAGAGGCGGATGTATGAAAGTGAATCAAAACAGCAACTCGAAAACTTGTCATGTTTCAGGTATCAATGGATAGTAAAAATACTGCCGACACCTCAATCATTTGGAAAGTTTATTGATTGTAATGCTTCAACCAGATTTCTGCACCTTGTTCACGCTTGTTCTCAGTAAGGATATAACCTGAGCGGGTTCTGGAGCTCCAAACACCGAACTGCCAGCAACAATGCAGTTTGCACCTGCAGCAGCTGCTGTGTCAATTGTTAAAGGGCCTAAACCACCATCTACCTGCATTTCAATTTAATATGGTTTTCAGTATGAGGTTAAATTACTTGGGCTCAACACAATTGTTTCAGATCAAAAGGATAGATTGTTAAGAAGTGAGCAGCATGGTGCAACCACTCTTCAAATTTACATGGTCATCAACTTGAACAGAAGAATAAATCATACTAATAGATATGTGAGTTCAAGTCTCATTTACAAGGTAAGAACCAACTCGTACATCAAAATTGGCATTACGTCGTCATAGTGATCAACGAAAAGTATTATTTTCTTGATGAGATGACTATGTAAACATAAGCACATGATGTCTAATGATCTACAGCCACTGATAGGGTGCAATGGAAAGAGTTAAAGGGATCTTCAGGACCTTCCAATGTATGGGAAATCAATTCAAAGGTACATATGATGGCATCGTAACAAAAAAATTGGAGCATGTGAAGGCCATATTTATAATCACCTACAAAAAAAAATACAGGTGGCAATATGCGCGACTTGGGTGGTCAAAATGGAGGCGGGTTGACCATTTTCTCCATTTTAATTAAAGCTTTATAGTATTAATTATTAAATATTCTAAGCACAATTATAAAAACTATTATCTGTTACTAGAAGTGACAACTTGTAAGCACAATTAGTACCAACTTCTCACAAACACTAATCACTGACAAGAAACTCTATTTTTCATTTATGATAAATTATGTGATATGATGGTTTAGTAATTTATATATTCTGGAACTTAAATTAGAGTTTGACCCCAGGACACTCCCCTGGCCAGTCATACAATTAAACTGTAAGTTAAAATAAAGACATTCACAGCATACTTTAATCTATACTAGAATGGACGTCATATGCATGGCCTGTCATGTAACCTAGTCTTTCATGCTTTAGTGTTAGATTGAGTTCATGTGGTTCTTCCACATTATTGTACATGTAACGCTTATTATTTGATTTATAAACTTTGCCAGGTAAAATCCCCTTTACCCCTAATCTATACTAGAAAATAATAATGAAGAACCTCAAATAAAATAAATGTTAGTAGGAAGTTCTTGAGTAAATCTTGTGTCGTATAAGTTCATTAAGTACCATATATTTCCAATACCTTCACTTTGTTGCTTCTCGACCACATATGACATCCTGGTGTGGAAGTTAGAAGCTTTGTATTAATATGTGGGACTACACCAGTTAAGGCTCTCAAGAGCTTTATGAACAATCAAGAACTTATTATCAAAAATGGCAAAACTGGACATATAAGTTGCAGCACAGTAACCATATACAATTTTAACTAGGTAAAACACAATATAAGATCCATTCAATTTGTGAGAATTTAGTATCTTAATGAGTGGGTAGATAAGAGTGCACGAAAACTCTTGTCTGAAGCCCTATTGTCTTTAAATTTTTTTATTTCTTTTGTCATTTTTAGTCAACTTTGAAGGCTTGTTGTTTGTTTGCTTGGATTTCAATTGCTAATCCCTTCAATCATTCAAAAGAACTTCCTACTGACTTCTACCTATCTCCCACAATGATGAAAATGTATGTCGATTATTAAGTTTATCAAGTTGCCTAAAACGTATTGGGATCAACTCAAATTCAGATCAACTCAAATTCAGTAAATTGTGAAACACAGTACTGGCCGCAACTTGTAACATATGTCACAATAGGCTCTTACGGTGATGATCTATGAAACTACTAACATAGCAAAAACAAAGATGCTATAAACAAATTAAAACACAAATCTCACAGTGACAAAGGATTCAAAATATAACCACGAAATATAACTTGCACTAAGAAATTGCAGACATAAAAGTACTTGGTAAAGACACATGTTGATAGGATAAAAGATGGAAACAGCTAACCTCTATATCAAGTTTTGGGTACTTTTCTCTCAGCATGCGTACCTAAAACCAAATTGAAGGATAATAGAAATTAGCTATGAAACTCAAATGCAAAATTTCCATAAAGAAGGCTCGTGTATGGATGTACCTTATTCATCGTATCAGGCATAAACTTTTGTCCACCAAATCCAGGTTCCACAGTCATAACAAGTACCATCTCAACAGGATGTTCACCTTCAAGCTATGAACCAGTGGGGGAAAAAAATTAATCTACTGAGAAAAATTGCTCAGAACCATCCTACGCTACATGATAGCACAAAGATGGCTTTTTTACATAATGAAAAACTGTTTCTTTTTTAAGTACAGAAGATACCAGAGGATAGACTTCCTCAATGGGGGTTCCTGGCTTTAATGCCACGCCAGGTCGCATGCCGTTGGACTTTATTTGTTTAACAAGTTGTTGCCAATTATCTGCAAAAAGTAACACCAATCTTAAATAATCCAAATTAGATACAGATGCAAATGCAATAACATAATAATACTACCTTTGGACACCTCAACGTGAAAAGTGAAACCTGAAGCACCAGCTTTTCCAAAACTTTCGACATAATCAAGAGGATTTGTTACCATTAGGTGGCAATCCAAATATGCCCTGCATCAGATCAGAAGAAAGTTATAAACGACTAAAATTGAGCATCGTGAAGGAGAATAAAAACAACGAAGTATTTTACTTGGTGTGTTTTCTCAAACTCTCAATAACCGGAGCACCTATTGTTAGATTTGGGACAAAATGACTGCAGAAAACACAACTGATTAATTAATTAATGAATCTCAACTGTTTGTGATAAGAAAGTTACAGCAACCGACGATTCTGAAACATACCCATCCTGCAAATTAACATCAACAAAATAACTGAGCATCATCTACACAAAATACCTAATTCTAATACTATTTAATTAGTTAGTTGCTAGGTCAAGAAAGCATAAAGATATATACCATGATGTCCATATGAAGCCAATCGGCACCGAAGCTGACCATGCGTTCAGCTTCCGACGCCAGATTAGCGAAGTCCGAAGACAGCATCGACGGTGCGATCTTTGCTTCAACCATCTTTTTAAATTCCGATCCTGCAGAATTTGTTGTGTTATTTTATGATTTATGATGGATGGATTTTATGATGATGTTCGTCGCCAGGATCTTTACCTACTACTCTATATTTTGACTGCTGTTTTTGGTTGGTACCGCTGATTTTTAACTCATTTTCTTATAAGGCTTTGTTTGATCTGGGCCAAACAAATTTGGGTAGTTTCCACGCATATTCATTTCCAAATGTGTAATGAGATTGACTCGATTAATTATATACGATCCCATAATGGAAAGATGAAAATAATCCATAGTAAAATATCGGTCTCTAAAAGTTTTAGGAAAATCACCTGATGACTTGATCTTGTATATAAGTATTAAGTATAATAATAACATCAAAATGTCATTGGTCTAGCGGTATCGCAGTGACTCTTCAACAATAAAGTTGTGGGTTCAACTCCGGATAGGAGTGTTCATCGGTTCGGTTTTCTCGGTTTAATCGGTTCGGTTTATTCGGTTTTGAAACTTTTGGGAGTAAACCGAAAACCGAAAACCGAATTCAAATTTGGAAACCGAACCGTAAACCAATTTCGAATTCGGTTCGGTTTCGGTTAAAACCGAAAAACAATAAAAAATCAGCAAGTGTAGAAATCAGTAAAAGTAAGTCGGGAAAAGGAAGTCACCAATGAACAAGTAACCATAAACCCAACATATCATCAATGAACAAGTAACAATAAGTCAGCAAGTGTAGAAATCAAAACCCATAAACCCCTACTTGTTCAGGAAGTCAACAATAAACAATTTACTGGAACACGAACAGGAACATGAATAAGTAACCATAAACCCAACATAAATTAAAAGGAAGTCAGCAACAGGAAGTCAGTAACAGGAAGTCATGAACATACATTTTGATCATGTAACAATTAATAATCCCACAACAAGGGCTAAACAATCAATAATGAAAGTGACAGGAACATATATACACGAAGTGACAGGAAGTCACGAACAATCAGTAAACATGTTTGATCATGTAACAAGAATGAACAATTGAAATGGTTTGAGAAACCCAGATGCTGTAATCATCACAATCAAAATCAGATTCAAAATTAGAGAATGAACAATTGAACATAATCAAAAATCAAAATTGAAAACGAAAGCAAACCTTGAAGAAACCTAAATATGTTCGTGTGTGAGCGATTTTGAGAAACCAGATCGATCCGTGATGTGATTGTGATGTGATTTTGTGTCTGTGTGCGTGATATTGAGAAACCCAGATTTTGAGAAACCCAAATACCCTGTGCGTGCCTGTATAAATGGAGGCCCAAATGTGTTTACTAACCATAATTTTTATTTGGTATTTATTTAGTAATTTAATATATGTATATACTAGATTATAACTCGCGAATTTGCGAGACTATTACATATTTTTTTTTACTGTTAGTAACTTGTACGTTTTATGTGTCAATGATAGTAAAAAATTTGATTGGTTTTACTGTTAGAAAAAAATTAAGTTCCTTGCACGTTAACATCTATATTTGAGTAAGTGAATGATAAAACTGGTGGTGATTGGTGGTATATAATTGATTAGAAATTATTTATAAATGTTTGAGAAAAAAGAACAAACTTTTTATCACTTTAAGAATTTAATATTCGATTTGATATGTTCATCAAAAACTACGGTTCCATTCCAATCTAAAACTTAAACAGATAACAACGAATTCAAACAGAAAGCAACTAAACTTTATTCTTGGAGTCGGGATATTTATAGCTTGGTCCATGAACATAATGGTCTATCAGTTGGTTCATCGTTTGTAAGTCAATAAAACAATGATAACTTGTAACTATGTCATTGTTGCCGATGACGTAGTAAATCCATCCTTACAAATCTGCCAAACCTCCTTACAAAGATCATGGATGATTTTAGAAGGACCGCTCTCGAGAAGCCTTAAGCTCTTTGAAAAGGAAACTTGTAAAAAGGTTGAATAGCAGTTTTTATGATGACACCAAGAGAAAAGTACTTGGTAAAAATAGCAACATGATCGGTTAGTGTTCCATGGGAGAAGGTTTACCAACCGAGCTTTCAAGAAAGATCCACTACATGAACATGATTACAAAAATAACAACATTTTACCTGCATACTCACATATATAAAATGTTCACCATCTGCAAGTTTGTATTCTAACGGTCTCGTGTTCACTTTTCCAGCAACTGCCATGCCCAATCACTAACATATAAAAATGTGTCATGATTTATTTTTATATATGTACATAAAGAAATCACCATCTCAATAAGATCTACGATTCCATCATTTACTGCACAAAGATACAATAAAGTTCCCTTTGAGTACCAAAGATGATGCTTATTGTATGACATAATTACCAAGAGCTGCTCCTTCAGGCTGTATCAGGGAAAAAATAAACAATTTAAGTACAGAAAGAAACTATTGAATAAACAATAAAGTTTTGGTCTTGAGCAAGCGAACTTAGTTTAATGTGATATAAGTAGCCAAATCTTTTGAAATAGCGTATAGTTGTCATGTGGCATGACGGAAGTAGTTAGTTTCTGACTCACCAAATTTCCAATATTCGGGTTCACGGTACCTTACTCCTTTGTTCCATTAAACAATTATCAAAACATTACAACAACTTGAAGGTTTTCAATATTCTAAAAGTCAATAAATGATTTTTTGACTTACTTTTAAGCAAGCACTGGACCGCATGTTGACTTCACAATCATTTACACTATTTTTATTTAGTCATGGAAAAAGCTAAATTCAAGAAGATTTCAATTATACCTTTTTCGTTTTATATAAATGCTTTCTAGCTCTGAAAAGAGCAGTTTCTGTCAATTTTTGTATAAAACGATTTTGGGAGTTTAATGCATTAAATACCCAGTTGGGCAACTTCCAACCTGTTGGACTGATCACTTTTTATAACCAATTAAAAGATAAATATACCCATTTGTAAGTAAACGGGCCAAATATATCCCAATACATATATACCCGTATAATAATCTCATGTTTACCTGGTATTCATCCTCAAGATCAGGGACTTCAGGGATGTATGTTTGAGGTCGGAAGATGGCGCAAGAAGAAAGTACTCTCCCAATCCATATCAGTAACTTCTACCTTCACACCTGCTAATGCTTTTGCTGCCACCATTTCTTTAAATCTCTGTTCCATACACTTCCTGTAATGATCCTTTGTCATTGTCTTAGTTCATGAGATATCTCATGGTTCACCAACTAAACATAAACGTACATGCAACTATGGTGGCAATATTAATGTAAGAAAAGTAAAGTTGTTGACCCATGTGGGGTCTAAATTGTGCTGCCTACAAATGATTCTCAAATTAATTGTCTAGATCTATGCTTGATAATGAAAAGGAAATTGGGTTTCTTTTAGCTCAAACTAAAGACCTTTACAGACTTATCTATAGTTTACACAAATGATAGTAATAAAAAAATAGTGACTAAATGCTTGAAAGATATACCTTTTTTGACATTGACTTCAGTTAATTTAGAGGTGGCAAAATGGCGGGTTGGGTAAGATATCAAAGTGGGTAATTTTTAGTACAACTCGGGCATTTTAGACCCATCACTTTGACCCAGTCAAAAGCTTACCCATTTATACCCGTCACTTTGACCACTCAACTCGGCCATTTTACGACCTCTATTATTAATATAGGCGAGTAGAAGTAAATTGAAATCAAAGAATCACAAGTCTATAGTTAAAGAAGACAAACAACCTTTGTAAGGATCCAATAGTTTGAAGTTGAGAAGATCGTAAGGTCCATAAATTTCAACCATCCACAATCTGCCATTGAGTGAACATGCCTTAAAGTCATAGGACTCCACTCTTAATGGATACATATGAAGCAGGTACCATCTTCAAATTGCATATCAACCTACAATCATTATAGCCTTCATAAACCAATTAGATAAAAAGTACTGCAATATGAAAATTGGTAGAAAGCCTTCATAAATCAATGAAATAATGCAAATCAAAACCCTAAACTAATTATAGAACCAAGTAAGAGAGTGATAATACCCATATATACTGGTCTCATAATTTCATGTTCTAAAAATATATGTTTGTGGATTGATTTAATTACATACAAAAGTCAAGTATCTCGCTTCACATTCACCAAAAAAATAAATGTAACAACAGTATTAGAAACAACACAGCAAATTCAGCTTCAGATCTTGATATCTCATATCAATCCACAAACATATAAATACATTTTGGTTTGACATGTTTCCTTTTAAAAATTTTACTTTACATGTTTGATCCATTAGAGATCAAACATAACCGAATCGACCATCCATATAAATGGGTAGAAATTGCAACATCGAGACTGTACACTCAGAAAGAATACAAAAAAGGTGTTGGTACCTATAATTTGAGTATACTTGATCATCTCGAGTTCTATAAACTTTGATACACTTTCCACATCAAAATATAAAATTGTATCTTGTAGTTTTCAATTAACAAATTCAGTATTAAAACAATAATATCAAATGTAGAAATATCAGTAATGAAAACTCACCTAAATTGTTCCCTTTCTCTGAAAATTGGGAGTCCAATTTGAACCAAGTTGAGAACCTGCCAACACCAACAATTTAATCAGTAAACTACATACGATTCCCAAATTCTTTAATCAATTACAAGTTCCTTTGTAAATTCAACCAAAAAGATATAATAACTAATATATATAAACAAATCATTCAACCAAAATTATATACATATATAGATAGAAAAAGATAAAGACAAGGAACTCCCCATTTATTCGATAAACATTAGTAATACATTTCAATGGATATGAATGCTAATTCCCCATCTTACCACCTCTAATCAAGTTAATCCCATCGTTTGGGTGGTCATAGCTTTCTCCCTCCTTCAAGATCTTTGAAACCTTATTATCAGTTTTAACCTTGGAAATGGTTTTCCATGAATCCAACTCAAGCATAATATGGAGAATGGTATGCGCTGGTACAACACATTCATTACTACAGGTTGGTTCCGGTCAGTCTACCCAAATGCATCTGTAAAAAAAAAAAAAAGTCAAATTAGATCATGAAGACTCAATCTTAGTACATTTGATAAAAGACTAATCAAAATATATAAATTGGTTTTTAATGATGAAAAAAAGGTGAACTTGTAATGTTTCACATGAAAATTATAAATGAGTTGGTTTTGACATGTTAGCCAACTCGCCCGACTGGCCCATCTTACCACTTCTAAGGAAAAAATAAGTGATTTTTAAGCAAGAAACTGCTTACCATCATTCACAATGAATTCATTATGCATTACGGGACTTAGGGCCCGTTTCACACCAACAGCTAAAAGGAAGCAACCAACTAACTGGTTGAATCTGTATCTCCTTCCAAGAAAAATATACGACAATATGATTTGCCTTACAAGACAGCTCTGCAAGTATTAGCATGCAATCAAAAGGTGGTAAGGATGGAGATGGCCATACAATGATGATTTTGTAATCAGTATAATCTATTGAATAAAATAAATTGCATGATTTGATAAAGATATACGAAAGCTTCTTGACAACTATAACTTAAATTAGCCAACTTCATCGAACATATTGTGATGAACGTGTTTAAAAACTCACCAAAATCTCTGTTAAAAAAATGAACAATCTGATGAAAAAAAATAAATACTTTTTTCCTATTAGACATTTCATCAAACATATGGTGTTCATTGAATTTTAAAAGTCACATTTGAATGATGCTACTTACCTTTCACAGTCTTTCTTTACACCCTTCTTAATCTCGATTTTTTTGACGAATATTCGGTTAGAATCTAATCAAAACAAATTATCAATAACCCTAAAAAAAGTGCCAATTAGTACGAACTCATTGATTGTATTAAGACTTCAACTTACAAAGCTGGAAGTAAAACTTCAGTATCATTCAATTAATGTATCATTTAGGCCAGAAATTGTGGATGAATGTTAGGCAGGATACCTGATCAATTATTGATTTGGGCAGAAACCATAGATGAACGTGACCACCAATCCGTAATACGTAAACAACTTTTACAACAAGATCATAATGAGATAGTTGAAAATAGATATAATGATATAATTGTATCCATAGTAATAGGAACCGCAAAGGACAACACGCAACAACAAAAAGCAGTCAAAGATTAGTGGATCGATAGCATAAAGAGTCTAGCACCGAAATAGATTCTCTGTCCTTAAAAGGTATTTACGCTCTCAATTCACTGCAAGTTGCATTTGGTCAGCGAACAATTGCAACACAATAACAATAACGGTAGCATACACTCAAGTTTGGAAGTATCAAAAGGCAGCAACCCTTGTATAGGTTTTGTGAGTGTTATGTGTATTTCTATATTCTCAAATCACTACCATTTGGTCTCTATTTATAGAATGAAGACAATGAACAAGTACCCAAAATAGGGGATTGAACAAAATATAAATATAATTCAAATTCAATCAAAACTTTACATAATGACACACAAGATTACCAAAATAACTTCTAAATAAAGAAATAAACCAGAATCGGGTTCTCAACCCAAAAATAAGACAAAATACGTCATTACAAACTCAAAAACATTCGAGATCAATCAACTAATAAGTGATGATCTCATCACTCAACATATACCATAAATGATCAAGATGATCAATAACAACAACAATCTAATTGAGACGAATATAGATACTCATATTTAGGAATTTGTCAATCATGCACCATCCGGAACAAAATGCAATTAAGCTTTCAAACTTTAGAATAAATCCATGCAGGCCCTTCATCTTTTATATAATTCATAATATAAACCTAAAATACACTAGAAACCACAAATAAGAACAAATAATATACACGGATAAGATTGATAAATGCTTTATAAATTTAACACCCTCCCTCAATCTTTTCCTAGTAAAGATTAATTAACCCTAACTTGTCACAAAAAATGTATGTTGAGTTTTATTTACCCCTTTTGTAAAAATGTTTGCCAATTGATTTCTCGAATCAATGAATTCAGATTTGATGACCCCAACTAAACATTTTTCAATAACAATATATAGATCAATTTCAAAATGTTTTGATCTTTCATAAAAAATAGGATTTGCTGCAAGTAACGAAGCAGATTTATTGTCATAAAATAAATTAACAGGCAGCAACTCATTTATTTTGAGATCAGAAAGCAACTTCACAACCCACATAAATTCACATATTGTGGCAGCTAAAGATCTACATTCAAATTCTGTAGATGACCTAGATATAGTAGGTTGCTTTTTGCGTTTCCGTAAAGTCATGGAACCACAAAAAAACAAGCAATAGCCAGAAGACCTTCTATACCAAAGATATTTACCCCAATCAACATCTAAAAATGGCACACACAATGAACATACCTTCAGATTTTTTTATATAAACCCCTATACCTAGATTACCTTTCAAATATCTAAGAACTCTAAAAGCAATTTTGACATGAGATTGGAAAGGAGCATGCATATATTGACTAAGACATTGAACGTAGTATGAAGTATTTGATCTAGTTAATGTCAAGTAAATTAGCTTCCCAAGTAACTTTTGATATTGAAAAATATCAGGAAGAGCCTTATCACTTTTCGTCTTATCAGAATTCAGAATTGAGTTAGTTTCTAAAGGAGTTTGCATAAGCTTACAACTAAGCACACCAAATTCACTTAAAAGCTCTAAACAATATTTCCTTTGAGACATACACATCCCATCTTTAGTATTTAAAATTTCTATGCCAAGAAAATATTCTAGCTCTCCCAAGTCTTTAATCTTAAATTTAGATTTCAAAAAATCTTTTACTTTGAAAATCTCAGTAACATTATTCTCAGTTATCATAATGTCATCTAGATACATAAGAAGAATTATAAACACATTGTGAGAAGATAAAATGTATAATGAATAATCATTTACACTTTGAATAAACCCATACTCCACAAAAAAAAAGATGTAAGTTTTTTATTCCATTTTCTAGAAGCTTGTTTCAAGCCATATAAAAGGTTTTGTTAGCTTGCAAACCCTAGAATCATTTTTAGAAAAATCCTTGGGTAAAGACATATATACATCTTATGACAGATCACCATAAAGAAAAGCATGATTAATATCAAGTTGATACAAACACTGTAAGTCCCTAGTGAACTGATCCACTCGGCAAACATGTTTATTAGAGTGCGGAATCCTCTAATAAACAAAACTTTAACTAAACGAGTATTACAAATACGTTTACAACACTAAATAAGCTTTATTGAATTTAACTTCGTATTATATTCGAACTAAGACAATATTACAAAGTATATTCGAACTTGCTTCCTGGAAACACAGTTCTCAAAAGATTACAAATGACAATTTCGAACTTTGTATTTATAAGCAGTTAAGTTTGTACGAACTTAGCAGCTTCTAAGTTCGTACCTACTCCTAAGTTCATACGAACCTACATAAATAGATAAACAAAACTAAGTTAATAATTACAAGGATTAACTACAAAGACTAAATACAAACTAACTATTACAAACTAGAAGCTGTTGTCACACAAGATGCACCAACAGACTCCCTTGACAATAGCTCTAGTTGTCTTTAGTCTTCTTGTTGTAGTCGATCTTGATTCTCGAACAGCTCTATCGACTCCCAGCCCATAAACCTTTCTCCACACAAACCTTTACCAATTTCTGATATCTTCTACCCTTATGCCTCCAACTATCTCTATACAAGATTTTGTTTACATGAAGCTTCATCAAATCATCTTTAGATAGGTTTACCAGATGTAAACTATCATATACCCTCAGCAACTCCGTGCATTCACCATCCTCCATTACAGCTTCAGCTGTCTTGCTATCAACATACCACCATTTGAGCCCATTAAGGATATTATGTGGCATTTTCTTCAATGAAACCTTTTTCAAGCACTTGACTGGTCCGTAGACCATTTTCATCCAAGGCTTGTTAGTTACAGGATCTATTCTTGTCAAGTCTGGAACTCTCTTTCCTGCTCTCGGCTTCAAATCAAAAAACTTGTTCGATCGCCCTTCACGCCTAACTATTCTTTCCATAGTTCTAGCGTAGGGTTCTTCGCCAATGTTTATCAAATCTAGCCAACCTAGTTTTTTAAGTTCAATCTTAGGCAGCGAGTTGAAAATCTTCAATTTATTCTCTAAGTATTGAATGCCATCATAACTCTTTATTATGAACACTTTCAGGTCGCTGTCATAAAACCAACTTATGATGCCTCGTTTCAGCTCTCCTGACCCCTTGACTTTGATAGATTCTTTCATTTTAAGCTTTGGTTCCTTCTCAATCTTCTTAAACAACAAATCTCTCTATTCAGCTCTGGATGGTTCTTTGTAAGCATCTGAATCATCTTCAGGGACTTCATCATTCTCAGACTCTAATCCCTTTCGATCGATCACATTCTCACCAGCTTCATTCTCATATACCACCTCAGTCACAGGTTGCTTTGTCACGACGTGTTCATCAATATCAGCATACTCTCCGTGAGCCTGTACTGCACCTTGCCCTCTAGATGAAGAGCTAGACAGATCACCTTTTGGTGCACTGGGATCATCATCCTTATCTTGGTCATTTTTATTTCGCAGCTCATCTCCTCTACATCCCATCATCTCCCCCTGAGCTGGCTCACACTTCATCAGTCGATAAATTAACATTTCGTTGCGTAGGACCTGCTCTTCTAACCTTTTATTAATGGCCATCAAATTATTGACACGAATCTCTTGACTCGTAACAACAGCAGTCAAAGCCGTAACCATATCCACTAAGGTGGTGACTCGGTCCTAAAGATATGAAAGATTGACCGAGTCGGAAATGCTGACTGCCATGGTGGAGACGGACGGTGTAGCTTGAGCGGGAGGTGGAGCGGTGGCTGGTGTTAGTGTTGGAGTAGGTGTGGCGGTAGGTGGGGTGGTGGTGGTAGTGGTTGTACGGTGGTTGTAGGTTGGGGAGTTGTAGAAACTGGGGTTCAACACGTTCCCCGATAACCACTCCTGAAGGACGTCTTCGTTTTGGCGCCCTAACCAGCGGTGGAGTGTTATCATCATCTGAATCATCATCAGCTTCATCCCTGAGAACAAAGTCTTCATCCTCATTAACTTTCCTCTTTCCTTTATCCTTGGCTGAGCGCGCACCGGTGCAAATCGCAATGACTCGGGACCTATGGACCCCAGAGTTGGACGGTCCTCACTGTCCGGGTCACTCTCGGTCGCCTCTGAATCTCTCTCCAGGCTTATAACCACATCAGCCATAGATCTGAACTCCTCCTCAGCACCGACAATATAGTTATCAATATCGTGGAAAACATCATCAAGGTTAGGCTGTGGACCAGTGACCAACACATCCACATGAGCCTCTACTCTTGTGCCAGCACCGCCCTGAAGTATGTCATGCACAACAGACTCAGCAATTTCAGAGACAATTCTCTCGCCTGCTTGGGGATGCTCTATCTGGTGTAGAATCTCCTCAACTACCTCATGTTGTGGCTCAGTAGTAGCCACTAGAGGTTGTACTTGTTCAGGAGCTTGGACACGTGCTTCAACAGCTGCCTGGGGCTGTGGCTCGTCCCACCATCCATCATTAAGTGGAGCCACATAATTGGCATTAAGAACTGCCCCAAACAAATATGTGGCCTGAGGCCGATCGGCAGCTTGACGTCTGCTGCTGTGACTCAGACAATGCATGAATATTTTCTTATCAACAGAAGTTAAATGCACGACTGGGTCAACAGTGAGTAGATTTGGAATTAACCCGTTCATGATTATCATAACAAATCTCGGGTATAAAATGAATTGATCTTTCACACTTCCTTTGATTTGCTGCACCATCTCATCAAAAAAGAATTGTGAGAAGCAGTAAGGCTTGTTGTAAACCAATGAAACCATGCGAGACTGCATTTTGTGGTTCATGGTGTCAAACCCGACCTTCTTTGGTCCGAACGAGACCAGCAAAACGTGCATCAAATATCGCTATTGGCCGAAGAGATAACTTTTGGTGTACTGGGTGTGGGTGACATCCCCACCATAACCCATGCGATGAACTCGCCAGCACGCATCTCGAGTGGGAATAAGGTCGGGCCATTATGCTGAGCCTCCGTACCCAGCTGAAGAATTATCCGAAGATAAGCAGCCGTAAACTGGATCTTGACCCCATTGACAGTGGATCGGATGACCGGAGGTTTTGGTCGACAATCATAGACCGCATTAGTCCAAAATTGATGTAGATAATCGATTCGCAACGTCGGTGAATGGGTTAGAGCAAAGAAAACCCGCGAGCGCATCAGAAATTCCAAGATGCCTCGGTATTGCTCGGTGGCTAGATCTGCAAGATCAAATGAGATCGCAAGATTGTGCTTGTTGTGAAATTGCCTCACTTGATCAGCCAGTTCTGCAAAATAGACAAGATGCACCAAAGATAGATAATAATAATGTTAGTTATAAACGTTAATCAATCTAGAACCCTGCAACGAAGATTCTACAATTAAAATAAGTTATAATACATTATTAATGAAAAACATATTTTGCAAACAAATGTAAGTTCGTACGTACCTAAAACCATGTGTAGGAATCCTCTAGTAAACAAAACGTTAACTAAACGAGTATTACAAATACGTTTACAACACTAAATAAGCTTTATTGAATATAACTTTGTATTATATTCGAACTAAGACAATATTACAAAGTATATTCGAACTTGCTTCCTGGAAACACAGTTCTCAAAAGATTACAAATGACAATTTCGAACTTTGTATTTATAAGCAGTTAAGTTCGTACGAACTTAGTAGCTTCTAAGTTCGTACGAACTTACCTAAGTTCGTACCTACTCCTAAGTTCGTTCGAACCTACATAAATAGATAAACAAAACTAAGTTATTAATTACAAGGATTAACTACAAAGACTAAATACAAACTAACTATTACAAACTAGAAGCTGTTGTCACAAAAGATGCACTAACAAACACCAATCACTTTGAACAGCAAGATTCAAGATACATCTAACCTTATACTAATCTATCCCTTTGCTACTAATCTAGCCTTATACCTTTCTATCTTCCCATTAGACTTCTACTTTATTTTGTATATCCCTTTGCGTCCTATTGATCTTTTGCTAGCTGGCAGATCAGTAATAATCCATGTATTATTTCTATTTAAAGCTTCCATATTATCATTCATAACATCAAACCAATATTGGTTTTAGATGCTTATTAATAAGATTGAGGTTTTATTGACTTATCAAGATTAGATAAAAAATTTATTATAAGTAGATTGATTAGAATAACATACATAATTGTGTAAGGGATATTTAACATTGGTTTTGACTTCAAACTCTTTTATTTTAAATGGAAGGTTTTTGGTCTAGTTGATCTTTGGAGACCAGGTCCATCTTCTATATCATTATTAGAACTTTGTGATGTTTCATAATTGGCCTCAAATAAAGTTATTTAAGGCTCTAGTGTTGTAGTGGTACTATTGTCTCTAGATGAATTATTATCATGGAGATTTTGATCACTACCACTACCCTCACTAACTATTGTGTCTTTCTCTTTATCATTGGGACTTAACGAGTTATTTGGAATGTAAAGATTATAATCAAAAAAATTTGAGTGATTTAAATCACTTTGTAACCCAATGACTTGTTTAGTAGAAGGTTTTAGTTTAAATGGAAATACAGTTTCGTAGAACTTAACATCTCTTGATAAAACCATCATTTTACTTTCAAGACTAAAAAACTTATATTAATTCAAAAGTTTTGTATAACCCACAATAACACATTGTTCAAATCTTTTGCTAAACTTGTCACTTTTATTTAAAATTGTTTCATAACAAAGACACCCAAACACTCTCAAATAAGAGAGACTTGGTTTATGATTGTAAAGCATTTCAAAAGGAGATTTTCCAGTAAGTAAAGAAGATGGAAGTCTGTTAATTAAGTATGTTGTAGTTAGAATACACTCATACCACATATTTACAAGGAAACCCCCTTGAAACAACAAAGACCTAACAACATTTAGTAAACGTCTATACTTTCTCTCAGCAATACCATTTTACTGAAGAGTATAAGCACAACTAGTTTGATGATCTATACCTTTCGAATTACAAAACATTTCAATGTTGTTGTTAATAAACTCAGTACCACTATAAGTTCTTATAATTTTAACAGAGTTTTTTTCAAATTGAGTATGGATGTAAGTCACTAGATCTTGGTTCGATAACAACGTTATCTAAAAGTATTGAGGTACGGAATCCCTCAATATGTTTGATTAAAGTTTATATAACTTATCTATTAATTAAAGGGCTTTGTTTTGATAATTAACTAGTGTTAATCCTTCAATACCTAGCCTTTAATATAATAATAATATCTGGGCACAGAAAACGAGGTGTGTGTGTAATTAATGCTGAGAGTGATGTAAGGCACGGATACCAAGAAATGACCTAAGCATTTCTATTTATATCCATTTCAACTCGGAGGCCATGGGCTTTGCGAGTTGACTCAACTCGTAGCCCATGGGCCTTGCGAGTCCAGATGGGTTGCGAGCCCAGATCTCAGCTCGCAATTATAGATAACCTGCGAATCTAGATCTCATCTCGCAGGTCTAAGCCTACGACTTGAGATGGGCTGCGAATTGAGATCTCATCTCGCAAGTCTTATGACTTGCGACTTGAGTTCTCAATTTGCAATTCAGTCTTTAGTTTGTATTCGTTACTTGACTAATATTTTTGTATTTAATCAAACAATAATAACAAACTAATATCTTATATTTACAAATCTAAACCAATGTACAAACTTGATAATAATTACACCAGTCCTATTACAAGCTAGAGCTGTTGTCACAAAATATGTCCCAACAGACTCCCCCTTGACAATAGCTCTAGCGTCGTTATCTTCATCTTTGTCTTTGGTCTTCACTTGTAAATTTTGCCTCCCATATGTATCTTCAGTCTAACACAAGTCTTTACCATCATTTGATAATCTCGTGCAAGATCACCCCATATTTCAGTCGTCAAGATCCTGTTTTCATTTAACTTTAACGTGTCCTTCTTCGATAGATTCATCAGGTGTCGATGGTTGTAGATGTAACATCCCAAAGTTTGAAAGGAATTTCGGAATTTAAAATAAAGTTTATGAATCCTACGAGCTATTTGTTGATGTCTCGAGTTAGAATTTGCACGACATTAAGATTTGGGTTACATGTGGGATTTAATGTAAGATTGAGGAGCTTAAGTGTAATTAACAATTTATATATATATATATATATATTAAAACTCTTCTAAATACTTCAAAACATTTCCAGAAGACTCAAATTTCGTTCAATTAGAGAGAAAAACGAGTTTTAGAGAGAGAAACGAGTTTTTAGAGAGAGAAACGCCTAATTCAAGTTGAAAATTGAAGATTTGAAGGATTGGAACCGTGATTAAGGTAAGATTATGTTAGTTGATGTTATTATTAAGGTTTGAACGGGTTAATTTGGTTAAATCGAGCTTTGATTGTGAAAAATTCGGTTTTGGGGTCGGCTGTGTTCGTCCTGCGAGTTGAGTTTCAGTTACGAGTTGACTTTGCGAGTTGACTTGCGAGTTGAGTTTCAGTTGCGAGTTGAGTTCAGTTGCGAGTTGAGTTTCAGTTGCGAGTTGAGTTCAGTTACGAGTTGAGTTCAGTTGCGAGTTGAGTTTCAGTTGCGAGTTGAGTTTCAGTTGCGAGTTGAGTTCAGTTGCGAGTTGAGTTCAGTTGCGAGTTGACCTGCGAGTTGACTTGCGAGTTTTCAGTTCAGTTGAGTTGCGAGTTGACCTGCGAGTTGACTTGCGAGTTCAGTTCAGTTGAGTTGCGAGTTGACCTGCGAGTTGACTTGCAAGTTCAGTTCAGTTCAGTTGAGTTGTGAGTTGACCTGCGTGTAGACTTGCGAGTTCAGTTCAGTTGAGTTGCGAGTTGACCTGCGTGTTGACTTGCGAGTTCAGTTCAGTTGAGTTGCGAGTTGACCTGCGTGTTGACTTGTGAGTTCAGTTCAGTTCAGTTGAGTTGCGAATTGACCTGCGAGTTGACTTTTCAGTTCAGTTCAGTTGAGTTGACTTGAGTTGAGTTGACTTTTGCGAGTGGACTTTTGCAAGTTAAAATTTGTGATGCACCTTGTTGTAGCGGCTTTAAAATAGCGTTGCTAAGTTGTGAAATATAGTTTAAATTGTATCTGTTTGTGTACAGACCAGTGTTCAGACGTGAGAGACTAGAGGTTGCAGAATTTCACGTACTTCGAAGTAAGTAATAGGGGAATATAAATTAAATGAAAATATCTAATTGTGGAAGTACTTGAGTGTACTTAACTGTTGAAGTACTTGAGTGTACTTAATTATTGAAGTACTTGAGTGTACTTAATTGTTGAAATACTTGAGTGTACTAGATTGTTAAAGTACTTGAGTGTACTTGATTATTGAAGTACTTGAGTGTACTAGATTGTTGAAGTACTTATGTGTACTTGATCATTGAAGTACTTGAGTGTACTAGATTGTTGAAGTACTTGAGTGTACTAGATTGTTGAAGTACTTATGTGTACTTGATCATTGAAGTACTTGAGTGTACTAGATTGTTGAAGTACTTGAGTGTACTTGATCATTGAAGTACTTGAGTGTACTAGGTTGTCGAAGTACTTGAGTGTACTAGATTGTTGAAGTACTTGAGTGCACTGCATTCAGATTTCTTGAGCGTACCGTATTAATTCAGTGATTGGCCCTCTTATGCTGAGTGATCATAAATGGCCTAGAAGTATAATCGTGAATCTTTACTGAGCCGAGTAAATATAAACGGTTATAGTGTTTTATAAGATTGTTATCTTTATACTGATGTAATCCTGTTACTTACTAAGCTTGTGTGCTTATCTATGTTGTTGTTGCTGTTTTATTACAGGTGGGTCGAGTAGAGGGATAAAGGGTTCAGGGAAGGAACCTCAGCGCGATTAGTGGTGGGCTTACTACGGCTAGTAGTAAGCGTTTACTCCCGTTAAATCATGCTCAGATATCGAGGGAGTCTTTTTGAGAACTCACATTTTGTAATAACTATAAAACATTGTAAAGTTCGTGTAACGAATGTATGATACGTATTTATATATGTGTTTAATTATGTTTAATGAGTTCAAAAAAAAAAAAAAAAAAAAAATTGTCTTAAACAAACGGGCGTTACAAGTTGGTATCAGAGCATTGGTTTAAGGGATTCGAGTATTCACCATTATTGAGTGCTCGGACTTAAACCGTGATTTAGTATATGTATTTTATTATGTGATTGAGAATTGTACATATATTTATATGTGCATGGTTTATGTGTTATGTAAAGTTGAACCCAGTGACCGAGACATTATGTGGGGGCTGTAGAGATGCGTGACTGTGATGTGACAACCCTTACGTCTGGCCAACGTAATAGTTATCACATGACCCACGTAAACCTACAGGAATCACATGACGTCAAGGGGGCCTGGTTGAGATTCTGGATGTTGTGAAATGTGTATGAGGCAGAATAGTGTTAAACTATGAAAGCCTTACTGAAATTAATTAATTGAGCTTTGTGGAAATTTTCAGTATATAAAGAGCTCATTAAAGTAAAGATGTCGGGTGATCAAGAGGTTAATCCGGGAGAGGGTTCTGGTGTAAAGAGCCCCAGAGTGAATGTAGAAGAAGTTTTTAGGGAAGAGATGAAAGAGATAATTGCCGAAGAGGTGGCAAAGGCTCAAGAAAAATCTCTTGCTTTCTTGCTGGATCATATTTCAGCAACTATTAAAGAGGTTGTAGCTGAGGAGATTCAAATTAGAATGACAGAGAGAGAGGAAGAAAAAGAAGAGAGAAAAAGGTTCAGCTACAAGGAATTTCTGGCGTGTAATCCGCCTGAATATTTTGAAGAAACAAATCCCATTAAGTGTCACAGGTGGGTGTCTGAAATAGAAGGTGCATTCGATATTTCTGAATGCCCAAGCCGTTTAAAGGTGAAATTTGGATCGAGCGTACTGAAAGGGAGAGCTAAAGAGTGGTGGGACGTTCAACGTCAATCTAAAGGGGCAGAGGTTGTCAACAATATGAGCTGGGATGAGTTTAAGAAAGTGTTTGAGACGGCTTTTTCACCGAATGCTGAATTGACAAAGATTCGGAGGGAATTTTTGTATATGAAACAAACTACTGAGACGGTGAACGGAATAACGGGAAAATTTCTTGATAGAGCACGTTTCTGTCCGGAATTTATTGAAGATCAGCGGAAGCTGATGAATCAATTTCATGAAGTGTTGAGGAAGAACATACGTGAATTTGTTGACCCCGATCGTTGGGGTAGTTTTGAAGAGTTTGTGAATGAAGCCAGGAAACGAGAAATTGAAATTAATAGAGGCGACGATGATTCGTCAAAGCGTAAAGTTGAACAAGCTGGAGGTTCTTCAAAGAGATTCAAGCCAGAGAATGTTAGGAGAGAAGAACGACGTGACGTACCAGAATGTAAGAGGTGTCACAGGAGACATTTGGGAGAATGCAGGGCTGAGAAGAAAGTGTGTTATAGATGTGGGAAAGAAGGCCATTTTGGGAGAGAGTGTCCCGAGTCGGTTCGTGTATGTTTTAATTGTTATGAGCCGGGCCACATAAAGTCTGAATGTCCAAAGCTGAGAGCCCAACCTCCAACAATTGCCCAAGGGCAACCAATGAGAAAAGGGATGAACGAACCGATGAGACCTAGAGGTCGATCTTTTCAACTTACAGCTGAAGAGGCTAGGAATGCCCCAGATGTTTTAACGGGTACTTTTCTTGTAAATTTAAAGCCCGCATATATTTTATTTGATTCAGGGGCTTCTCGGTCTTTTGTGTCTGAGATCTTTAGCCAGGATTTTTCTAATTCATTAAGTGAATTAGATGCTCCATTAGATGTGGAAGTGGCGGATAATAGAGTTATTCGTGTGATTAATGTTTACCGTGGGTGTAAACTGGTAATTGGTGAGGAGAATTTTATGATTGATCTAATTCCCATGAGAATGGGTGAGTTTGATGTGGTGATAGGTATGGATTGGCTTGGAAAGTATGGAGCCATAATCCAATGTGAAAAGAAAGTTATTTGTGTTGTGACGCTGAGTGGAGGTGTAATAAAGATCTATGGGGAAAAGCCCAGATCATCGTTATCTACTTGTAAGTATGCTCGGATTAAGAAATATATGTCGCATGGCTGTCATGCGTTTTTGGTGTACGTTGTTGATGGGCAGAAACGGGAATTGAAAATTTCTGATATCCCTGTTGTGAGGGAGTTTCCAGACGTTTTTCCAGATGAATTGCCGGGTATTCCACCCGACAGGCAAGTAGAGTTTCGAATTGAATTGACGCCTGGTGCTACCCCCATTGCAAAGACTCCTTACCGACTGGCTCCGTCGGAGATGCAAGAGTTGATGAATCAACTTCAAGAGTTATTAAGTAGAGGGTTTATCCGCCCTAGCAGTTCACCGTGGGGAGCACCGATATTGTTTGTGAAAAAGAAGGACGGGAGCATGCGTATGTGTATTGATTACAGGGAGCTGAATAAGGTTACTATTAAAAACAGGTATCCTTTGCCAAGAATTGATGATCTGTTTGATCAACTTCAAGGTGTAAGTTTCTTTTCAAAGATCGATTTGCGGTCTAGGTATCATCAGTTGAAGGTCCAGGAGGAGGATGTGCAAAAGACTGCTTTTAGAACGCGTTATGGTCATTTTGAATTCGTGGTAATGCCTTTCAGTCTGACTAATGCACCAGCAGTTTTTATGGATCTTATGAACCGAGTGTGCCGACCAATGTTAGACAAGTCTGTTATCGTGTTTATCGATGACATATTAGTGTATTCGAAAACGGAGGGAGATCATGGGGTACATCTGCGACAAATGTTGCAAATATTAAGAGCCGAGAAACTGTATGCAAAGTTTTCAAAATGTGAATTCTGGCTTCGCGAAGTTCAATTTTTGGGACACGTGATTAATTCTGACGGAATTAAAGTGGATCCAGCTAAAGTTGAAGCAGTAATGAAGTGGGATCCCCCAACAAATCCCACTGAGGTGAGAACTTTTCTGGGTTTAGCAGGTTATTATAGACGATTTATTCAGGATTTTTCAAAGATTGCAACCCCATTAACAAAACTTACCCAGAAGAATGCTAAATTTGATTGGAATGCAACGCACGAGCGAGCCTTTCAAACCCTGAAAGAGAAGTTGAGTCAAGCTCCTATTTTAGTACTTCCTGAAGGTACAGATGATATGGTTGTTTACCGCGATGCTTCCCGAATCGGACTGGGATGTGTATTAATGCAGCGAGGAAAGGTCATTGCTTATGCTTCTAGACAGTTGAAGGATTATGAAAAGAAATACCCAACTCATGACTTGGAATTAGCAGCAGTGGTTTTTGCTTTAAAGATTTGGAGACATTATTTATATGGAGTGAAGTGTACAATATACACAGACCATAAAAGTCTAAAGTATTTCTTTGACCAGAAAGAGCTAAATATGCGTCAGAGAAGATGGCTGGATTTAGTAAAGGATTATGATTGCGAAATACTATACCACCCGGGGAAAGCAAATGTGGTTGCTGATGCCCTTAGCCGAAAAGCAACACATTGTCCTTTAAGGATTAAGTCCCTTAGAATGACGGTTTTACCAAAGCTGCATGAATTGATTAAGGAATCTCAGAATCAAGCCTGGCAAATAGGTAATATGAAAAGGGAACGTATTAAGGGACAGGAACAGAATCTGGTGGATGATTCAAGAGGTTTAAAGACCCGATTTGGAAGAATTTGGATTCCCTACTCCCCTGAGTTAAAAGAGATGTTGTTGGACGAGGCACATAAGTCAAAATATTCAATCCACCCTGGTGCTACAAAGATGTATCGTGATCTGAAAAGAGATTACTGGTGGCCGGGAATGAAAAGAGAGATTGTTAAATATGTAGAGAAATGTTTAACATGTTTGCAAGTAAAGGCAGAACACCAGAAACCGTATGGGAAGATTCAGCCGTTAGAAATTCCCGTTTGGAAGTGGGAGCACATAACTATGGATCTCATTACTAAGTTACCAAGGACGCCGCACCATCATGACGCGATTTGGGTAATAGTTGATAGACTGACTAAAAGTGCTTTGTTTTTAGCAATAAGAGAGTCATCATCTTCGGAAGTGTTAGCTGATTTATATATTCGAGAAGTCGTGGCGAGACACGGAGTGCCGGTGACTATTGTTTCGGATAGAGATAGCAGATTTACCTCAAGGTTTTGGGCGAGATTTCAAGAAGAAATGGGTACTCGTCTTAACCTAAGTACAGCTTATCACCCACAAACCGACGGCCAAAGCGAAAGAACGATTCAAACGTTAGAGGACATGCTGAGAGCATGTATAATTGACTTTGGGGGTAGTTGGGATACACATCTGCCATTAGCTGAATTTTCTTATAATAACAGCTATCATTCAAGTATAGGGATGCCGCCCTATGAAATGTTGTATGGGAGAAAGTGCCGGACTCCGCTCTGTTGGGATGAAATTGGTCAAAGAGAATTGGCTAGTACAGAAGTTGTTTAAAAGACAACGGAGAAAATCAGTCAGATAAGAGAAAGATTAAAAGCCGCCCAGGATAGACAAAAGTCTTATGCAGATAACAGGAGACGTCCCATAGAATTCCAGGAAGGTGATAAAGTGATGTTAAAAGTTTCACCCTGGAAAGGCATTATCCGTTTTAGAAAGCGTGGGAAGTTAGGTCCACGATTCATTGGGCCATTTAAAGTGTTAGCAAGGGTAGGAAAAGTGTCGTATCGACTCGAGTTACCTAAAGAATTAGAGAAAATTCATAACACTTTTCATGTATCGCATTTGAGGAAGTGTTTAGTTGACGAAACGGCTTATGTTCCGTTAGAGGAGATTGAAGTGGACGAGAAATTGAATTATGTAGAAGAACCGATTAGCATCATGGATGAGAAAGTGAAAAAGTTGAGAAATAAAGAAATAAAGATGTTAAAGGTTCAGTGGAAACACCGTAAGGGCTCGGAATTCACGTGGGAACCGGAAAATGAAATCAGGATCCTGATCAGCGGCTTTTCTTTTTAATTTCAGTGCTGGATCCATAATCAACTTTGACCCTTGACGAATCATGCCGACTGGAATCCCGGAGACAGACCTAGATGGTCGAGTCTCATCATCATCAGATTCAGAATCAGAAGCAGAAGCAGATTCTCCATCTCTTCCCGATGGACCAGCATCACCAGATGGCTCAGCAAGTAGAGTCGGTCCAGAAGTACTCGGACCCTCAGCCGAATATTGAGCTACATCTCTCAAGATCGGATCAGTGGCATCATCATGTTGTACCAAAACATCTTGCACCAGCTGTGCAGCAACTTCAGGATCCACCTGTGGCCCAGGTTGGTTTACCTGATCCAAAACCTCCTCAATCAGCTCCTGTGGCTCAGGTACAGTTGCAGCCACATCAACATCAAGCCAACCGTGATTCGGTGGCGCTACATACTGAGGATCGATCAGAAAACCAAATAATTCAGTCAACTGGGCTGCATCTCAAGACGTCGCGAGGTCTGCATAAACATTGCATTATAACCACGAAGCCCAATAGTATCCAGATGAATATCTGGTTGAATAACCAGCAAATTAGGGAGATTAGCCTGAATGATCAGCATACAAAATCTCGGATAGATCATAAACTGTGATCTAACACCCCCCAAGATCTGTCGAACAAGTTCCCCGAAAATATAATCTGAAAAACTGTATGGTTTGTTGTAAACCAGTGACAGTACTGCTGATAATAGGGAAGGGCTCAGCTCATCATATCCTCCCTTCTTGGGACCAAAAATAGTGACCAAGACGTGCCATAAGAATCTCCATTCTCCGAACACCAGGGCTTTTAAAAATTGGCGTCCACACATTGGCCCGACGTAGCCCATACGTTCAAGTGCTCCTTCGATGAAGTCCGAGGGAAACACTGTAGGTCCGGCTTCCTGATCGACGGTTCCCAACCGTAAAATGTTACGTAGATCAGAGGAAGAGAAAACAACGGGTCAATCGTTCACCCATGTGCAAATCACCGGTGGATTTACAATAGTATCATACTGAATATTAGCCCAGAATTGAGTTAATAGATCTTGTGATAAAGCCGAGGACTCCGTGATAGCATATCGAATCCTCGACCGTGCCAAAAATGAGAGAACTCGAGCAACACAAGATGCACCTCGTGCAGTGACGTCCAAGTCCACGAGCACGTTGTGATGAGCAGCAAACTGTCTAGCCATATCTGTAATAGTGAAAGCACACAAATGTCAGACAATTAGTTTAACATGTATCGATAAACTTATATAATCTACGACTCGTAATTGAACTATTAAGTTATGAAAGTTAATCAACAATTATAGTCGTTAATTATATATATATAGTCAATAGGTCTAACCGTTTGCTTAACCTGTTACAAAAAGTCTCACGTTTGTAAAGATATATATAACTTATTATTAGAAGTCGTAAGTCTTATATAAAGAGTGTATGGTTTTACGTGTTCACATTTAAGTTGACACGACTAACTATAGAACATTTTAACTTATAACTCTTAATCAGGTAATTAATCTAGAGTTCGTAAATTAAAATTAAGTGGTCAACTCGCAGGTCAACAAGTCAACTCACAGAGTTCAACTCGCAGGTCAACAAGTCAACTCGCAGGTCAACAAGTCAACTCGCAGGTCAACAAGTCAACTCACAGAGTTCAACTCGCAGGTCAACAAGTCAACTCGCAAGAGTCAACACGTCAACTTGCAAGTTCAACTCGCAAGTCAACTCGCAAGACCGGGCTGCGAGTTGAGTTTTAAACTCAACTCGCAGGATGAACTGCAAGTATGACGTCAGATCCAAAATTCAATTTTAGCAAGTTTTAAGGCAATCGAGGTATGGCATTTTGTACTAAGTAGTGCGATTAACATAAACCCTAAGGTTTCTTGTCACTTAAGACACTAAATTATAGAATTTGAGCCAACTTATAAAACAAAACCCTTGTATAATAAATACATTGATTTTTGAGTTAAATAATCGGTGAAATCATGTGTTATACCTTAAAATGTTCACAAAGTAGAAGTAGCTACAATGGATGAAATGAAAAATACGGTATGCGGACTGAGGAATCACTAAAAATAGCGAGATGAAACTCGGCTCGTGTCGCAGTTTATTTATTTTTTTTGGGTTCGCAAGAGTTAAAGTCTCAGTTCGCAGGTATGTGTGGTTTGACTTGTGAACTTGCAAGTATTTATACCCTGAGGACTCGGCTCGCAAAATTCACTCAACTCGCAAGTCAAGTCGATTCGCAAAACAGAAAGTCAGTTCGCAAGTTTGACCAGAAAGTCAATTCGCAAGATTGACCAGAAGTCAATTCGCAAGTTTGACCAGAAAACATATTTTAATCCCACAAAATAAACAAGTCTAAAATAAAATTATTTTTCACTTGTTTTGAGAACGTTAAACAACACGAATGACAACATCATAAAATAAAATAAAATAAGATAAAATAAAATAAAATAATAAAAATAGGAATAAAAACATAAAATAAAGACGACAAAGATTCATGATAAACATTGGTATCAAGTACCCTTGTATTAATGAAACAAATAAACGAACGAAAAATAAAAGAAATACATCCTAAAAGAGGGCGTTAAAAATTTATCAGCAGTGGGATCATATTAGAAAGAAAACAGCTGAACTAATTGTTGATTAAGAAGTCTTAGAAGATTGTGAGTATACATACCTTATGAAATTTACAATTAGTTACAAAAAACTTACAACCTAACCATTTATCAACTTAAATTTATAAAAGTATAACTTGGCTACCATGCTCCATAAAATATAACATGATTCATCAAAATGAAGCGTTTAATTATCATAAACAGTTCAAGATGATTACCTATATTATGATCCACATAAACAAAGTCTACAATGATTTCCTAGAAAACCGTTATTTTTGGTATGCATATTACCTAATGTGATCCAAATACGCCATACTGAGAATTCAAGTAGAACACATAACACTGTATCTTTCACATTCAATGTAGAGGTTACTAAATGATGTTCTTTTCGAAATTAATACCTTTGATTTATTTTAAAATTGACAAACATCAAACCTTTTTTGAAGATACTAGTGGTTCTAGATCTGTACTTAGTACAACAGAAGATCCCTTAATATAAACAAAACAAATTTGAGACCATTGGCAAAACTAAAGGTTTCAGATCTGTACTTAGTACAACAAAGTCACCAGTAGTTTTACTAATAACCATAACTCTTACTATCTGTCTTGATGTATATTTATAGATCTTTGATAACAGTGTATGGTTAGACTATCATTCAACAATTAAGACTTATGTCATACGTCATATAGCAGATCACACGAGATAACACATAGGAGAATTATTACTTATTAGATGCTCAGAAATCAAAGCAGAATTTGCCTACCAGTATATCATATAATGAAGCTGTCTAGATCTAAAGTTTTCGAAGTAAAATATAACGTGTGGAGAAGGGTGTATACTAAAATAAAGATAAGTCCTGGTTGTAAAGATGTAAAGTTAATGTAACTAACTGGAACCTACTAACACATCTAACTTAGGACTTTTACTTATTATTATTAAGCTGATTCTTCTAATGTACTATCATTTCCCAGCAGATAAACACTTAACCCTTTTATCGGAGGTGATTCCCCTTAGGTAACAAGCAAATGAATGCCATACGCCTTCTCCCCCTTTTTCTTAAATAAAAGAAACTACTAACTAAGACATAAGAACCCTATGGAAGACTAATCACTCTAGATTTCTCATTCCATTCAATTGCACCAATTTCTCAAATCGAGCTCCGTCGAATGCTTTGGTGTATAAGTCTGCTAAGTTATCCACAGATGGAACCTTAGCTAACTTTATCAGGTTCTTCTCGGCACAATCTCTGATAAAATGATGACGAATATCAATGTGCTTCGTCTTGCTGTGCTTTACAGGGTTGTTAGTAATTGACATGGTGGATTCGTTATCAATCATCATTGGAGTATTTGTTAAATTTAACCCATAATCTCGCAGTTGCTGTTGTATCCACAAAACATGGGAACAACAGCTGCCAGCAGCAACATACTCAGCTTCACATGTAGAAATGGCGACTGAGGTTTGCTTCTTGCACTGCCAAGACACTAGTCTACCTCCTAAGAATTGACATCCACCAGTTGTAGACTTTCTATTCTGATTGCATCCTCCATAATCAGAATCAGTGTAAACCACAAAATCTAAGTCTCTATCAGTTGGATACCGAAGTCCCAGCTTAGGCTTCCCTTTGAGGTAACGTAGGATTCGTTTAACGGCTTGCATATGAGACTCTTTAGGAGTAGCTTGATATCTTGCGCAGACACATACTGCAAACATTATATCAGGCCTCGATGCAGTAAGATACATTAGTGATCCAATCATGGCCCTATAAAGAGTATGATCCACGTCTTTATCACTCGATGTATCAGGACCAATTCCATGAGCTTCCGGAATGGGAGTGTGATAAATTCTAGCTTCATCCATCTTGAATCGTTCTAGTAGTTCATTTGTATACTTAGTTTGATGAATGAAATACCCATCTTTCTTTTGATCAACTTGCAATCCTAAGAAAAATGTCAGTTCGCCCATAGCGGACATCTCAAACTTATTCTTCATGACTTGTTCAAATTCACTACACATCTTTTCGTCAGATGACCCAAAGATGATATCGTCAACATATACTTGAACAAGTAGAAAGTCTCTCTTTTTCCATTTGACAAAGAGTGTACTATCTATTCTTCCTTTTGTAAAACCATTCTCAAGAAGATAAGTAGATAGTGTCTCATACCACGCTCTCGGTGCTTGATGTAATCCATATAGAACCTTATCAAGACGATATACTCTATCTGGATACTGTGGATCAGTAAATCCCGGTGGTTGAGAAACATACACCATTTCTTTGACTTTGCCATACAAGAAGGCACTCTTAACATCCAGCTGAAAAACTTTCATTTTCTTTGAAGCTGCAAATGCTAAGAATAACCTAATTGCTTCAAGCCTAGCCACAGGTGCAAACACTTCATTATAGTCAATCCCCTCTTGTTGATTGAAACCTTGAACAACTAGACGAGCTTTATTGCGAGTCACGATTCCCCGATCGTCTTTCTTGCACTTAAATACCCATCTAGTTCCAATTGGATATTCACCAGGAGGTAAATCAACCAATTCCCATACTTGTAACTTAGAGAACTGAGACAGTTCTTCCTGCATTGCTTCGACCCACGAATTGTCCTTCAAAGCTATTTGCACATTCTTAGGTTCAATTTGTGAGATAAAGCACGAATATAGACATAGATTTGTAATCCCTGTCTCTTTCATTTCAGCATACAAGCTTGAGTGAGTTGATGTACTAGCTTTCGATTGATTCCGAGTTTGAATAGGAGAATTTGGATCACCGATGATATCATCAATCGGATGATTCCTATTCAATCTCGTTGAAGATATAGGTTTAACTGGTATATCAGCTCCTAAGTTAGTATCGATTTCCTCCAATGGTGGTATAACATCATTAGTAGTAGATATCCTTAATTGTCTCAGAGGAGGAAGAATATCATCCTCAACAATTTCAAAGTCTACATTCTCTTGAGATATATCAACATGAGGTTGTTGTGACTCAATAGTTGAAACTTCATTAGAATCAACCATAGTCCTAATTCCAGACGTTTGAACATTCGATGTTGGAGAAGGAGTAAGATCTTCATCTCCAGACAATAAATGCTCAGGTATCTCTGAATTACTGACATAGTCACTGATAGGGACTTTAAATGACTTGAAGAGATCTGAATAATCAAATTGCCAATCTAATCCCTTATGTAAGTCATGTGTGTAGCTCGTAACTTCAATGTTATAAACGATTTCCACACGTCCTGTAGACTTATTGAAGACACGTTTGTTTGGTGAGTTAGGCACATAACCTAGGAAATATCCTTCGTCAGCCTTCTCACCAAATTTTGGTTGATGGCTAGTCTTCAACAAAGTGCATGAAACTCCAAAGGGTTCAAACCCTTTTAAGTTAGGTTTCTTATTGTTTAAAAGCTCATAACAAGTCTTGTTATGCTTTTTAATCGTAAGAACTCTATTGAGAACATGACATGCAGTATTCACTGCTTCTGCCCAAAAGATGACCGGAAGCTTTGAATCTGCAAGCATTGTTCTAGCTCCTTCAATCAACGTTCTGTTCTTCCTTTCAGCAACACCATTTTGTTGAGGTTCATACGGTGCACTGAATTGATGTTGTATCCCTTTGCTTAAGCAATAGATATTGAACGTTGAATTCTTGAACTCTGTTCCATTGTCACTACAAACTTTCTTAACTCTTGTTCCATAGATATTCTCAATTAGATCTAAAAACTCCATAAGAATACCAGGAGTTTCATACTTAGATCCCAAAAAGAACACCCAAGAGAATCTAGAAAAATTGTATGTGACAACCAAACAGTACCATTTGCCACCTATGCTTCTCTTGCTTATTGGGCAAAAGAGATCCATATGTAGCAACTCAAAAGGCGAGGAAAAAGAATTTACAGTTTTAGATTTGTGTAGTTTTTTATGCTGCTTTCCTTTCATGCAAGGTACACACTTGTCTTCAAATGCAAAACTCTTCTGTGGTACACCCAGAATTAACCCATTTTTGGTTATATAGTTTATTTTTCGAAAGCTTAGGTGTGCCATTTTCCTATGCCATTGGAGTGAGTCTGACTCTGAAGCCTTGGATAAGAGACATGTAGACTCCATTGAAGTAATAGGAGCACTCATGTTGATAGCATAAATGTCCTTCTTCCTTGGAGCCCTCATCAGTATCCATTTTTCGGGAATAACAAAACCCGGCTTCAGGACTAAGGCCTCTTTCTCATTGAAGAGTACATGGTGACCTTTATCACAGACTTAGGAAACACTCACTAGGTTGTACGTTAGTTCTTCAACATAATTCACATCCTCTATAGTCAAAGTTCCATTTGAGACTTTTCCTTTCCCAGTAATTACTCCTCTTTTATCACCAGTGAAGTGCACTCCTTGTTTCAATCCTCCTTTGAAGTCTTTCAGGAGACTTCGAGTTCCTGTCATGTGCCTAGAACAGCCACTGTCAACGTACCATCAATTGTCGTTGGTCACAGTCTGTTCCTGCACACACAAGTTGTACACAATTAGTTATCAAGAGGGACCCAAGCTATTACGGTCTTGGTTTGTCCCTTATCATCTACAAACTTTAACTCTTTAAAGTAACCATCCTTCCCATTAGGAGCTTTGGTCACTTTTGAAGTAGTATGAGCTTGTTGATGATCAGTGGTCTTGGGTCTATGAGATGAATTATTTCCAACCCTCCCTGACACATAACCTTGGGATTTTTGTCCTTGGTTACGATTATAGTTATACCCGTAGTTAATCCCATGTGTACGTGAAGTAGAACCATTCTCATAATGACTATGGTTTCTACTAGGTGTCATAAACCTTGACGGTAAATGATCTTTAATAAAGTGTTCAGGCCGTTTAGGTTTAGGTGGAGAGACACAGTGTGAGGCATCTCTTTTAAGAATATTTACAGGTTTAATACCAATACCTGGTTTGGTACCTAACCTGTCTATATTCACACTAGAGATATTCGATGTCTTATCGTTATTCACTTGCTTATGTGGTGCTTCCAACTTCTTCTTAAGACAGCAAGAAGACACGTGCCCTTTTTGGTGACACTTGAAGCAAGACATCTGCTTACGTGACTTAACTACTTTTCCATTCACCTTTTTAGTCTGATTTGAAACCACTAAAGGTGAATCCTTTTGTTCCTTAATCACCTCATTATTTATATTAGTATCAACTATCATTCCACTCGAGACAAAATGTGCTTTAGGGGATGATTTGTTCTTACTAATGTCAGATGATGGGTCTTTAACAATATCCTTCTTGGTTTTAGATAGCTCAGACTCTTTGGTTAAAATTTCCTAGGCTCAATATTCACATCAGGCATTTCTAAGTCTATAGAAGTAGTAGAGTAATTTGAATTAAAAGGTGGGGGTACATCAGTGTAACCTAAACCAGTCAGATCCTTTACACTACGTTGTGAGCTAATAATATGATCTAAAGTTAAGGAAGATGTCCTATAGCTTTCAAACTTACGATTAAGCTCAACTAACTTCATCTTAGACTCAGATAACTCCTTATCCTTACTAGGAATATTTTGGTTTAACTCATTCAAGTTCAAATATAATCCATCTATTTTAACACATTGTTCATTTATGATGTCACTTAGACTAGTTCTATAGAAGCATCAAGTTGAATCTTTTCTTTTAAAGCTAGTTTATCCTCATTTAACCTTTTTACATCACTTTTAACTATTTCTAGTTCAGATGTCAAAGTTTTGTGAGATTCAGCAAATACAATAACCTGTGTTTGTAAATCAGTAACTAAATAACAAACATCAGCAAGAGTAAGAAGATCAAGACATACTCTTTTCTTGTTTGTCTGAACATCAGCCATATATGCGACAAACTCATCAGGACTCATCTCTTCAGTTGAGTTGATGTAGAGCACATCTTCATCACTCTATTTGACTTCAACCTCAGGCACCTTAACTTGGAATTTGTTGATACATCTTAGTGTGTCTGTCAGTTGGTCGAGTCTGTATTGTGTTTGTTAATATAATTGAGTTAGTTAGAATTACATTTTCTGTGTTATGCGACACAAGCCTTGTGTCGCATTAGTGACCTTAGCGACATAGTTCTTATGTCGCATAAGTCGACCAGTTTAGTATAAATACCCAAATTACAGAATTTTAGAGAGAGACTTTTCACATACTATTCTCTGTGTTTTGAGCTGCTGTATTTTTAGAGAATTTGCATAAGAAATATAAAGTGATTTTGGCATTCTTCTTAATTGTTTAAGCTTTATATTCTTGTGATTATTTTCATCTTACAATTTGATTAAAAGATCACATAGGGATCTACAATTGGTATCAGAGCCATTAATCTAAGGATTTTGGTGGTATCAAATCGTTTAGGTACGTTTTTAATACATATTTTGATTATTTAACATCTAGTTTGGTGTTTGATTTTCATTATAGGTGTTTTGGAGCTGAAACTTGGAGTTTTTAATCCTAAAAATCTAAGCTTTTACGAAGTTTTTCGTTAAAAGATTATCAGGTTTCAAATTTTTTTCGTTTTTGAAGTTTTTGGGATCTGTCAGCGCCGTTTTGCGACACAAGTCTGCGACATTAATTTGTGTCGCTAATAGGGTTTTAGAGACCTTAATCTTTGCGACATTAAAGTTGCGACCTACTTGTTTTGCGACACAAGTTCTGCGCCACAGATACCTTTGCGACACAATATTAGTGTCGCTGTCAGCTCTTTTGCGACACAATCTGCGACACAACATTAGTGTCGCTTTCTCCAGTTTGTAGCAACTTTTTGAAAAGTCTCTCGAGCCCGTTACGATGACCTCTTCTGCATCAGCATCTATTCAACAAGTTGGGGCTATGTTAAAGCATAATAGTGAGGTGGGTTCAACCAATAAACCACCTATGTATACAAATGGAATGAATTTCTCGGATTGGCGTCAGAGATTTGAAGCATTTGTATCTTTCAACGATCCTGAAATGCTGATTTATATGGAAGAAAGGTATGAACGGCCCGGGAGGACCGGTATCTTTGATGGACCTATTCCTGAAAAATCCATTAAGTCTATGACTCCTGAGGAACGTAAGGCCTTTGACACTGAGCGAAAAACCTATTCTGCCATTACCATGGCCTTACCTCAACAGATTTTGAGGCAACTTCGCCATCACAAAACTGCATATGATCTATGGACTGGTTTTGAAAAGAAGTGCGGTGGAAGTGATCAGTACAAACGGAACAAACTGGATCTAGTCAAGAAACAGTTTGAAGTCTTTGATATGCTGCCGGGTGAATCTCTTGAAGATATGTGCAGTCGATATTCACAGCTAGTCAGTGAATTAGTCGAGGGAGGTGTTAATCTCGACAAAACTGATGTAAATAAGAAGCTTTTGGGTTCCTTACCTAAAAAGTGGAATACACGAGTACTGCTGATGGAAAAAGATGAAGACATCATGGATATAGAGCTAGATGATTTAGTTGGACAAATTGCTGCTGATCTTCTAGATATGCAGAAAAAGGAAACCAAGGCTACTGCACACCATCAAAATCCGAAGTTATACGGTTTGGATGTTCCTGCTGCAGCAACTCAAGCTGCTGGTTCTGCATTCTTCTCTGGGGGTTCTGGTAGTTCTGGTGCTCCAAGTACATCTGGTGGATTTGGATATACAAATACTACCTCCTCAAGTGGGGGTGGTACATATTCAAACCTCAAAGGCGCATCTCCTGCAGTTGCTGAAGAACATGCAACTGTTTTTACAGCTTTCTTGTCGGCATATGATGACTTCTTATCCAACAAGAACAGTACTGTGGATCTGACTGAAGAAGACTTTGGTCAAATCGATCAAGAAGAGCTTGAGCGTATGGACTTGAAGTGGAGTATGGCTATGCTCACAAGAAGAGTCAAGAACTTCTTGAAGAAGAGTGGAAGGAAGAATGTGACAGATCATGAAGAGAAAGGTCTGGGTTTTAACAAGAGCAAGGTGAAATGCTACCAGTGTCATAACTATGGACACTTTGCTCGTGAATGTGATCGCAAGAAGAATCCACCTTCCGGTTTATCTAAACCTTCTCAGTACAACTCATCTGATAAGACCAAAAATGATGAGAAGGCGATGGTTTCCGCTGCACTGCTGCTTTCCAACAATGCTTGGGAATTGTCTGATCCAGATGAAGATGATGCAGAAAGAGCACTGATGGCTGAAGTGCATGAGGTAGATGATGAACCTTTATCATGTATTTCGTGTATAAAATTAACTAACCAGTTAAACAGGTATAGAGAGGATACCAAACGCCTTAACACTGTTATTGAAAATTTAAATGAAACAAATGACATGTTAAGAAACAGTGATAAGGCAAGTGGCTTAAAGTTAAAAGCTATTTTAGAAGAGAAAAAAGAATTGAAAGCTAAAATTTTTGAACAACAAGATGAAATTGGTAGCTATGTTGATGTGCTATCATCTGTTAAAAAGGAACTTGTTGAAACTCAAACTGAGGTTCTAAATTTAAAGAAAAAGCTTTCAAACTTTTCTGTCTCCTCTCTAGTCTTTGATGAAATCCTACAGGCACAGAGGACTGATACTAAAAGTAAGGCAGGACTTGGTTATCATCAAGTCCCACCTCCAAAGGACTATCTACCCATGCCTGTCAAGGATAATATCAATGTCTTGATGCCTATCTTTACAAAGATAGATGTCAAACCTGTTCAACCTACAGTTAGCATTAAAATAAGTAAGCCTGAGTTAGTTAAGGCTGAAACTGTCATCACTGCATCTCCACAACCTGAAACTAGTAAGCCCGAGCCAGTTAGCGCTAATACTAGTGAGTCTGAAACAACTAAGACTCAAAAGGTTGAGAAAGTTAAGCCTATTAAGACTGAGATTATTCAGACTGAGTTAATTAAGTCTGAGAATGTTGTTAAGCCTAAGCTAGGAAAGGCTCTTTCTGTGCTTCCTCGTATTATAGAAGAGGAAATTGAAATTAAGGACATAACTGATGAGGAATTCAAACCAATTAAGAAAATTGTGAAGCCTGAAAATTATATAATCACTACTGAAAGAAATGAACAGACTATGTCAAAATGAAAAGGTAAAGCTACGGCTGAATCTCAAAAGAAGATTGTTTCTAAAACGAGTATTCTAAATAAATTTGCTAAAAATACTTCTAAAGCATCACCTGTTGAATGCTCACGTAAATGTGATTGTTCTCCACATGCTTCTTTTGGTCGGTCTCATCGATTCATTCCTCAATCTCAATCTACTGTTGAGCATCGATCTTGCTTCTACTGCAAGAAGCAAGGTCATTTGATAAATGATTGTGCTGTGCTTGCGAAGAAACAGTTTGGGAAACAAGTTTCGCGAGTCTCTAAATTGAAAAATCTTTCAAAGAAATCTGTTTCAATGAAAGGCTCAAAGACTCCTGTCCCAGCTGTCAAAATCAACAAACTTGAGCAAAATAACTTGCCAAAATTAAAGCTCAAAGTTGTTGATACGCAAGCATCCAAACCAAAACAGGTTTGGAAGATTAAAGAATCTTGCAAAGATTCTACATCTGACAATAACTCATCAGTCAAACATTCTAAAATGTTTGAAATAAAATTTTGACTGATGTGGTCGTTGTTGATGATGTCACTGGAGTACCCAAGACTATAAAGGCTTGGGTCTCCATTTCTAACTAATTTACCTTGTTTGTGGTGCCGCAGCAACCTGAATATGTAAAGAATAGTAAATGGTATATTGACAGCGGTTGTTCTCGGCACATGACCGGTGATGTTTCTCTGTTAACTGAAGTTCATGCTTACAATGGAGGTTATGTGGCCTTCGCTGGTGATAAGGGGGGAGTAATTTCTGGTCAGGGTACGCTTACCAATGGAATGGTAAGCTTTGAAAAGGTGAATTTTGTGGAGCAATTACAACACAATCTTCTCAGTGTCTCTCAAGTGTGCGACAAAAAGTACACCACTGCTTTCACAGACACTGAGTGTTGTATATTGAAGCCGGGATTTGTGATTCCTGAAGAATGGGTGTTACTGAGGGCACCTAGGGAGAGGGACACTTATATTCTTGACATGTGTACTGTAGAAACCAAACAACTCACATGTCTTTTATCAAAAGCTCCCGAAAAAGGAATCGTTACTTTGGCACAGGCGTATGGGACATTTGCACTTTCCCAAGATGAACTATCTGATCAAGAATGATCTAGTGCGAGGTGTTCCTAAGCAATCCTTTGGGCTGAATGATCATTGCGTTCCCTGTTAGAAAGGAAAGCAACACAAGAAGTCTCACAGACCAAAGCTGGGTCCCGGTATATATACCCTCGTGTCGCTGTAATTAACTTTAATTACTTGCGACACAACTCAATTTCCTGCGACATAACCTGAATCCTGCGACACAACTTACGGCTGCAAATTTTTCGATTTCTTTGTGCATTTCTGTGGAGTTTTGTTCGATTCTTCACTTGATTCCTGTTCTCCTTCATTATCCGCACCTATAGGTACCATTTTCACACACTATTACTTCGTATTTATGATTATATTTGCATTTAGACTTTCGGTTTTTTAAGTTTTCCTATTTTCGCGAAATTACATGACTTTGAGTGTTTAAATGCATGCATAAATTTTTGAATAATATTCCTGACATGTCAATTTACCCTCGTCGACCGATTAAACTCAAAAACCCCAAAAATTTTACATCTGCAAAATCTGGGTTTCATCGTGTTCTTCATTGCGACATAACCTGCGACACAATGGTTGTGTCGCATGATGTGTTATGTTTATGTCGCATCTTCTTTGCGACACAACATTTTATGTCGCTACTTATGTCGCCCTTATGGCTGCGACACAACTTGTTATGTCGCCTGTTAATCATTAATTTGATTAGATTGCTAAATTGCTACATAACTCGTTATGTCGCACCTGTGATCTGCGACACAACCCTTGTGTCGCATGATATTTTAATTTGACAAATGTCACTTGTTTAAATTGTTTAAATCTAACGGCTTCCAAGTTTACTTTGCTCTTACAGCTATGGTAGATATAAATGTAAACGCTTATTTTTGGGAACCGCGACATAATGTCACGGCTTTTCTTGACGACGATAAAGAATCGGCGACGCCGTATCGCCCGATGATTACATTTCTGCGCCGTTCAAGGATTTATACTGCGATCACGACCACAACCACCATCTACCGTGATCATGTCTCGGATTTCTGGACTAATGCTCATATAAATTCGAATCTTCCGTTTACCAGGATTCTCTCTCGGGTTCATGATCGAGACATTATTATCTCCGAGCAGGTCATTCGAGATTTCTTCCAATTTCCTGATGATTCTGAGATGTTGGTTACTTTTGCGAACTCTTTTATTGCAGGTGGTATGGCTCAGATAGGTTATCCGGGTGTCCCGCGTGATCAGTACCGCAAGGCCTTTCTCACCAAGGTCTGGCGCTATCTGATGCACATTATGATTGTGTGCCTGTTTGGCAGGAAGGCAGGGTTAGATGGAATGAGCTACTCTACAGCTTCTGCTATGCTTGCTCTCATCTACAACAAGCCGTACAACTTTTCTGGTTATATCTTCCGACTACTTGTTGACAACGCCCAGGCAGGGGATGGATAGTGGGCCTTATACCCACGTTTTGTTCAACTATTGATCAATCATTTGCTCCCGGGTCTACCGGGGGCTCCGCACCAACAATTTCGACAGACGCCGATGAATACATGAATTTTCGTGGTGTCCGGTCAGTATGCACGAGGCGCACCGGTCCCGCCTGATGTTCCTTTGTTCGGCCATGTGATAAATGCGTCCTATGTGCCTCCGGAGGGTGATAACTTTGACGATCCGGTTCCTGTTCAAAGGCGGCTGCTTTCACCACCTCCACAGGCGCCTGTTCAACAGCAAGCACCTCTCCAGCAACCACCACCTCAAGAACCGCAACAAACTCTGAATCCCGATCCTCAATATGATGATATTTTTAGGGATATTGATGAGTTATGTCCCTCTCCTCCCAGGTGGACGGGCAAAAGGCCCCGTGAAGATGTCACTTACATTGTCTCTGACGATATTCCTACATCCAGTTGTCCTCGCACCTCTTCTTCTGTAGGGCCTTCTGAAATACAGACTCCAGTGCACCCTCATCCGGATGTGATCAAGCAACTATTGGAACGGATGGAGGCGATGCAAAAAATAGTGGACGATCAAGCTTCACTCATTATGTCACAAGCTGCACTGATAGAGACTCAAATCTCCCAGATTAATGATTTAGAAGATTAGTTTAGGGAGTTTGAGACCCGGTCAATTGGTCCGGGGGAGTCTGTCCCCTCTGGTCCATCATTAGAACCAATTGGACCGGGGTCTGAGTCTGTAAATGAAGATGTAAATATTGATTCAAGTAATGAAATGCCCACTTTAGAGTATTTTCCTGTGCACCAAATACCAGGCCAGCCTAGACCATTGGCTGTTGACTATTCACGTGTAGACCTCTCATTCATACAACGCATGATAAACAAAGTCAATTCTGATTATGAGAATGAAGATTTTGAAGAAAACGATGATGAGAGGAAGGGCTAAATGATGATGAGTTCTATGATGATGCTCCGATAATTGAAACTGATTTTTCTGAAGATGAAGCTGAAGAAGCATCTGAGACACCTGCTGAAGGAACATCGGAGACTCAGGCTCCAGAAACTGAAATGACTAAAACAAGAGCTGAGAAAATTGCCAAATGGTGGCCTCATGGTAAAACTGGGATTCAGGTACCCGTAACTTGTAAATCATACAAGGTTAGTGGGGCGTATACTGGGTTGATAAAGAGTTGGAAGATATCCAATGGTGTGTTTATGATCAAGAGACTAGATGGTATTCAGTACTTCAAGAGATCATTCACCAAGCTGAGCACATTGCCTAAAGGAGTAGTTAATCGTCTTGCTCAGCTCTCTTTGATTAACCCGTCTGGAGATGACCGTGCTAATTTTATCCAAACCACTTTGCAGCGAGCGTACAAAGAAATATAATTTCATCAAACCGACTTTGGGAACTAGGTATATCTATAAGAAAAGATAGACCCAGTGACCAAGCAGCCGATATGCAGAATGCGCTATCCTCCGGCTGACTGTTTGAAGATTATTCCTCTAGGAGCGGTTCCCATTGACTTTTTGAGAAGATTTCATTACTGGGAACTTGATGCTCACACCGGTGAGGCAGTTTTGGTTTTTGTTCCTGATACGGAGCAACCTGAGAGGAACTCGCTCTACGGTTTAAAGAAAGCTCAATTTCGAGTGTTTGATCCTATGAGCTTGATAAATTTGTCATCAAAAGATTTGAGAAAGCTGTTTGATAATCCAATTCGCTTCAATGAAAGAAACGCTGTGAATAAAAAGATTGCATTTCAATTTCAAAGGATTGTCAACGTATGTGTAACACATGGAATACAAGCTGGCGGTGTATTTCCAGCAGGCTGGGTTTGATTGAAGATTTTAAAGACCAAGCTGAAGACACGGGGGAGTTTGTTGATACATCTTAGTGTGTCTGTCAGTTGGTCGAGTCTGTATTGTGTTTGTTAATATAATTGAGTTAGTTAGAATTACATTTTCTGTGTTATGCGACACAAGCCTTGTGTCGCATTAGTGACCTTAGCGACATAGTGCTTATGTCGCATTAGTGAGCTTAGCGACATAGTTCTTATGTCGCATAAGTCGGCCAGTTTAGTATAAATACCCAAATTACAGAATTTTAGAGAGAGACTTTTCACATACTATTCTCTGTGTTTTGAGCTGCTGTATGTTTAGAGAATTTGCATAAGAAATATAAAGTGATTTTGGCATTGTTCTTAATTGTTTAAGCTTTATATTCTTGTGATTATTTTCATCTTACGATTTGATTAAAAGATCACATAGGGATCTACAGAATTCATCAGTTGTTGGCATATAGGATGTAGATTCAGCAGGTTTCTCTTGATCATCAACTTCAGCCATAAAAGCTTGCTCAGACTGAGTAGACCAATCATAGGAATCGTCCATTTGTTGAACCACCAAGACTTTGGAAGTTAAAGTACTTCCCGAGTCTTGTCTTCCATTACCATTATCAACCTTTGGTCGTTGACATTCCCTAGCAAAGTGTCCGTAACCTTGACAGTTATAACACTTAACCTTGGATTTGTCAAACCCTGGTCGATTTCCTACTACCCGTCTACCGGTACGCTTCAAGAAATTCTTAACTCTTCTTGACACCATTGCTAGTTGCCACTGAAGATCCATTTCTTCAAGGTCATCAGGATCAATCTGATCATAATCTTCATCAAATGCAGCTGGATCATTGATCTTACCCTGAATATAATTCTCATACGAAGCAACAAAAGAAGCAAGAACAGATAGTTGCTGTTCAGCAGATTTCACACTCATAGGCATCTTGTGATGCTCTTGAGGTGACTTCTCAGTAGTTTTCCCTTTTGTTTGGCTTCCAGATGAAACGAAAAAGCACAAATCTTCGGTTACCATTTCACCATGTTCATCAGTTTCACCAACAAATAGAGCAGTGGTCGAACTGGATGAAACATTCGAGAGAACAGACTTTCCATGATATAATCCTGGATTCTGTAGTTGATCATAATCTGTATCTCTTGTTTTCTTAGAGAAATCATAACCTCTGAGCTTATCTATAGCTTGCTCCAGAGACATTTTAGCATACCGTTCATCATTGTCTTTAAGCATAATTCCATACACTTCCCATTTGGAAGGTAAACCTTCAATAAACTTGTCGGTTTTCTCCTCATCAGAATAGAAAATCTCACGGTCATCTAGCTCACTCAGTAAGTGGTAGTATCTAGTGGTATAGGCTTCAAGATCCTCTTCTCTAAAAGCTTTAAACACAGTAAACTGCTTTTTCAGAAGATTTTTCTTGCCTGCCTTTACTTGTGGACTCCCCTCGCATCTTTTCTCAAGAGCTTCCCAGAGCTCTTTAGCAGTGTGAAAGGACTTCAGCCGATGATTGATTTCCTTAGGAAGACTCATCTTAATTGAAGAATGAGCCTTATTTTCAATTGTAAACTCCTTTTTCTGGCTATCATTCATCCTGTGATAGGGTACAACCACAATAGCATTCTTAACAACAGCAGTAGGTGCAGCGTATCCATTTTTGATACATAGCCAGATTGTCAAGTCATGGAATCTACAATATGATTCAAACCTGTCCTTCCATCCATAGTAATCCTCAAGTCGGAGCAATTTAGGTGGAACATTAGATTTTCCAATCTCATGGTCCATATCAATCATTCTACTCAAGTCAGACATTGTGAAAATAAAAAATTTAGATTAAACTGCGAGTTCAGTTAATCTCAGCTCGCCACACAACTCAGTTCGCAAGTATTTTTCAGTTCGCAGATGAACACAGTTCGCAGAAGAACTCAGTTCGCAGAGAATTTCAGTTCGCAGAGAAACTCAGTTCGCAGATGAACTCGGTTCGCAGAGAAACTCAGTTCGCAGATAACAGCTGAAACCCTAATCTCAACTCGCGAAATGGCTGTGAAAAACCAAAAAGTGTCAAGAGATTAATTTTTGGCTGTAAAGAGTACTTAGAGCACTAAAAACAACCCAAAATCACTAGTTATATAAACTAAAATCTTGAAACCACAATATCTTAGCCCGAAAGCTCTGATACCAATTGTAAGTCACTAGATCTTGGTTCGATAACAACGTTATCTAAAAGTATTGAGGTGCGGAATCCCTCAATACGTTTGATTAAAGTTTATATAACTTATCTATTAATTAAAGGGCTTTGTTTTGATAATTAACTAGTGTTGATCCTTCAATACCTAGCCTTTAATATAATAATAATATCTGGGCATAGAAAACGAGGTGTGTGTGTAATTAATGCTAAGAGTGATGTAAGGCACGGATACCAAGAAATGACCTAAGCATTTCTATTTATATCCATTTCAACTCGCAGGCCATGGGCTTTGCGAGTTGACTCAACTCGCAGCCCATGGGCCTTGCGAGTCCAGATGGGTTGCGAGCCCAAATCTCAGCTCGCAATTGTAGATAACCTGCGAATCCAGATCTCATCTCGCAGGTCTAAGTCTGCGACTTGAGATGGGCTGCGAATTGAGATCTCATCTCCCAAGTCTTATGACTTGCGACTTGAGTTCTCAATTTGCAATTCAGTCTTTAGTTTGTATTCGTTACTTGACTAATATTTTTATATTTAATCAAACAATAATAACAAACTAATATCTTATATTTACAAATCTAAACCAATGTACAAACTTGATAATAATTACACCAGTCCTATTACAAGCTAGATCTGTTGTCATAAAACATGTCCCAACAATGGACAAGATTAGAAAATATCTCAAAATTAGAAAAAACTTCATCTTTAGTCTTAATCAAATAAACCTAGCAAGCCCCGGTATAGTCATCAAAGATGGTTAAAAAGTACTTGTAATTATCCCTCCTTGTAACTCTATATGGCCCCCATAGATCTAAATGAACTAGATTACCTAGAACATTAGATTTATGATCACTCAAGGGAAATGGTTCCTTTTTGTGTTTGGCCTTATGAAAAGTGTCACAAATATCCATGGTAGATTCTTCATTCCAATTAAGCATGTTCTTAAGAATCTTAAGAACTTGGCTTGCAAGATGTCCAAGTCTACTATGCCACAAATTATAAGACACATAACATTTAGCATTATAGCTAGTTTGATTACCTTTAACACTATTAAACATATATAAACCATCATTCATACTACTAGTCCCACAATCTTCTTTTTCAATAAATTATGAATATAATAACTTTTATCATCAAACCTATAAACATTTTACTATCTATGGAAAGTCTATGAGCACATAACAAATTTACACAATATCGTGGAACAACTAACACATTTTTTAATAAAATGCTATTTGATAATCCTAAATCTCCAACTTTGGTAATAGTGGCTCTTGTTAAATTTGGATGACCAATAGTCATACCTAGTTTGGACACATCAAAAATATTTTTCATACAATTTATAGACCTTTCATATGTTGAAAAGCTCCAAAATATATTATCTAACCCAAATTCATATTCATAATCTTTCCAAAAACATTACCATTAAAGAAGGTTGAAAATTAGAATTAAACTTGAGACTGTAGTTCATAATTATACTTGCCACATTGGCTTGCACATTCCATGAGCTTGGGTTTTCATTGATTAGACTCATTAGTTTAGACATTTGCTCACAAGTATAAGTCATATAGTCATTGTTAGAATTAGACACATAAATGTTACTCTTAGCATACATATTATTATTCCTTTTTACCTAACCAGGAGGATAACCAACAATCTCATAACACCTATCCATATTATGCCCAATTCTATTACACTTAGCGCATTTCAAATTGGGATAAGACCTCTTCCAAAAAAGTTAGAAACCAAGAATGATGAATTTTAAGATTAATTAGAAACACCAAATTGAGAAGAGTTTCCATAAGACTCTTCCCTTTAGATAATTGAAAAGGCAGATTGAACACTTAGCAGAGGTTCACTAGTAAAAATATTGCTTCTTATAGACACATACGAATCATCTAAACCTATTAAGAACTGCATTAATTTGATCAAGTTATTATATGCCTTGAATTCAATATTAGCATGACAATTACATGAGGGAAGTTTGACTAAAGCATCATATTGTTTCCACAAATCATTTAAGTTGTGATAATAATCAGAAACTGATGACCAATTTTCAAAAATTGTATTTAACTTGTCATGCAAATTGAAGGTTATTGAACCATCAATTTTATCATAAGTTTCTTTAAGCTCATCCCATACAGTTTTAACATATTGAGAAGAAAAAACTTGACCAAAAAATAGTTCTTCAGAAATGGAACTTAGAATCCAAGAAAGAACCACATGATTACACATATCCGACTGTATACCAAGAACAACATCATTTTTATGTCTGGTAACTGTACCATCAATAAAACTAGTTTTGTTCTTGGTTCTCAAAGCTAATAGCATAGCTCTATATGCGCCACCAAACCATCGGTTTTGTCACGGCGTTGTCGTCATCGGTTGGGATCGCGGGGTATCCTAAATTACTTACTATGTACTAGGGTTTAGTAAGTAGTGAGTATGACTTAGGTGTAATTCTTAATACTCAACGGCATAGGATCTTAGGGCATAAGTTATCTGTGGAAATCTAGCAAATTTTCTTAAAGTGAGAGGGGTTTTGGTTTTCAGTTACTCTAATCTAATTAATAAAGCAGTAAAATAAAGGGGGGGGGGGATTTGCTAGGTTACTATAGATATAGAGGTGTCCACTATGATGTCGGTTTACGTTGGATTTTGGTAGTTATGATGTTATGGCTTTAGTAGTGGGAAATTCCTATTTCTGAATGAGTCGTTTCCATGAACCTACCACTTATCAGGCTCGAAGTTGTCCATAATCAAATAAGGGGCATGTCACTTGGTGGTGGATACGAAAGGTTATTTAGCACCGGAAATTTTCCCAAATGCTATAACCAACTTAACTTGACATTCATCCTCAAATCATGTTCCTCATTCTCAGACATCAGAGATATATGTATTGATGACATGAATCGTTGAATGAACAATAACATGAACGGGTGTTACCCCACCGGAACAAGTTGGGATGACTTTGTCTAACGGCCATTTAAGTTGTCATCATTCATACATAAAAACTACAACTACTATTCTACTACATTATTATGAACATACAACAATCAAATAATATTCAAAGGCCTAGTCAAGCATTTAACGAAGTAGTGTAATAAATTGATACTGACTAAAAACCTAAGCAACAATCAAACAAGAACATGCAATAGGTGTATGAGGTATTCAATTTTACGAGTCAGGTAAATGAACTATCTAGGCTGTGGATATTCCGAAAGTTCTCTAAAAAATATCCACTATGTGATACCAAATCTAACATATCTCTATTCCCATGTTCCGTGTATCCCACGGACGTAATTCACTAAGGAGAACAGTTGTCATGTTGAATTCAATGATTCTTCTTACACGGAATAATTAAGTGATAGACACCTATAAATTAGATATGTTCATTTAGAGGCAAGGTTTTAACCACAACATGAGTTGGACAGGTAAACAATTGAGATTCGGTTCACATATTCGTATATTAATTAATTATCATGTGGATAGAGTAATAGTATGATCTATTACATAACTATGCCAACGTAAACGTTTATCAGAGCAGACACTTTAAGTTACTTAGCCTAACATGGTAATTCTAGCATGCATTTCTAAATAATAGGTAAAACAAGGCATATTAAATTTAAATGCGTAGATGTAAATAATTAAAACCTGGTATACACGTGGTAACGTTCTAATATCGCAGTGTTCGGAGCAACTCCTTACAAATTACAGGCCATAATTACCATCCTAATTAATTATTAATCTTAGTGATCAATTAATTAATTTGAGAGAGAGGCTGGTGAGAGAGAGTGAAAGAAAATTGTGTGTAATGTGTAAAAGGTGTGTGTAAAAGTATTGGAGAAAGTTGATATATATAGAGGCTTCCCCGAACCGTATTTGACCTTCACAAAATTGACTCGTGTTGCACGAACCGGATCAAGGCATCATTTTTATTGAGATACGGGTTGTGCGAACCGTATACGGTTCATTTGAGCCGTATACGGTTCACATCCAACCGTATACGGTTGGATTAAGCCGTATACGGTTCCATGTGAGCCATATACGGTTGGTTTGGCCCGGATTTGCGGGGTCGTGTACATGTGTGCGGGATCATAAATCGTCGTTTCTTGTTTTCGCTAATACTTCCTCGTTTCTTGTCTGTTTTTAGCGATTCTTGAACCCACATGATTTTAATTTTCTGATCTTCAATTTGGGGTTAATCAAAGATGATTTCCATAAAATTATCAAATAGATGATTTAAACGCGAGCGAATCGCCTTGTGTTGACTTTGCTCCAATTTATTTGTTTTTAGCTCGTTTTTAGTGAATTTTGTAGCATCGTCTTCGTAATTACCTAATTAGCACAATGAAGAAAATAAATGTAATATTTGGTTTAAAATGTTTATTATTTAATCAATATGGACAAGAAAACGTGCATAAAAAGTGACTTTTTACGCGTTATCACTACTCCACACATTATAATTTTATGTACCTTTTAATTTCCATGATATAAATGTAGTACTACTTATATCACTTGCATGAAGGTATAGAGGATCTCCAAAGTCAAGATCACTTACTTGAGTGATCTTAGACCCTTCACCAGTCTCATTAACCATTGTTAATCACATCAAATAATAGACTAGAACACACAATCAAAAAACAAATAGAACACTTGATACATATAGACCAAATATATCAATAAGAAAAAGAAAAAAAAAACAAGCATATGCCTACTAGTTTGCCACAACCAAACCTAAAGGAAAATCTTAGCATTGATCTAGATAGATAAGTTCTCAAAGGGAATCCACCCCAGGTCTAACTCAGAGTCCTCTCTACTACCTTAGAACAACCTAGGTAAATCACACATCAATAATAAAAATAAAGAATGCAATCAACTAGTCAAATAAACAAATCAATAATAATGCACAAGAATGCCTTGGCTATAGTCTAGGTATAAACACCAGAGGGCAGTTGATCCTCTTACAACACCAGAGGGCAGTTGATCCTCTTAAGCAAGAGAACTCCATGGTGTGAGAACCAACTACAACATAAGAGAGTCAAGAGGTGTTATAAAGTACTCCACGCTAGAGAAACCAAGAATGAATAATAACAGCAGAAGACTTTAACGAATCTCTAGAACAACCAAGATATGTAAAGAACTTAGGGTTTCAAGAAAAAACCCTAAAATCACCGGATGAACCTAAACCCTAACTTGAAAATTAGACTTCCGAGAACAAGATCCTATGAAATTAAGATATAACCCTAAATAAATAGATAAACCAAAACCAAGTTCTCAACCCAAAATAAGACAAAATACCTCACTACAAATTCAAAAACACTCAAGATCAATCAACTAATAGGTGATGATCTTATCACTCAACATATACTAGAATTGATCAAGATGATCAAAAACACTAACAAGGGTTATAGAGAATTGAGAGTTAATAAAACAGAAAAATGATTGAATTGCTTTTCAATCTAATTGTGACGAATATATATACTCATATTTTGGAATATGTCACTCTACACCTTCCAGACTGACCATATTAACACTATGCACCCTCCAAACTGAACAAGATGCAATTAAGCTTTCAAACTTTAGAATAAATGCACGTAAATTCTTCATCTTTTATAATTCACAATATAAACCTGCAATAGATTATAAATCACACATAAAAGAAAATAATATACATGAATAAGATTGATAAATACTTTATAATTTTAACAGGGATCATGGATGGTGATTGCAAACATGAATGGCCGTCCAAATCCATTTAACTCTTTTCTTGGTTGACATGGCCCGCCACTACAAGAACAAACACACTCGAGTAGTTGTTGCTTTGTGACTTTGTACCACAAGCTGCTAAAGTTGCACAATTAGTCTCCACATAGATATATTGTACATTATGCTTCATATACAAAAATAAATAAACTTGCCAAAATCACTATAATTCTAGCACTCGACCCTCAGAAGATTGTTAGAATATCAGTCCCTTAGATAATTGTTCCAAAATAACCATCGGTTCCGCTATAAGGTTGTTACAGAATCACTAGGACTGGTATGGAATTGTTGCACTACTAAAGGACTGCGACTGACAACTACTACATCGACCTTTTTCTTGCTTCGATATAACAGTTATAAAATTTAGTAAAGTATTGAATTTGAAGGTGTTAGAACTAAAAATATAGATTGTAAACCTTGTTATAGTAATTAATCATGTGACTAGTCTATGTAGTATAAATAGCTAGTTAGGGTTAATCATTTTGTAAGTTTCCAAGTTCATTATTATAATTACACTTAATAGAAAAACCATTCAAAGGAAACTCTCTCAACTATCATACAAATCATCATAGAATTACTTGAATAATTCTTAACAATTGGTATCAGAGCTTGTGTGATTAAATATTTGAAGGAAAACAGATCGAAATAATCAAGAAATCATCAAAGAAAAAGTCAACAAAAAGTCAACTATTCACAAATTCACAATCAAATTCATCGATCCAATCATGTTATTGAAAGTAATCCGATAGATTTAAACACTATTGATCAAGGAACAAGAATCATGTAACACCCTAAGTTTTATTTCAGAAAACTGCAAAATAGGGGCTTCACCCGTCCGGGTGAAGGGTATTTTAGTCGTGTGATAGTTAGTCCAACGGAGTAGAGGGGTGGCAGAATGTTGAGAAGGTTAAATCACCCGTCCGGGTGAGCCTTCACCGGTCCGAGTGAGGGTCTTTTGTATATGTGTCCTGTCCGGGTGAAATTGAGCAGACTGGGAGCCAAATTCGGATCACCCGTCCAGGTGAGGCCACTTTCCAGCAGATAGTTGATTAACTCTAGAAGGTTAAGAATTTAATATACAAATTTAACACTAAATAACTAAAATAAACTCTAGAACCTACATATACACACATACACTAACACACACATCTCCTGAGGTTTCTAGAATGAGAAGAAGAAGAGAGAAATCAGTGGGATAATATCAAATTGAGTTAAGAAAAAGTAAATTGAAGCTTCATTAATCATCTTCAACCTAAAGTGCTTAAGGAGATGGAGGTGCTTATTGGCAAATTGTCAATCTCCAAGTCAAAGTGAGTATTATAGGGGTTAATTAGGTAGGATAAGTACACAATCTTGGATTACAGCCGTGTAAGAGGGATTATGTGCTTAACTTGGTAAGTTGTTTGAAAGCAGTGTAGTAATCTTAATTTAATTGTTAAAAATAGTGGTGATGTATTAATCTTGTGCTAATCAAAATATAAGTATGTAAGTATGTTATGGTGTCAATATGTTGGTCATTTTGGAGTGAAAATGCAGGTTTTTAAGTTATTTTGATGTGGGGTTTGAAAAGGTTGTGAAAACGGGTCACATGGTAATTTGGGTAAAGGTTGAAAAACTACTTTTAGTGATTTTTGAGAGGCTGTACAGGCTGAGATGTTATGTTCTGGAGAAAACCGATTATAGATAATGAAAGTATGGTCGAAGATCTTTAATTTGATATAAGATTCTTTAAAATCGGATGTGTCTAAATGGTCGTAAAAACAGCCTGCTGGGCTGTTTTGCTGAATTTCCAGAAACTAAAATGACTTTTGGCAGTTTTTGAAGGGCTGTAAATATGCGTGTGTTGCGTTTTATAAAAAGGTAAGAGTTATACATTAGAGTATCTTTGAATATCTTTGTAACGGTATAAGATATACATTTTGGAAATGTTTAGAGGATCTAAATGTCGTGTCCAAAACAGGGGTTTGGTGTAGAATGGGTAGGAGTATTTTTGTAAAATTTAGTTGTCCAATTGTCTTTAAGCGGTGTGGTAAGGGATGTAATGTGTTGGGCCTAGTTATATATGGCTAGACATTCAGTTGAATACATGTATAGTGTTTAACCACAATTTGGTATCACAAGTTAGGTGTCTAATCAAGTGAAGCACTTGTATGTGATGATTGATTTAGTTCTGTTGTGTTGATTGGTTGAATTATGAAATTTACCTATGTGGTATCAATTGTTGTATGATGTAAGAATATGTGGAAGTTGATTATTAGTTATTTAATTTGATGTGTTTGATGTTACTTGATTAATTTAAGCTCGTTTTACTTACTTATTGTGGATAGGTTGCTTATTAATGTTGATTAAAGATGAATACTTGATTGGGGAGATATATGTTGGTATTAAACTAAGTGTATTGTTATGTGAAATTTTGATGAGCTGTTGACCACATGTTGGTGGTCGAATAAGCGGAGATAAGTATTACCCTCGTGAAGAGGAGTTTAAGGTCATTGACCTAATCAGCTGTTACTTGTTTAATTGTTATATGTTGAATGTTGAAAGTGGTAGAATGATATGTATAAATCTTGCGATGAAGGTGGATTATCAAGTTGACAGTTGGTTGTTGACACGTTGCTGAAATGTTTATTCAGTAGGTTATATATAATTGTTGTTTATATATATGTTAGTTGAATATATGATCATAATTTATATACAGGTTCGTGGTTAATAGTTCATTTGTAGGTTGATTGTTGGTTTCATCTTGTTATTGAATACATGTTACTAGATGATTTTGCATGGATGGTGAATTACAGGTCGATAGCTAATATAAGTGGAAAGTTGAATATCAGTGGCTATAGTTGATCACAAGACGTGAAAGTTGATTACTGGAAGTTAATAAATTCCAAGTTAATAGTTGCTCAAGTTAAAATGTCATTGGTGTAATGGCATACTTATTTTAATTTCCTATAATCTCACTAAGCTTTAGCTTACTGTTTTAGTTGAATTGTTTTGTAGATTTGAACGGGTCAGGTAAGGAGGATGAGCATGGGAAGGGATTGGCATAGTGCAAGTGCGGATGAACATTTGCTTTATGCTATTCGAGAGATAAGTTTCTTAAATCATAGTTGTGATTACTCGACTTGTTAGATTTGACCCATGTGCTCGTAAAGGTATCAAAATGGGTCAGAAATAACTTTTATATGAATATTGGTGAAAACTGATGGAAACTCCTAGGCATTGTTGTTACGATATATATTTAGTTGTTTAAAATGTAAAGTGTTGGTATATAAAAAAAATAATAATAAATAAAAAATAAAAAAATTGGGTCTCAAAAAGCGACACTAAGTGTTTAAATAGGTGACACTCGTTCACTTTAGCGACATTTCGTGCGACACTTCCTCAAGCGACACTTTTCATTTCAAACGACACTCTGTGCGACACTTCTAGTGACAGTATTAGTGTCGTTATAGGTAGTTCAGGCGACACTGTTTTATATAAAACAAGCGATAGTTGTTATTGACTTAAAAAAAAATATTTGGAGGGAAAATTTGTCAATTAACAAAATTTGTATTTAAGCTTACCATTGAATAATTTTGGTTCGAGAAAATTATTATTTTACTCGAGCATAATTCGGAAAAATATTGGAGGGAAACTTTTGTCGGACAAATTTAAAATTTTCGATCAACATTTTTCTTAAAAGAAAAGGATTCTTTAAAAATGTAAAATCTTTAATCTTTAAAAGATCCATTCAAGGAATATTTTTATGATGTCGAGAGATAGAATTGAGAGTGAACTCGATGAAAAATACAAAGTAATACTGAAAGAGTGTGAACGTTTACAAGGTCTTTACAAAAAGATGCATTCTAAATCAAGATCATATTTGAAAAAGCAAGATAGTACAACGACAAGTGTTCAAAGAACGTCAAAATATTATGAGAAAAATATGCTACTTGCACAGAAGAAGGAAGCCGAGAAAGCGGTAATGGATTGGGAAAAATAATATAAGGAAGAACATGCTCAAGTAGTTAAGCTAGCTGAAAAGGTCAATGCTTTGCATCAAGTCAAGCTTCTTGAAACTCAAATTGAGGCACTATCTAAGGTACACTCTAGAGTTCTAACTGAGTGTCAACACCAATTAAACTCAAAAAAAGAAAAGGTTAATCAACTACAAAAATAACTGAAACCTAATCATGAAGTTTTAAAATGTGAATGAGGAAAAATATATTTTTGAAATGCATAAGAATGATTACAAAGAAATGTTTAAGAAACTTGATATTGAAAAACAGTCATTTTACACAGAATACTATAAGTTAGCAACCAAACTTAAATATTCTGGACAAGTTAGACAGCTAGACTCTCAACTGATACTCAGGCAAAAGAAGAGAATAAAAACCTTGTTCAAAAGATAAAAGAACTTGAAGCTAAGTTGTTTAAACGTGAAACACTTTTCTTAAATAAACCACAGGATGTCAAGTTTTATAGTTTTAGGGAAGGGATAGGTCTTGATAACCCTTGTGAAGGTCCCTTCGAACGGATCCAATACGGGATTGCAACGTGTATTAGTTTGCGGAATGATATAATACACAAAACAACAATAAAACAAGTTAATTGCAAGTGTTTAAGGTGTAAGTTTGTAGGTATTCGAAGATAACTCTGTATATTCGAATATAACTGATTTCCAAAAGCTTACAAATGAAATATTACAACTTAGTTTTTATACCCGAACTTACTGGTCCTAGGTTCGTACGAACTTACATGTTCGTACGAACTTCCTAGGTTCGTACGAACATATAGGTTCATACAAACTTACAAACTAAAAACTAAAAAGGCTAAGTTAATAACTAAATACATTTATTAACTACAAAACTAATAACAAAACTAACTATTACAAAAAAAGAGCTGTTGTCACCAAACGTGCACCAACAGACTCCCCCTTGACAATAGCTCGGTCAGTCTTCAGTCTTCTGGCTCTGTCGAATCTTGATTCTTGATCAACTCTGTCGACTCTCAGCCCATAAGCCTTTCTCAATGCACACGTTGATGACCCTCTGATATTTACGGCCTTCATGTCTCCAGTTGTCTCTATACAACATCTGGTTTACATGAAGCTTCATCAGATCGTCTTTAGACAAGTTTACCAGATGCAAACTGTCATACACTCTTAGCAGCACATTTTCCTCAGCATCTTCCATCACAGCTTCAGCCGTCTTGCTGTCAACGTACCACCACTTGAGATTTGCAAGAATGTTTTGTGGCATTTTCTTCAAAGGAACTCTCTTCAAGCACTTGACCGGTCTGTAGACCATCTTCATCCATGGCTTGTTAGTGAAAGGGTCAATCCTAGTCAGATCTGGAACTCTTTTACCCGGTTTTGGCTTTAGACTTTCAAACTTATTTGATCTTCCTTCACGCTTTAAGATTCTTTCCAAAGTACTAGCGTAAGGATCATTGCCAATATTTACTAAGTCTAACCAGGCAAGCTCCTTCAATTCAATCTTCGGTAGCGAGCTAAAGGTCTTCAGTTTATTTTTCAAGTACTGAATCCCATCATATCTTTTTAATATGAACAGTTTAAGATCACTGTCATAAAACCAACTTATGATTCCACGCTTTAACCCGCCCGATCCTCTGACCCTGATATCACCTTTATATTTAATCTCTGGTTCCTCTTCAACCTTTTTGAACCATAACCTCTTTAACTCTTCTCGAGTTGGTTCAACTTCTTCTGAATCTGAATCAACTTCAGGAGCTAAGTCATGCTCCAAGTCGATCACTTTCTCGCCAGCTTCACTCTCAACCACAACTTCAGTAACAGGTTGTGTATCTATCACGAATTCGTCCACATCTGCATCAGCATCAGGTAGGACCTCTTCATCTGATTTCCAATCAGCAACCTCTTTACTGAGGATCTCCCCTTCTTCTAATTCTGACCAATCACTATCCGGGTCATCCAAACCAAGCAATGCCTCGATAGTATCAGTCTCAGCAACAGGGGACTCTTGTGTTTTACTTCCAGCCTTCTCAGCTTCATTTTCATTCTTCTTTGCACCCCATTCTGAGATCTGGCTGCCACCACCTTCTGCCACTGCACCAACACCAGACCCCGATTCTATTCCCCAACCACCTTTCTGATCCGTTTTTTCTTCGATTTTCTTGCTCCAGTCTGACCCTTCTGCTTGTGCCTCACTGGACTCTTTGTTCCACCCTCCAGATGGTTCAGTCTCTTCTTGAGGCTTTGAAGCACCTTGTCCAGATCCGCTCACACCAGAACCTTGACCAGACTCCCCCTGAGCTATAACTGCACCTTGCACTCTAGATGAAGAGCCAGGCAGCTCACCTTCTTTGGGTGCACTTGGATCATCGTCACGATCATTATCAGCTTTGAGTCTCAGCTCATCTTCCTTGCATCCTGTTGTCTTATCCCCCCTGAGCGAATGGCGCTTCATTTGGAAGATAGTGACCTCATGTAGCCGCACTTGATCTTCTACCTTTTCAAGGTTCTTCTCTAAGCGCTCATTAATAGCTGTCAGATTTGTGACTCGAACTTCCTGGCTTGTAACAACAACAGTTAAAGCAGTCACCATATCCATCAGGCTAGTGATCCGGCCCTCAAGATAGGTAAACTTGTCCGGATCAGAGAGAAGAGCAGCTGGATTGGGAACCGATTGGGTGGGTCGAGCTAGAGGTGGAGCGGTGGTTGGTGTAGATAAGACAGTAGCAGGTGGCGTCGTTGTGGAGGGAACTGGTGGTCGTTGTGTTGTTGATGGAGCAACAGGTGGTGGAGTAGGTGTGACAAACATAGGAGCTGAACCACCCGCTCCAATAACCACACCAGTTGGTCGCTGGCGTTTGCGAGCCTGCACTCTAAATTGTGCCGGTTCAGAGTCATCATCGGAGTTCCCAGGTACATATTCATCGTCCTCCAGGACCTTTCTCTTGCCCTTTTCCTTTTCCCGGGCAGCCTTAGGGTCAATCAACACCCCCTTGGACCCATGAAACCCAATCATAGGGCGGTCCTCGTCATCATCATCATCATTACCATCATCATCATCATCATCATCAGATTCCATAGCCTCAGAATCAAGAGCTGCATCCTTATCAGCTTCAGTAGCAGGTGGAGACCATGTGTCTCGGGCTACAGAGTAGTCATCAATGTCCTTGAAGAGATCATCAAAAGTGGGCTCAGAACTGGGCCCTGCTTCGCCCTGAAGAACTTCCCTCACCAACTCAGCAGCAACATCAGCGTCAACACGCTCTCCCTCAGCAGGGTGCTCTATCTGGTGCAGGAGTTCTTCAACTACCTCCTGCTGTGGCTCATTAGCAGCCACCTCAGCTTAGGCCGGTGCCGGCTCTGGTTCTTGAGCTTGAACCTCAGCAGCTGCTTGGGGCACAGGCACATCCAACCAGCCATTATCTGGTTGAGCCTGATAGTTTGCATCAATAATTGCCCCAAACAAAGGCACATCTTGTGGCCTATCAGCAACTGCACGTCTCTTGTTGTGGCTGAGACAGTGACCAAAGATCTTCTTGTCGACCGGCATCAAATGAACCACCGGGTCGATAGCTGGAAGATTCGGAAGAAGGGCGTTTATCACCATCATGACAAACCGGGGGTATAGAATAAAGTGCTCCTTCACACTCCCCTTAATCTGCTGAACCATTTCATCGAAAAAATACTGCGAGAAGCTGTAGGGTTTGTTGTAGACAAGGGAAATCATCCCAGACTGCAGCTTATGGTTCATGGTATCAAATCCCGCCTTCTTTGGCCCGAATGACACCAGCAGGATATGCATAAGATAGCGCCACTGGCCGTATACCAGACTCTTGGTGTATTGGGTGTGGACAACATCTCCCACATAGCCCATGCGTTGAAACGTGCCAGCACGCATATCAAGAGAAAAAGAAGTTGGGCCATTTTCCTGTTCTTCAGTTCCCATATGCAGAACCTGCCTCAGAAAGTCGGCAGAAAACTCGATATCGACCCCATTGACGGTAGCCCTTATGACCGGAGGCTGAGGCTCACAATCATGAATTGCCGTAGCCCAAAATTGGCTAAGATATGGAAAATATAGCGTTGGCGAGTGAGTAAGAGCATAAAACACACGCGAGCGCATGAGAAACTCCAGCATGCCTCGAAATGGTACGGTTGCTGGATTTGCGAGATCAAACGAAACAGCCACATTATGTTTGTTGAAGAAATCGCGTACTTGATCAGCCATTTCTGCAAAAACCAAAAGCAAGCACACCACAAATAAAAAATAACAATGTTAGTTGAAAGACATAATTAATTTAGAACCTTGCAAACAAGATTCTACGATTAAAACAAGTCTTAAAAAAAATTTCAAAGTTCAAACAATAGTAGGTTCGTACGAACATATAAGTTCGTATGAATTTACAGTCCTTGTAGGTTCGTACGAACTTACTGTTTGACCAAGTCAAACTTAAGTTCGTACGAACTTACATCGGCTAGGTTCGTACGAACCTATAGGTTCGTACGAAGTGGTAAGTTCGAACAGATGAACTCAGAAAAATAACTTCAAAAATGTTGCACTAAAAACGCAATCAGGCACTGGAATCAGATGCGCCTACATGCATATGGGCTTAAGCAACAAAAACACATCATTTTTAACCAATAACACTTTCTAGATTTTGAGTTTTAGGTTATTTTGATAAAACTCAAGTAAAATTCGAATTTGTTTATGATTAATTGTCTAAATCATGTAAAAGTTACTTACAAAGATTCAGAAAATGATAGTGATAAAGTCTAACGAAGTGGAATGGTATAACTCAGTCCAGATTTTGATTTTAATTTGAAAATGTAAAGTCCGTAGCTAAGTTCGTACGTATGTTCGAAGGAACTGGGTAGGTTCGTACGAAGATAGTGTTCGAATGTGAGGAAATGAGAGGGGTTTGACTGAGTTGACCCTTGTATACCCCCAAGCATAGGTTCGTACGAACCTATTCTTCGAACCTACCCACTAAGTTCGTACGAACTTAGAGTTTCTAAACCAAAAAGTTTAATTTTTCCAATTTTAAAACATTTTGGACTAACCTAAATACTTAGACATTCAATTGAGCAAGGTTTGAGCAATTAATCGAACCAAAATGTAAATAATTCCCAAAAACGAAGAACTTTTATTCAAAAATTTATTTAAACACTTAAAAGTAACAAAAGAGGTAAAAATGCGAATATGAAATTGTTCATATTTTGAAAAGTACAATATTTTTGAGAGAGTCACTTATACAAAGATCGAATTAGCCATGATGAGAGCAATACACAGTTAGGAATAACATTTATTCCTTTGATTATTATTGTTGTAATTAATAGAACACAACGATTATTGGTATTGTTATCCACTTAAGCATTCGACATTCAGAATTCTCAAGTACATATAAGATTATTGATCACGATCTCTTGTGAATCTTACATTTGATATACCCTTAAGATCTAGACAGTCATGAAGAGCATGGAACGGATATTTTTCATTTTTATTTTTATTTCATCTTTAAAGTCAAGTCTATTTGCTTTATCAGCAATGTACATAGGTACATGATTCAATTTTATGACAAGACTAAGGTTAGAAACAAACAAATCTAAAATCAAACCAGAGGTGACAGGTCTGTACTTTCGTACAACAGAGCGACATAGTTTGACTGGAGACCTTGAAAATGGTATTCTTGTTTCGCGGTCGAGTTTGTTCTAGTTTTTAGGATACACTGGTTGAATCTAGGTCAACATATTTCTAGATGAAGCAGAAGAACCAGTCAGTGAACCCCCCAGATGATTTAATGTTATTTTATATCCAGTAACAAGCATTCAGGAACGGTCCATCTCCTAAGAATTAAGACTTAAGCCGTACATCAACATAAAGATAGCACAAAAATCGTATTGTTTATTATAGATTAAGTGCTTGAAAACCGTTATGTCGTATGCCTAACAATACATCGTAAAGTGAAGCTATCAAATACGTTTGCATTTTTAGGTACATTTACTGTGAATGTTCTGCATCTTAGAGCCACACATATAGAATGTTCTACGCATGGGTAAAAGATTCATCATTTCTTTGCAATTAGTACAGTGACCCTCAAAATTTTTATTGGTTTTGCAAAGATAAAAGGTAAAATAAACTAAGAAATAGAAATAAAAACATACTAAGTTCTTTGAGGAAATATTTACTCAGGTTGAGATAGCGACCGAGGTTTGTTTCTTACATTGCCAAGAGACAATGCGACCACCCAATAACTGACAACCTCCCGTGGTAGATTTCCTATTCAGGTTACAACCTCCATAATCTGAGTCAGTATAAGCAACAAAGTCAAAATTGCCTCCCGAGGGATACCAAAGATCTAACTTAGGTTTTCCCTTAAGGTAACGCAAAATTCTCTTTGCTGCTTTCATGTGCGATTCCTTAGGCGTAGATTGAAAGCGCGCACACAAACAGACTGCAAATGTTATATCTGGTCTAGAAGCGGTTAGATACATGAGAGAACCAATAATGGCCCGATATAGAGTCGGATCCACATCTTCAGTACTTTCAGAATCTGGTCCAAGATTGTGATTCAATTGAATCGGAGTACCATATGACGAGCTTTCAGTCATCTTGAAACGCGTGAGCATTTCATGAACATACTTCGTCTGATGGATGAAGAATCCATCTTTCTTTTGATCAACTTGTAATCCTAAGAAGAAATTCAATTCCCCCATGGCACTCATTTCAAATCTTCGCTTCATGACTTGTTCAAAGTCTGTGCACATTTTCTCATCGGATGATCCAAAAATGATATCATCGACATACACTTGAACAAGTAGGAAATCTTCCTTTTGCCATTTGATGAACAATGTACAATCTATCTGCCCTCTTTTGAACCCATTTTCCAAGAGATAAGTAGATAAAGTCTCATACCAAGCTCTAGGTGCTTGATGCAGTCCATACAGAGCCTTGTCTAATTTATAGACTCGGTCTGGATAGTCTGGATCACTGAACCCCGGAGCTTGTTCAACAAACACAAGTTCCTGAACTTTACCATATAGGAAGGCACTCTTTACATCAAGTTGATAGACTTTGATCCTTTTATGTGCAGCATATGCCAGAAACAATCGAATTGCTTCCAACCTTGCTACTGGTGCGAACACCTCAGTGTAGTCTATCCCTTCCTGCTGATTAAATCCTTGAACTACTAATCTAGCTTTGTTGCGAGTTACAACTCCCTTGTCATCACGTTTGCACTTAAACACCCATTTGGTGCCTATTGCATATTCCCCTTTTGGTAGATCAACTAGCTCCCATACTTTGAGCTTCTTGAATTGATCAAGCTCCTCTTGCATAGCCTCTACCCAAGAATTATCCTTAAGAGCCATTTGTACATTTTTGGGCTCAATTTGAGAAATGAAACAACTAAACAGGCACTTATGCATGATTCCAGTATCTTGAATCGATGCATATAGACTGTTGCTTTCCGATATTTCTCTGCGAGTCTTTACTCTAGAACTCGGATCACCAATGATATTATCAATCGGATGATACTTGTTCACACGAGTTGAGACTATAGAGTCAATCGGTAAGTCAGATCCTAGATTTGATCCAATCTCCCTTTGAGGTGATACTTCATCCTCTGCAATTTCATGCATAGGATCCGTAACCTTTGAAGAAGATGGAATGTTATTCAGATTTGAATCATTTTCCGCAATAGGATTGACAATCGTTTCTTTCCCTTTATCATATGCATCTTCCGAATTTGGAATGCTAGATCTTGGTGCAAACACATTGTTTTCACCATCATCTAGAACAACTTGATCCAATCCCAAAGTGTCAGCTTCACTTAGGAACGGAAGATTGAATGACTTGAAGACAACATTATAGTCAAACAACCATTCTGGTCCAGTTTGTACAGCTGGAGTATAAGATGTGACTTGTATGTTATACACAATCTCAACCCTTCCAGTTGTCTTATTATAGACTCGTTTGTTTGGAGATCCAGCTTCATATCCTAGGAATAAACCTTCGTCGGTTTTCTCTCCAAATTTGGATTGATGTTTGGTTTTTAATAAGGTACATCTAACACCAAAGGGTTCAAGACCAGTCAGATTTGGTTTTCTACCATTTAGAAGCTCGTAACATTTCAAAACCCTATTAAGTACATGGCAGGCTGTATTTACGGCTTCTCCCCAGAAAATAACGGGAAGTCTTGAATCGGCCAACATTGTTCTAGCTGCTTCAATCAAGGTACGATTTTTCCTTTCAGCGACACCATTTTGTTGTGGCTCATAGGGTGCACTAAACTGGTGCTGAATTCCTTTACTTAAGCAAAAGACATTCAATACCGAGTTCTTGAACTCTAAGCCATTGTCGCTTCGAATTTTCTTGACTCCTCGACCAAATTGATGTTCAATCTGGGTAAAGAATGTCATCAGCATTTCAGCTGTCTCATCCTTTGATTCCAGAAAGAATACCCATGAAAAACGTGAGAAGTCATCAGTGATAACCAGACAGTAATGTTTACCACCTATGCTCCTTGCGTTCACAAGACCAAATAGATCCATATGAAGAAGATCAAAGGTTGAGGCAATGGAATTTTTAGATTTTGACTGATGAGGCTTCTTGTGTTGTTTGCCTTTTTGACAAGGCACACATTTATCCTCTAGACCAAATCTCTGTACTGGAACACCTAGTACTAGTCCATTCTTGACTATATAGTTCATCTTTCTAAAGTGTAAGTGTGCCATTTTTCGGTGCCATAACTGAGAGTCAGACACAGATGCAGTGGATATAAGACATGTAGACTCTAAGAAGAATTCAGTAACACTCATGTCCATCACATAAGAATCATTCCTTCTGGGAGCCCTCATGATTATCCATTCATTTGGAACGACAAAACCGGGTTTCAATATGAGTGCTTCTCTGTTCGTGAAATGGACAGGATGTCCTTTGTCACAAATCTGAGATGCACTCATCAGATTGTGCTTCAGCTCCTCAACGAATTTGACTTGCTCTAGCTTAAACTTTCCATTTGTTACCGTCCCATATCCTGTGATTTGACCGCCTTTCTCTCCAGCGAAGTTTACATATCCTCCCCTCTTGTGTATGAAATCCACAAGAAGTTGTCTTTCCCCCATCATATGCCTGGAGCAACCGCTGTCCACATACCACCAATTGATAGCACGCCTGATTAACTCCTGCACATAAAATTGAAAAGATTAGTCATCAAGGGGGACCCAAGCCATGACGGTCTTGGGTCTACCATTCTCATCCACGAATGTAAACTCTTTTAAGTATCCATTACTCTTTGTGTTAGAGATGGATGCTTTGAGAGTCGCATTCGTTTGAGTATGGGAGGAATTACTACTAGGCTGTCTTTCTGGTGACTTCTGAAAAAGTCTTGGATTTACAGGCCTTGGGTTTGATGTAGATCTAACCGTATTGGGATAGTTATAATTCGAATTATGATAATTCCTATTATTACTATTTGGGTTAGAAAAATGATTGTTGGGAGTATGAAATCGTTGTGGAGTTTTCGACCGAGATGTCTGTCCATGATAGTACCCCTTTGTAGGAGTAGCATTTCTGGAATAATCAACAGTCGTGTACTTCCCAGTTTTAGAAGTCGGTTGGGATCTCTGAGAACTCAAGGTTCTCTTGAATCCTAACCCGTTTCTACCAGAATTAACACTGTGTTCCTTAGAATCTATAGGAACATTTGTAATCCTTTGATGAACCGAAAGTCTCTCAGGCATGTTTACTTTCTTGTCCTGCGAGGGACCAAGTTTTTCAGGTGATTTGTCCTTAATCACTTGAGGAACTTTGCCACCTTTCCCTTTTGTTGGGCAGATACTTGCCACATGTCCCTTTTGGTGACATACGAAGCAAGAACGTTTCACCGAGGCCTTTTTAGGAGCCTTATGATCCGATGGTTTGTCCAACACAAGTAAAGATGTAGAGGAGCTCAAATCTACTTGCTTACCTTTATCCAATTTAAGATTTTCATTTACCTTTTCAGGGTTAGATAAAATAGGTTTAATGGACTCAATTGGCTCCTCAGTACCGGTTACAACTTCCATTGCACTTTCTTTAACAAAGGATATTTTCTTTTTAAGAATAGAAGAAGGTGCCTTGGAAGTGTCGGTAGGTATTGATTCATCTTCTGTACTTACTTCAGCTTTTGCAGGTCTAACAAATTGTATTAGACCTGGAACTGCTGATTGAGTATCAGAATCATCAACTGGTAACATCTCAGTATCATCAGAAACACAGGAATAGTTGTGATTAAAGGGAGGAGGGCTTTCTGAATAACCCATTCCCTTGTGATCACCAGGCTTTTTGCCTACACTAAGCATGTTATCTAAGGTTTCGATAGAAAACTTTCTTAACTCTAGTTTCCTGTTAAGATTAGCTATCCTAACCTTAGCCTCAACTAATTCCTTTTCTCTGTCAGCCGACAGTTTAGTCAATTCTAAAATGTGTTCATGAGGCAAGTCGTTTATTACACTTTGCTCATTTAATTTTTCTTTTAAATATTTTATGTCAGCTTTATCAGATTTTGCTTTACTTATCAATTCAGTGTTTCTGATGTTTAAAATGGTGTTTTCTTCTTTTAGGGTTTTTAACTTAGATGTTATAACATCAGATGACTCCACTAACTTTTCAGCCTGTTCCTGAAAGTTAGTACAAAGCACACAAGCCTTAACTACAAGATCTAAGTTAAGTAATACCTTTTGTCTATCTGCATCAAGATTTGCCATGTAGGCAACGAAGTCCTTAGAGCTCGTTTCTTCAATCGACTTCAGGGTCTTGATCCTTTCTTCATTAGCTGGTATATCCACTTCCATCTCTGTAGTAGTTTCTTTCTCAGAATTAGACTTAGCATTGCTTTCCTCCTTCTCTTCAGTGATGGAAGCCATGAATGCTTGTGATTCCTCAGACTTTGTGCCCCAGTCATATGCCCCTTCTTGAGATTGCACCACCAGAGCTCTTGAAGTGTTATTACTTCCTGAGCTCTGATTGTTTTAAGAGGAACCTTGACTGTAGTATCTAGATCCATTCTGACCAGGAGTTTGTTCTCTTTTCGGTCTCTGACATTCCCTAGCAAAATGCCCGAAACCATCACAGTTATAGCATTTAACTTTGGACTTATCGAAACCTAGTTTGCTACTCACAAATTTTCTCCCAGTCCGGTTCATGAATCTTTGAGCTCTTTGAGCAATCATGGCCATTTGCCATTGAAGATCGATCTCTTCTAAGTCATCTTGGTCTAACTGATCATAATCCTCATTTGTTAATTCGGGATCTGTGATCTTTCCCTTGATGAAGTTTTCATGTGAAGCTATGAAAGAGGCAAGTAGAGCTACTTCCTCTTCGGCGGACTTGATGCTCATTGGCATTGATTTGAAACAATTTGTTGTCCCAGCCCTTTGTTTCCTATCAATTCCTGAGTCTTCAGATGAGGCTAAGTAACAGACATTGCTACCAGAACATCTGACAGCCGAGTCTGTTTCAGCCTCAACAGTAAGGAATGCAGTAACACCACTACTTGTTGATGCAGTGGTATCAGTTCGTTTACTGTGGTAAACACTGGGATCCTGTACCTGATCAGATCCAGTTTCTTTCCTTTGCATGTTTAAGTCATAGACACGCAGTTTCCCGATCACTTCATCAAGCGTGAGAGTCTTATAATTGTTACTCTCTTTTATCATCAAAGTATATATATCCCACTTTGACGGTAGTGCTTCTAGAAGTTTGTTATTCTTAACTAAATCGGCATAGCTAAGACCAACATTTTCCATCTCTGTCATTAGATGATAAAATCTTGTAATGATATCTTCCAATGACTCAGATTTCATATGCTTAAAAACATAGAATTGTTTGGTAAGCAAATCTGTTCTTCCTTCCTTGATCTACTCATTTCCTTCAAACCTCTTCTCCAGAGCCAACCATAGCTCTCTAGATAGGTCGTATTTCTTGAAGGTGTGCTTTATTTCTTGAGGAAGGCACATAGTTAGAGCAGACAAAGCCTTGTTTTCAGCCTCATACATCTTTCTCTGTTCTTCTTTCAGAGATGAATACTGCACTACCCTTTGTTTGCCTTCAAACTCATAGGTCGGTGCCTCATATCCATCCATGATACAGATCCACATACGTACGTCATTGTATTTTGCGAATGACTCGAATCTATCCTTCCACCAAAAGTAGTCTTCTCCCTTGAGAAGTTTTGGTGGAGAGGCAGACTTATCTACCTCATGATCCATTTCAAGTAGCTTACTAAGGTTAGACATGTTTATAAAGTCAACTAAAGCCTAGCACACCAAGTCAAAAGTGAAAAGTAGAAAAGTCAACAGAAGTAAACAGCCCTAGGTTCGTACGAACTTAGATTTATTCGAACTTGTAGGTTCGAATACTATCTATGTTCGTATGAATTCAAACGTTCGAACTTAGTAGGTTCGAAGCTGTAGGTTCGAAGCTGTAGGTTCGTACGAACTTACAGCTGGCTAGGTTCGAAGGCTATTTTGGGTAGGTTCGTACGACACTTTCTGATGTGTACGAACTTGCTGTTCTATCTCAAATCTGAGCCAAAACTCAGATTTAGAAAGATTCAGCCGTTGAAATTTGATGTAACAAGATGAATATGATTCACAAACACACAAGGAAGCCAAAAGTACAACTTATTGCTTCCAAAACACTTTCAAAAATTGTTTTCCTTGTGTTTTATCAATCCCGAACCCAACAAAAGCTTACAAAGCTCTGATACCAATTGAAGGTCCCTTCGAACGGATCCAATACGGGATTGCAACGTGTATTAGTTTGCGGAATGATATAATACACAAAACAACAATAAAACAAGTTAATTGCAAGTGTTTAAGGTGTAAGTTCGTAGGTATTCGAAGATAACTCTGTACATTCGAATATAACTGATTTCCAAAAGCTTACAAATGAAATATTACAACTTAGTTTTTATACCCAGTAAGTTCGTACGAACTTACTGGTCCTAGGTTCGTACGAACTTACATGTTCGTACGAACTTCCTAGGTTCGTACGAACATATAGGTTCGTACGAACTTACAAACTAAAAACTAAAAAGGCTAAGTTAATAACTAAAAAGCCTTGTGTCGTACGAACATCTTAGTGTGTCTGTCAGTTGGTCGAGTCTGTAATGTGTTTGTAAATGTAATAGACTTGTTAAGTTTACATTTCTGTGTTCTGCGACACAAGGCTTGTGTCGCATGAGTTGTAGTTGCGACACAGTGTTTGTGTCGCAATAGTGATCTCTGCGACACAAGGCTTGTGTCGCATAACAGCCAGTTTGTTTAGTATAAATATAAATGTTAGAGATATTTAGGGTAAGACTTTCACACACACTTTATTCTTTGTATTTTGGCTGCTACATTGATTGAGAGAGAATATTTGGGTATTTGGGAATATAAAGTATTATTTATTGCATTTGTTCCACTTTGCTTTTGCTTTATATTCTTGTGATTGTCTCCTCCATGCGATTTGATTAAAAGATTCAAGATTGGGATCAACAATTGATATCAGAGCCACAATCTTTGATTATTGGTGGTATCAAATCATTTGGGTAAGAATTTAAATACTTATTTTGATTATTTAACTTTTGTTTTGGTGTTAGATCTTCATTGTAGGTATTTTGGAGCTGAAGTTTTGGTGTTTTTGAACCTAAAAATCTCTGTTTGTACAAGATTTTTCGATAAAAAACGTTTAGGTTTCGAAAATTTTCGTTTTTGAGGTTTTTCGCACTGACAGCGCTGTTTCTGCGACACAAGTTTGCGACATAAGATTGTGTTGCTATAGGGTTTCAGCGACCTTAATCCTGCGACATAGTTCTGCGACATAACAACTGTGTCGCTGTTTGTTCAGTTGCGACATAATCCTTGTGTCGCTTCTAGTCCTCTTGCGACATAACTTCTGCGACACAACATTAGTGTCGCATTATTCAGTTTTCAGAATTTTTGAAAAGTCTCTCGAGCCCATTACCATGTCTGCTTCTACATCAACATCACTTCAACAAGTTGGGGCAATGTTAAAGCACAATAGTGAGGTGGGTTCTACGAACAAACCACCGATGTACACTACTGGTATGAACTATTTAGACTGGCGTCAACGGTTTGAAGCGTTTGTATCGTTCAACGATGCTGAGATGCTGATCTATTTAGAGGAACGATATGAACGCCCTGTTTGAACTGGTATATTTAATGGACCTATTCCTGAAAAGTCCATTAAATCAATGACTCCTGAAGAACGTAAGGCCTTTGATACTGAACGAAAAACATATTCTGCAATTACCATGGCTTTACCTCAACAAATATTGAGACAACTACGCCATCACAAGACCGCTTATGATCTATGGAAGGGGTTCGAAAGGAAATGTGGTGGTAGTGACCAGTACAAGCGAAACAAACTGGATCTCGTTAAGAAACAGTTTGAGGTCTTTGACATGTTACCTACTGAGTCTCTGGAGGATATGTGTAGTAGATACTCCCAGCTCGTAAGTGAATTAGTCGAGGGTGGTGTAAATCTCGACAAAACCGATGTAAACAAGAAGCTTTTGGGTTCCTTACCCAAGAAGTGGAATACACGAGTGCTGCTGATGGAAAAATACAAGGATATAATGGATATGGAGCTCGATGATCTGATCGGACAAATTGTTGCTGATCTCCTGGATATGTAGAAGAAGGAGACCAAGGCTACTGCACATATTCAGAATCCTATGTTATATGGTGTGGATGTTCCTGCTGCAGCAACTCAAGCTGCTGGGGCTGCATTCTTTTCTAGGGGTTCTGGTGCTCAAAATACATCTACTGGTTTTGGATATACTACCACCAACTCTTCTAGTGGGGGTGGTGCTTACTCCAACTTTAAAGGAGTATCTCCTGCAGTTGCTGAGGAACATGCAGCTGTCTTCACAGCTTTCTTGTCAGCTTATGATGACTTCCTATCCAACAAGAACAGCACCGTGAATATGACTGAAGAAGATTTCAGTCAAATTGATCAAGAAGAGCTTGAACGAATGGACTTGAAGTGGAGCATGGCTATGCTCACAAGACGCGTCAAGAATTTCTTAAAGAAGACTGGGAGGAAGAATGTCACTGATCCGGAAGAGAAGGGTCTTGGATTCAATAAGAGCAAGGTGAAATGCTACCAGTGTCACAACTATGGACACTTTGCTCGTGAATGTGACCGAAAGAAGAATCCACCTTCCGGTTTATCCAAGCCCTCTCAGTCCAATTCATCTGAGAAGACCAAATCTGACGAAAAGGCGATGGTTTCCGCTGCGCTATTGCTTTCCAACAATGCTTGGGAATGGTCTGACCCAGATGAAGATGATTCAGAACGGGCACTGATGGCTGAAGTGCATGAGGTACATGATGAACCTTTATCTTGTGTATCATGTGTTAAATTAACTAACCAGCTAAACAGGTATAGAGAGGATACCACACGCCTTAACACTGTCATCGAAAATTTAAATGAAACAAATAGTATGTTATGTGACAGTGATAAGGCCAGTGATCACAAGTTAAAAGCTGTTTTGGAAGAGAAAAAGGAACTAAAAGCTAAAATTTTTGAACAACAAGATGAAATTGGTAGCTATGTTGATATGCTATCATCTGTTAAAAAGGAACTTGTTGAATCTCAAACTGAGGTTCTAAATTTAAAGAAAAAGCTTTCAAACTTTTCCACATCCTCTCTAGTCTTTGATGAAATCCTACAGGCACAGAGGACCGATACCAAAAGTAAGGCAGGACTTGGTTTTCATCAAGTTCCACCTCCTAAGGATTATCTTCCCATGCCTATTAGGGATAATGTTAATGACCAGATGCCTATCTTTACGAAGATAGATGTCAAACCTGTCAAACCTGCTGTTAGCATCAAGATAAGTAAGCCTGAGCTTGTTAAGGCTGAAACTGTCATCACTGCATCAAAACAACCTGAAACTAGTAGGCTCGAGCTAGTTAGGGCTAATACTAGTGAGTCTGAAACAAGTAAGACTCAAAAGGTTGAGAAAGTTAAGCCTGTTAAGGCTGAGATTCATCAGACTGAGCTAATTAAGTCTGAGAATATAGTTGAGCCTAAGTTAGGAAAGGCTCTTTTTGTGCTTCCTCGTATTACTGAAGAGAAAATTGAAATTGAGGACATAACTGATCAAGAGTTTAGACCAGTAAAGAAAAATGTCAAGCCTGAAAATCATATAATTACTATCGAACGAAATGAACAGGCTATAACAAAAAGAAAAGGTAAAGCTATGGCTGAACCTCAAAAGAAGATTGTTTCTAAACCAACTATATCAAATAAATCTTCTAAAAATTCTTCTAAAGCATCTCTTGTTGAATGCTCACGTAAATGTGACTGTTCAACACATGCTTCTTTTGGTCGAGCTCATCGGTTTATTCCTCAATCTCAATCAAGTGTTGAGCATCGATCTTGCTTCTACTGCAAGAAGCAAGGTCATTTGATAAATGTTTGTCCTGTGCTTGCGAAGAAACAGTATGGGAAACAGGTTTCGCGAGTCTCAAAATTTAAGAATCCTTCAAAGAAGTCTATTTCAATGAAAGTCTCAAAGACTTCTGTCCCAGTTGTCAAAATCAACAAAGTTGAGCAAAATACTTTGCAAAACTTAAAGCTCAAAGTTGTTGACTCGCAAGCATCCAAACCAAAGCAGGTTTGGAAGATTAAAGAATCTTGCAAAGATTCTACATCCGACAATACCTCATCAGTCAAACATTCTAAACTGTTTGAAAATAAAGTTTTGACTGATGTGGTCATTGTTGATGATGTTACTGGAGTACCCAAGACTATAAAGGCTTGGGTCTCCATTTCTAACTAATTTACTTTGTTTGTGGTGCCGCAGCAACCTAAATCTGTAAAGAATACTAAATGGTATATTGACAGCGGTTGTTCTCGGTACATGACCGGTGATGTTTCCCTTTTATCTGAGGTTCATGCCTACAATGGAGGATATGTGGCCTTCGCTGGTGACAAAGGGGGAGTTATTTCTGGTCAGGGTACGCTTACTAATGGAATGGTAAGCTTTGAGAAGGTGAATTTTGTAGAACAATTGCAACACAATCTTCTCAGTGTCTCTCAAGTGTGCGATAAAAAGTACACTACTACTTTCACAGACACCGAGTGTTGCATATTGAAGCCGGGATTTGTTATCCTTGAAGAATGGGTGCTTCTAAGGGCACCTCGGGAGCGAGACACGTATATTCTTGACATGAGTACTGTGGAAACTATACAGCTCACATGTCTTCTATCTAAAGCTCCTGAGAAGGAATCGTTATTATGGCACAGGCGTATGGGACACTTGCACTTTCGCAAGATGAACTACCTGATCAAGAATGATCTAGTGCGAGGTGTCCCTAAGCAATCCTTTGGACTGAATGATCATTGCGTCCCTTGTCAGAAAGGAAAGCAACACAAGAAGTCTCACAGACCTAAGCTGGCCAATTCAACTGAGAAGCCCTTGGAGCTGTTTCACATGGATCTATTCGGGCCAGTCAGAAAGAAGAGTTTGGGAGGAGCTTCGTATTGCCTAGTTGTGACGGATAATTATTCGCGGTTTTCTTGGGTTTATTTTCTGAAGACCAAGGATGAAGTGCCTGAGATTCTCATCTATCTATTCGACAAACTGCAAAATCTTTGTGAGTTGAGAATCAAGAAAATAAGGAGTGATAACGGTACAGAGTTTAAGAACTCGATTATAGAGCTGTACTGTTTGAGCAATGGTATTGAACACCAATTTAGTGCCGTAAGGACTCCACAGCAAAATGGGGTTGCAGAACGTAAGAATAGGACTTTGATTGAGGCTGCACGTACAATGCTATCTGACTCTAAGCTTCCAATCACATTTTGGGCCGAAGCTGTGAATACGGCCTGCTATGTTCTGAATCGGGTGTTAATGGTTAAGAAGAAGAACAAGACATCCTATGAATTGTTCAACAACAGAAAGCCTAATCTACAGTTTCTTGAACCATTTGGCTGCCTATGCACTATTATGCACACCAAGGAACGAATTGCTAAGTTTGGTGAGAAATCTTGTGAAGGTGTTTTTCTAGGATTCTTTAATAACTCACCAAACAAACGTGTGTATAACTTCGTGACCAAGCGTGTGGAAGAACATTTTGAAGTCAAACACTGTGAATACGACCCTCAAGGGAAGGGACCCGAATATTTGTTTGACTATCAAACACTGTTTGATTCTTTCAATATTCCTGAGGAAAATGAAGAAGAGGATATAGTGACACTACTTCATGGGCTGGACATCACTTCTGAAACACCACCCATCTCTGTTCCTCCACCACCTACAGGAACACCAGCAACTGCTCCTGCTGCTACTTGTGAGACTCCACCTCCACTCGTTACTGAGAATGTTCCTGATCCTACAAATGATGAGGAACAAATGTTTGAGGATTCTGTTCAATCACCTGCATCTGACCTTGAAGATTTACTTGCACTTCAACTCGAACTTGAAGCTGACTCTACAAACCTTGATTCTATCATCGTTCCGGCTGCAATTCCGAGTTCTTGGATCAATGTGTCACATCCAGTTGATGTCATTCTTGGTGATTTAAACAAAGGTGTTTTAACGAGAAGACAGATTGCTGCTGCTGAACAATCTGTGTTGACACCGTCTCCTGTTACCGTCACTGATCCTGTTTGTCTTGCTTCGGAAATTGAAAAATGCTTTCTCTCACAAGTAGAACCGAAGAAGACAGCTGATGCGTTAAAGGATCCATACTGGGTTGAGGCTATGCAGGAAGAGCTTCAACAATTCAACAAGCTGCAAGTATGGACTTTGGTGCCTTTACCCAAGGGTGTTCATCCTATTGGCACTCGTTGGGTATATCGTGTGAAGAAGGATGATCGGGGCGTGGTAATTCGCAACAAAGCACGTCTAGTGGTCCAGGGCTTCACTCAAATTGAAGGTTTGGACTACAATGAAGTATTTGCCCCGGTTGCTCGTTTGGAATCCATCCGCATTTTCCTGGCGTACGCTTCATTCAAAGGATTTCGGGTTTACCAGCTTGACGTTAAGAGTGCATTTCTGTATGGTCAAGTGGTTGAAGAGGTCTATGTCAAATAGCCGCCTGGATTTGAAGACTCTGTTCATCCGAACTACGTCTGCAAGCTGGACAAGGCATTGTATGGTCTTCATCAAGCTCCTAGAGCTTGGTATGAGCGGCTTGCGACTCATCTTCTGAAGAATGGTTTTGTACGAGGAAGGATCGACAGTACTCTCTTCATCAAGCTTGCAGGGGAGGACTTGTTATTAGTACAGGTTTATGTGGATGACATCATCTTTGGTTCCACCAAGGATGAACTGTGTCGCGACTTCGAGCGGATCATGAAGTCAGAATTTGAAATGAGTGCAATGGGGGAGCTGAATTTTTTCTTGGGCGTACAAGTCGAACAGTCTGCTAAAGGGATTTACATTCATCAGTCCAAGTATGTCAATGATATGTTTACGCGGTATAACTGGACTGACTGCAAATCCTATGGGACGCCTTTAGAGCTGAATCATCACCTTGGTCCAGCGGAAGATGAAAAGGATTGTCCGGAAAAAGATTACCGATCTATGATTGGTTCTCTGATGTATCTCACTGCATCGCGTCCGGACATTGTCTTTGCAGTCTCTCTCTGTTCCAGGTATCAGGCTAAACCGAAGGTGTCTCACATGAAGGCAGTTTCGCGAATCTTCGGTTATCTCAAATGTAGACCAACTCTTGGTCTATGGTATTCTAATGAGAAACCCTTCGCGCTCACTGCTTATTCGGACTCGGATTATGGGGGATGCAATATGGATAAGAAGTCCACTTCTGGTGGATGTCAGTTTCTTGGACCTCGGCTCGTATCATGGCAGTGCAAAAAGCAAACAACTGTTTCTACCTCAACCGCAGAGGCTGAATACATTGCTGCTGCTAGCTGCTGTTCCCAGGTTCTTTGGATACAACACCAGTTGCGCGATTACGGTTTACTCTTAACTATGACTCCTATTCATATAGATAATACTGCTGCTATATGTATTACACGTAATCCTGTCCAACATTCTAAGACCAAACACATAGAAATTAGGTTTCATTTCATTCGTGATTGCTATGAAAAACACCTAATTGATCTGGTCCAAATAGATACCCTTAAGCAGAATGCCGACCTGTTCACCAAAGCCTTTTCCCGTGCTCGTTTTGATGAGCTAGTCAACATGATAGGGTTACGTTTCTTTCCCATTCAAAAGTAATATTTGTGACCTTAGTCTAATGCAATAGCCATTCTTTGTGCTTACTAGCATTAAAGAAAAGCAACGTTGCAACATGTGCAAAAGACGTTCAGTTGTGTCTGTAAACAACTAGGGAAATGATAGTACATTAGGAGACACTCCTCAAACGACAATCTTACGTTTTATCCTCGATGTATCAGTAGGTTTATCAAGTATATGTTATACATGTCCTTACAAACAACTGTATCATCGCACGATGTATTGGTAGGCATTTTCATACTCTTCTTTGAGCAACTAAGAAATCCTTTAATCTGTGATTATTCTTTTGTGATGACCAACATATGATGTATGACAATGTGTCTTAATTCCTATGTATCAACTTGCCATACTTTTATTAACCTGAGCTTGTATCTGACAACATTTGGGGATTTATGCTGTCTGTTTCCATTGTTGTACGCTCATACAGACCTGGTCTGTTGAGACATGGTTTGTGACAACAGATCTAGCTTGTAATAGGACTAGCACAATTATAATCAAACTTTGTGTATTGGTTTTAATTTGTAAATGTCTATGATATTAGTTTGTTAATATTAAATGTTAAATACATTTAAAGTATTGTATAAATAATATAAACAAACTAAAGTCTAAGTTTGTGAGGAGAGTTATCAAGTCACAATTTATTAAACATGTGAAATGAAGAACTAGACTCACAAATACCACTGGGTTCGACCAGTTGGCTTCGGCCACACTGGGTTCGGCCAGGACCAGTGGATCCGGCCAGTTGGATTCGCAAAACCCAAAAGCCCAAGCCCAATAACCAAAAGCCCAATATGATCTGACGAAATGAAACGAGATATTTAATTAGGTTTAATTAATTATTTTCTGGTGTAAAAAAAAAAAAGAGAGGCATTAAGAATTAGGCGACGGTTAATACATTGGTCTAGTAAAACCCTAATCACTAACGGCTTAGGTTTTGAAGATTAACAATTAGTTAATATCAAAACAAAGCGATTAGTGATTCGTTTGATTAACTAAAAACTCAAACGTATAAAGGAATTCCGCACCTTTATACGACTAGATAATTGATATAATCATTATCGACCAAGATCACAGGACTTACAATTGGTATCAGAGCCTTGATTGTGGTTTTTGAGTTTTTAATTGATTTTCATTTGATTCGGGTTGTTTGTAATACTTTACGTGTTAAAAACAATCAAAATTAATCTCTGAAACGTTTTGGGTTTGTTCACAATCGAAATCTACTGATTTAATTGTGAAAATATCTAAAATTGTTAAGTTTTTGGGTTTTACAGTCGCTTGACGAATTGAGATCTGGATTACAGTTCAGCCTGCGAATCCACATTATTGCCGAATTAAAAAGTCAACTGAACCGAACCCAAAAGTCAACGTTGCCGAATTGAGATTTGACGAATTGAGATTTGCCGAATTGAGATTTTCTTTTTCTGCCGAATTGAGATTAAGTGAATTGAAAAAGTCAACCGAATTGAAAAAGTCAACCGAATTGAAAAAGTCAACCGAATTGAAAAAGTCAACCGAATTGAAAATTTTCTAAAAATGTCTGACTTAAGTAAAATGATTGAGATGGACCATGAAGTTGGTAAATCTAACGTTCCGCCTAAGTTGCTACGTCTTGAAGACTATTATGGCTGGAAGGACAGATTTGAATCTTATTGTAGATATCATGATCTGTCGATCTGGCTGAGTATCAAGAATGGCTATGTGGCACCTACGTCGTCTGTGGAAAATGCTGTTATGGTTTTGGATTATCAGAGAATGAGTGATAATCAAAAGAAAAGCTATGAGATTGAAAACAGAGCTCATTCTTCAATCAAGATGAGCCTTCCTAGAGAACTTAACCACCAACTCAAATCTTTTCACACTGCTAAAGAGCTCTGGGATGCTCTTGAGAAAAGATGTGAGGGTAGCCCACAAGTGAAAGAAAGCAAGAAGAATCTTCTGAAAAAGCAATTCACTGTATTTAAAGCTTTTAGAGAAGAGGATCTTGAAGCATTTACTACAAGATTCTATCACTTGCTAAGTGAGCTTGACGACCATGACATTTACTACTCGGATAAGGAGAAAACCGACAAATTTATTGAAGGTTTACCATCAAAGTGGGAAATGTATGGTATCATGCTCAAAGACAACGATGAGAGATATGCTGCCATGACTCTTGAGAAGGTCATTGATAAACTCAGAGGATATGATTTCACCAAGAGAACTAGAGACACCGATTCTGAACAGTTACAGAATCCTGGATTATATCATGGAAAATCTGTTCTCTCGAATGTTTCATCTAGTACGACCACTGCTTTATTAGTTGGTAATACTGATGAACATAGTGAAATAGTTACTGAGGATATGTGCTTTATTGCTTCATCTGGAAGCAACACTAAAGGAAAGCCGATAGAGAAGTCATCTCCTGAGCATCACAAAATGCCCATGAGTGTGAAATCTGCTGAACAGCAACTATCTGTTCTTGCTTCCTTTGTGGCATCATATGAGAACTACATCCAGGGAAAGATTAATGATCCAGCAATGTTTGATGAGGATTATGATCAGGTTGACCCTGAGGATCTTGAAGAAATGGACCTTCAATGGCAACTAGCTATGATATCTAGAAGGGTGAAAAGTTTCTTAAAGAGAACTGGACGTAGAGTTGTAGGGAATCGACCTGGTTTTGACAAGTCTAAAGTTAAGTGTTATAACTGTCAGGGTTACGGACACTTTGCTAGAGAATGTCAACGACCAAAGGTTGATGTTAATAGACAAGACTCGGGAAGTAATCTAAATTCCAAAGTCTTAGTCGTTCAGCAGGTCGATGGTTCTTATGATTGGACTACTCAGTCTGAGCAAGCGCTTATGGCTGATGTAGTTGATCAAGAGAAACCTGCTGAATCTATATCATACCTTCCTGAAGACATGGATTCTCAACCTACAGGGCAGGTTCAGAATGAAGTAAGAGTCGCTGAAGATGAAGATGTGCTATATCTTGACTCAACTGACGAAATGAGTCCTGATGAGTTTGTAGCACACATGGCAGATATTCAGACTGACAAGAAAAGGGTATGTCTTAATATTCTTACTCTTACTGATGTTTGTTACTTAGTTACTGACTTACAAACACAGTTTAGTGTATTTGCTGAATCGAATAGAACCTTAACTTCTGAACTAGACTTAGCTAAAAGTGATGTTAGGAGGTTAAGTGAAGATAAACTAGCATTAAAAGATAAGATAAAACTTGAAAGTGAAGATAGGAAATCTCTAAGTGACATTATAAATGAACAAAGTGTCAAGATAGATGGTTTATATCTTAACTTAAATGAGTTAAATCGGAACATTGCTAGTAAAGATAAGGAACTTTCTGAGACTAAAATGAAGTTAGTTGAGCAGAATCGTAAGATTGAAGGTTATAGAACTTCCTCTTTGACCTTAAATAATATAATTAGCTCACAACGTAGTGTAAAGGATAAGACTGGTGTAGGTTACAATGAGGTTCCTCCACCATTCAATTCAAATTACTCTACAACTTCTGTGGACTTAGAAATGCCTGATGCAGACACTAAACCTGATGATATAGTAATTAAACAGTCTGAATTGTCTGATACAATGAAGGATATTGTTAAAGATCCATCATGTGAAATTAGTAAGACTACATCACTCTCTAAAGTACAATTTGTCTCGAGAGAAGTGATTGCTGATACTAATTTAAATGATGAGGATATTAAACAAGATCAACCTTCAGTGTTTTCAGACCAAGCCAAATGTGAGGGTAAAAAGGTGGCTAAATCACAAAAGAAGTTGTCATGTTTTAAATGTTTTCAAAAAGGACATGTAGCTTCTTGTTGTCCTAACAAGAAGTTAGATGTATCATCTAAACCTTTACTTAAAGATAAGACAACTTCTATCTCTAGTGGAAATGTCGACAAATCGAGTATCAAACCGGGTTTTGGTACTAAATCTGTGAATATTTCCAAGAGAGATAGTTTTCATTGTGTTCCTCCACTGAATGTTTCTAGTATGAATATAGATAGGCCAAGTGTCAAACCGGGATTAGGCTCTAGACCTATGAATATTCTTAAAAGAAATAGCTCACACTTTCCCTCACCACCTAAACCTAAAAGGCCTGAACTTAATTATAAACCCAAAGATCAAACACCTTCAAGGTTTAGAACACCAAGTAGAACCAAGAGTCAATATGAGTATGGTTCTACATCACGTGCTAATGAGTTTAATGATTCACATAATTATAGAACTCATAGCTCGGCGTCTAAGAGGTTCACAATCAATTCACCTCCTAAGACCAACAATCATCCACAAACTCAAACTTCTTCGGAAATAACCAAAGCTCCTAATGGGAAGAATGGTTACTTCAAAGAACTTAAGTTTGTAGATGATAAGGGACAGACCAAGACCGTAATGGCTTGGGTCCCCCTTGAAGACTAATCCTTTACAACTTGTATGTGCAGGAACAGACTGTGAATAGAGACAATTGGTGGTATGTAGACAGTGGCTGTTCTCGGCACATGACAGGGACCCGGAGTCTACTGAAGGACTTCAAAAGCGGGTTGAAGCAGCGGGTTAATTTCGCTGGTGATAAAGGAGGAGTAATCACAGGGAGAGGAACTGTTTCCAATGGCGCGTTAACACTTGAAAATGTTAACTACGTTGAGGAATTGACTCACAATCTTGTGAGTGTTTCTCAAATCTGCGATAAAGGCCACCCTGTTCTCTTTAATGAGACAGAAGCCTTAGTTCTGAAGCCAGGTTTCATTGTACCTGAGAAATGGATATTAATGAGGGCTCCAAGGAAGAAGGACATCTATGCAATTAACATGGATGTTCCTATCTCTTCAATAGAGTCGACATGTCTTCTATCCAAGGCTTCAGAAGCAGATTCTATTCTATGGCATAGAAAGATGGCTCACCTGAACTTCCGAAAGATGAACTATATAACCAAGAATGGTTTAGTTCTAGGTGTACCATTGAAACGTTTCGAGTTTGAGGATAGGTGTGTTTCTTGTTTGAAAGGAAAGCAACATAAGAAACCACACAAATCCAAAACTGAAAACTCAATTTCATTGCCATTTGACTTGCTACATATGGATCTCTTTGGCCCTATAAGCAAGAGAAGCATAGGTGGCAAGTGGTACTGTTTAGTTATCACCGATGATTTCTCTAGATTCTCATGGGTATTCTTTTTGGGGTCTAAAGATGAAACTTCTACTATTCTTATGGAGTTTCTAGATCTAATTGAGAATATCTATAGAACAAGGATTAAGAGATTCGTAGTGATAACGGGACAGAGTTCAAGAACTCGGTGTTTAATGTCTATTGCTTAAGCAAAGGGATAATTCATCAATTCAGTGCACCATATGAACCTCAACAGAATGGTGTGGCTGAAAGGAAGAATAGAACACTGATTGAGAGTGCTAGAACTATGCTGTCAGATTCAAGGCTTCCTGTCATCTTTTGGGCAGAAGCGGTGAATACTGCTTGTTATGTTCTGAACAGAGTTCTTACGGTTAAGAAACATAACAAGACTTGTTATGAACTTCTAAACAATAAGAAACCTAACTTAAAAGGGTTTGAACCCTTTGGAGTTTCATGCACTCTATTGAAGACAAGTAAACAACCAAAATTTGGTGAAAAGGCTGACGAAGGATACTTCCTAGGTTATGTTCCTAACTCACCAAATAAGAGAGTCTTCAATAAAGCAACGGGACGTGTGGAAATAGTTTATAACATTGAAGTTACGAGCTATACACATGATGTACATAAAGGATTGGATTGGCAATTTGACTATTCTGATCTCTTTAAGTCATTTAAAGTCCCCATCAGTGAATATGTGAGGAATTCAGAGATGCCTGAACATTTATTGTCGGGAGATGAGATTTGTACTCAGTCTCCAGCATCGAATATTCAGCCATCTGAGAATAACTCTACTGTATCCACTGATGACGCATCTACAAGTCAACTCCAACAACCTGTGGATGGTATCTCTCAAGAGCAAGAGGATTGTGAGAACAATTCTGATGTTAATGAAGACTTACCATCAGTGGTGGAAGTTGATTCTAACTTAGAGACTGATATTTTAGTTGAACCAGTAACAACATCAAAAGTTCATAAGAATCATCCAATTGAAAACATCATTGGTGATCCAACTACTGTGGTTCAAACTAGAAATCAATCTAAAGCCACTACTTCAACTCACGAAAATTTGTATGCTGAAATGAACGAGACAGGGATTACAAATCAATGTCTATATTCATGTTTCATCTCACAAGTTGAGCCTAAAAATGTGCAAATGGCACTAAAAGAAAGCTCATGGGTTGAAGCAATGCAAGATGAACTGAGTCAGTTCACTAAATTACAAGTCTGGGAATTGGTTGATTTACCGACTGGTGAATATCCAATTGGCACTAGATGGGTATTTAAGTGTAAGAGAGACGATCGGGGAATCGTGACTCGCAATAAAGCCCGTTTAGTTGTACAAGGCTTTAATCAAGAAGAAGGTATTGATTATACCGAGGTGTTTGCACCAGTGGCTCGGCTTGAAGCAATAAGGCTATTTCTAGCTTTTGCATCTCATAAAGGAATAAAAGTATTCCAATTAGATGTTAAAAGTGCCTTTTTGTATGGCAAAGTCAAAGAGCTGGTGTATGTGTCTCAACCACCAGGATTTACTAATCCTGAGTATCCTGATAAAGTATATCGTTTAGATAAGGCTTTATATGGATTACATCAAGCTCCAAGGGCTTGGTATGAGACATTGTCTACACATCTTCTTGAGAATGGATTTACAAGAGGTGCTATCGATAGTACACTCTTTGTAAAATGGAAGAAGAAGGACTTCTTACTTGTTCAAGTATATGTCGATGACATTATCTTTGGATCATCTGATGAAAAGTTATGTCGTGACTTTGAACAAGTTATGAAGAGCAAGTTCGAGATGTCTGCTATGGGAGAAATGAACTTTTTCTTAGGGTTACAAGTTGACCAAAAGAAGGATGGATTCTTTATTCATCAATCTAAGTATACGCAAGAATTATTAGAACGTTTCAAAATGGAAGATTCTAAAGTATTCAAGACTCCTATACCAGAAAATCATGGACTAGGTCCCGATACATCGAGTGATCTGGATGTGGATCCTACCTTATATAGGGGCATGATCGGATCACTAATGTATTTGACTGCATCCAGGCCTGACATTATGTTTGCAGTGTGTATCTGTGCAAGATATCAGGCTAATCCGAAAGAGTCACATATGCAAGCTGTGAAAAGAATATTTCGTTACCTCAAAGGGAAACCAAAGCTGGGACTATGGTATCCGATTGATGGTAATTTTGATTTCATAGCTTATACTGATTCGGATTATGGAGGATGTAATCAAAATAGAAAGTCTACTACCGGAGGATGTCAATTCCTAGGTGGAAGACTTGTATCTTGGCAGTGCAAAAAGCAGACCTCAGTAGCCATTTCTACATGTGAAGCTGAGTATGTTGCTGCTGGCAGCTGCTGCTCCCAAGTATTATGGATTCAACAACAATTACGGGATTATGGGTTGAACATAACGAATACTCCAATGATGATTGACAATGAGTCAACGATCTCGATAACCAATAATCCTGTAAAACACAGCAAAACTAAGCACATTGATATACGTCATCATTTTATTCGAGATTGTGCAGAGAAACAGCTGATCAAGTTAGCTAAGGTTCCCTCACTGGATAACCTAGCAGATTTATACACCAAGGCATTCGACCGGGCTCGATTTGAAACTTTGGTGCAACTGAATGGAATGAGAAATCCTGAGTGATTAGTCTTCCATAAGATTTTGTAATAATTAGCATCCTTTTATTTCGTTTATTTCTTTTATTTTTCATAAAAAAAGGGGGTATTGGCGTATGGCATTTATTTGCTTGTTACCTAAGGGGAATCGCCTCCGATAAAAGTTAAGTGGTTATCTGTTGGGAAATGATAGTACATTAGGAGAATAAGGTTAATAATAACATTAAAATAAGTACTAAGGTTGATGTGTTAGTAGATTCCTTTAAGTTACATTAGGGTTACATCTTTACAACCATGACCTTGCTTATGTTTATCTTATTATACACCTTTCTCCACAAGTTATAACTCATCAAGCAATAAATCTAAGTATAGACAGCTTCATTATATGATGTACTGATAGGCAAATTCTGCTATGTTTTCTGAGCACTTAAGAAGCAATAACTCTCATGTATGTTACTTAGTGTGATCTGCTATATGATGTATGACAAATGTCTTAAATGATGAATAACAGTATGACCATACACTGATATCAAAAGAAATATGTTACTCGATGATCTGACAAATAGTTTAACACATGGCTTTTAGTGAAACTACTGGGACTCTGTTGTACTAAGTACAGAACTGACACCATTAGTTTTGCAAAAAGTCTCAAACTTATTTTGTTCATACTAAGGGATCTTATGTTGTACTAAGTACAGATCTAGAACCACTAGTATCTTCAAGATATGTTTGATGTTTGTCAAAATCTATAAAAATGAAGGGTATGTTATATGTTTCGAAAAGAACATCATTTAGTAACCTCTACCCTATAAATAAAAGATGCAGTGGTATGTGTTTTGCTTGAATTCTCATTATATCATATTTTAGATCAACACTGTTTAATATACATACTAATAATAACAATCTGCTTGGAATTCATTGCTTTATTTGTTTATGTGGATCATAATATCAGTAATCGTCTTGAAATGTTTATAAGAATTGAACAACTCACTTTGGTGATTAATTTGTTCTAAATTAATATCAAATGGGTTATACTGTGTGGATTGAGGTAACAAAGTTATAATTTTATAAATATGAGTTAGTAAGTGGCTAGAGTTGTAATTTCTTTGTTACTTATTGTAAATTTCATAAGGTATGTATACTAACAATCTTCTTAGACTTATTAAATTCAATAATTCATATATCTTATTCTTCCTAATATGATCCCGTATCAGATAAACGTTTAACAACAAAAATATGTATTGTTTACTTCGTTTTATACGTTTATTTAATAATAAGGTACAAGGTACCAATCTTTTGTTTTACATGATTACTTTAGTTTGCATTGTTCTAATTTTGCATTTTATTTCTTTTCGTTCTTTCTGTTTATCATTTTATAATTGGTGTTAACACAAGTGACAAATTATTTTGGACTTGTATCTTACAAGTAATAAATATTTTTTACTTGTTACCTTCGTTAATTTAGACTTGTATGATTTTTGAATTCTTTTCTAAAAATTATAAGTGAAAATTAATGTTCAATTATTTTGGACTTGCATTATTTTTGTATTTATACAAAAATTACAAGTGAAAAGTAATTGTTAAGTGTTACTTATGTTATTTTTATTATTTTTAGATTTGTTATATTTTGTATGTTTTAAATATACAAAATGTTACAAATTAAAAAAAAAAAAAAAAAAAAAAAAAAAAAAAAAAAAAAAAAAAAATTAATATTAATGACTTTAATTATATGTTTACTGTTAGTTATGTTTTTCTTATTATATATGTTTGTGAATTTAAAAAAAAAAAAAAAAAAAAAAAGAAAAAAAAAAAAAAAAAAAAAAAAAAAAAAAAAAAAAAATCTGGTTTCGTTTGGCAAAAAGTCAGTTTGACTAGTTTGACTTGGCCGAATCCAATGATTTGACCAAGTCCAACCCACGAACTCACTCATTTCCACGAACTCAAAACCCCCAAACCGAAAATAACCCTCCCCGTACGAACCGAACCCAGATTTATTTTCACGAATCCAAGTTCACGAAACGAATTTTTGAATCCGTACAACTTATTCAACTTTTCATTACAAACGATTTGAGGTATGATTCAACCACTTTCACCGTATAAATTGTTTGAAATCAAAGTTTTCGTGATATTAGGGTTTTGGTTTTTGGTTTAACTAAATATCACGATTTAGGGGTTTATTTCACTTGAGTTCATTGGGTTTCTCTTGTCTAAACTATTGAGAACACACGAGAATCCTTCGATTTTGTTTAAAATTATTGTGTTGCTTTTATTTGGTTCGGGGTTTCCTGCGCTGTTCTTCGGCCGAACTGAGATCTCATTTGGATTCGGCTGATTGACTAGTCAACCGGACGAACCGAGTTCCAACATTTGGTTTCGTCAACGGCCGAATCGAGTTCAGTTTTAGACTTGATAGTTTGACTAGTCAAACGTTTGGCCGAACCGAGTTGACAACTGTTTTCGGTGAGCAAGTGAGCCGAACCGAGTCAAATTTTCGACTCGTCAAATGCCTTGAACGAACCGAGTTCCCTCTTGGATTCGTTGAGCCAGTTTGACAAGTCAAATGGACGAACCGAATTGAGCTGGATTCGTTGAGCCTGTTTGACAAGTCAAACGGCCGAACCAAGTCAAACTTGTGAATTCGGTGGGCATGTTGGCCGAATCGAATTTTTGGATTCGGTTCGGTTGACTATTTGACCCATTTGACTTTTGACAAGTTTAAACGAATTGAGTTCATTTGACTTTGTTGACCCGTTTGTCTTTGTTGACTCGTTTGACTTTGGAAAATGAATTAAGTTTTGTTTATATGAGTGACTGATTAACTTGTTTAATAAAGAGTTTGTTTAATAAAGAGTTATAATTTACTCTAAAATTTTATGTTTCGTTTTGACGTGTTACTAGATTTGTCCATATCGACTTACGACCTTTCGATTAACCTGTTTAATAAAAGGATATAAGTAAATATGTTATAAGATTAGACATGTAGACTTTACTGTGAACATGTAAAATCTTATATTTATTTATATACGACTTATGACTTTATAGTAATAAGTGATATATTAAATCTGAAACGTTATGAGACTGATTCATGAAATAGTTAGATTTCCTGTTTATATATATAATTAACGAATATAATTGATAATTAGGATTAATAACCTAATAGTTCAATTACGATTCGTAGATTATATACGTTATTCAATTTCTGTTAAACTAATAATCTTTCATGTTCTGTCTTATTTCTGTTACAGATATGGCTCGCCCATTTGCTGCTAATCACAATGTACTGATCGACCTTGATGTCACTGCTAAGGGAGCTACTCGTGTGGCTAGAATTCTCACTTTTCTGGCAAGATCGAGGATTGAGTATGCTATTACTGCATCTCCAGCTCTCTCAACGGACATATTAACCCAATTCTGGAATAATATTCAGTACAATACGGTGGTAAACCCTCCAGTGATTCAGACGACTGTGAACAATCGTGCTGTAGTCTTTTCTTCCACAGATCTTCGCCAAATCTTGCGTTTGGGTACTATTGAGCAAGAGGATGGTCCCACAGTGTTTCCTTCTGACTTTATTGAAGGAGCACTTCCACGTATGGGATATACAGGTCCTATAAGAGGCCGTCAGTATCTGAAGGCTCTTGTATTTGGGGAATGGAGATTTCTTTGGCATGTAATGGTTACAGTTTTTGGTGCTAAGAAGGCTGGTTATGATGAGCTGAGCGCTTCAATACTTTCTGCTGTTCTGTCTCTGGTTTACAATAAACCATTCAGCTTTTCAGATTTTCTATTTGGAGAGTTTGTGCGACAGATCACGGGCGGTGTTCGAATCCCGTTTCTATTGTATCCACGATTTTGCATGCTGATTATACGCCATAGTATCCCTGACTTGCCAGAAGTTGTTGCTGATATTCAGGTTGATACTCTGAGACTTAGAGCATACAATGCTATGTTCATGCACACTTCGCGTCGATATGATATGCAGCCTCAGCCGACTGCCTTATTTGGGTTTTTGGTAAATCCTCAGTATATGCCACCACCAAACAATGGTTGGCTCGATATTGATGTTGTTGCAGATGTACCTGTACAACAAGCGCAGATTGAGGATGTCCACCAACCTGAGCCACAAGCGATGCTCGATGTTCCGGTTAATCAGCCTGAGCTACTAGAAGATCTTGCTATTGTACCAGTGGTACAAGAGGTTCAAGAACCAGAGGTTGTTCCTGATATTCCACAGGATACAGTTGGACCTTCTGACCCACTAGCAACTGGACCTTCTGACCCGCTAGTTGCTGGGCCTTCTGGTGGTTCCGATAATCTAGAGAAGGATGGTGCTACTGCTTCTGATTCTGAGGATGATCAGCTTCCACCATCTGATTCTGTCACGAGTATTCCCGATGGGATGATCCGACAGGGGTCGAAGTTAGTTATGGATCCAGTATTGAAAGGGAAACGAAAAGTTGATGATAAGGATCCTGATTATGTGTTGATTGATGAGGCTGACGAGGACGATGCTGAACCACTAATTCCTCGACGCAGTAAGCGACCTCGAGGAGGTGATTCTTCTGGGCCGCAATTAATCGCTGAACCTACTGAACAAGAGATGATTCGAACTCTTGTGCGTCCGGAAACGCATCCTACTGCTAAGTCTAGCAGGCAGGCAGCCCGATTATTAGACGATGTCATTACTGAAATAGCCAAGAAGCTACAGCCACCGGTTGCCCCGCCTTCCAAAAAGTCCAAAGCTCCTTCTACCACATCTTCTTCTCAACCGATGACTGATGCTGAAAAGATCATTCGTCTAGAGTCAAGGGTTGAGGAATTAGAGGCTCTCACCGATATTCAATCCTCTCAACTACTGGATATGGCTAAGAATCTGAGTAACCAAAATAATGCCTACTTGCTACTGATCAAGACCAAGACCAATATGGTTGATGATATTGCTCGACAGCAAAGGCAGATTGATAGCCTTGAAATACCTGGTTCATTCCCTTATTGCGGACAAGCCATCTCAGGGGGAGATACTTATATATAGAGAGTCTTGCAAAGAGGATGAGCTAGCAGAGAAGAAGAGGAGGGATGATTCAGACAAAGATCCCAACGCTCCAAAAAGAAGTGAGCTGGCTGATCCGTCAACGACTAGTCAGCAGACTCAAGTTCAGGGGGAGTCTGCAGGTGGTGAAGCTGGTACTTCAGGTGGAGCTGGAGCCGGAACTGAAGAAGGTTAAAACTGTTTTGATTAAGTAGTTAATGTAATTTTTATTTATAAATTGTGTCATGTTTCGTAATATGTAAACAATTTGTAATGTAATATTACTGTTTAATTAAGATTTTAAACTTGAATGCATTATGCGTTAATGTTATAATTTGATAATTGACAGTAATGTTTATATATATTATAAGATCTCTTGAATCTTAGATTGACTGAGATCAATTAAAGATTAATAAGATTATATAATATATATAATGTGTGTATATTATAAGATCTTTTGAATCTTAGATTGACCGAGATCAATAAAAGATTGATAAGAGTATATAATATATATAATTTTAGCATATTATAAGATCTTTTGAATCTTAGATTGACCGAGATCAATAAAAGATTGAGAAGAGTATATAATATATATAATTTTAGCATATTATAAGATCTTTTGAATCTTAGATTGACAGAGATCAATAAAAGATTAATAAGATTATATAATGTCAGTATGTTATAAGACTTTTTGAACTCTTAGATTGCTTATGATCAATTAAAGAGTTAGAAGTATATATAATATATAATGCACAAAAAGATTAATAAGAGATTCCTTAGATTGATTCAGAGAAATCAATAAAAGGATTTATTATACTTGTGTGTGTTTTCATATAGGTCTGGAAATGCTGAACTTATCTGATTCTGAGAGTGACATACTAGATGAAATAGATGAAGAAGTCGACTATGATCTAGAGGAGGGTGAATTTTTACCTCCTGAAGATTGGACTTCTGTTCATGAAGTTGAGGCAGACGAAGGTGTAGATCTTGATGTTAATATTGATGAACACATCGTAAGCCCTTCAACTACAAAAGTTGTCATACAGAATGAAAACGGAGAACAGGTGATAGACTTGGATGCAAATCTAAGTGAATCATCGGATTCTGAGTTTGAAGATGATCTTCCAGATAAGCTTAAGGGAAATTCGATGTTTAAGCCGTTAAAGAAAAAGAAAAAGAAGATTGGGATGTCAGAAGTTGACATAACGGGAAAACGTGTACCCCGTAAAGGAATCATCGGTTGGTATTATGATTCTGAGTTAAAACTTTTTGCTATCAAACGTTTTGACGGAGTTCAATACTTTGATAAGAAGCTTAAAGTATTCAGTTCTCTTCCTCGATTTGAGATCCGTGACCTGGCTAGATTGGAGTTGATAAACCCTAGTAATGATCCTTATGCAAACTATGTTGAAAGAATAATTAGAACTGAGGGGAGATCAATGAAATTCGAAAAGATTAAGCCAAGGGTCGGGAAAACGATTAAATTGAAAGAGCGCAGTCAACGTACTGGGCGACGATTAAGGAAAAAGACTTATCCAGCAGTCAAATGTGTACAGCAAATACCTCTGAAAACAATGCCACAGAATTTATTAGAAAATCTAAAGATTTGGCATGTGGATTCAGCAACTGGTGAAGCTGTCATGGTTGAAGCAGATGATGAGGTCGAAGGAGGAGAAAAGGAAATTTTGAGAGTCTATGACCATCGACACTTGATGAATCTGTCGAGGAGAGATCTGTTAAAGTTAAATGAAAACAGAATCTTAACGACTGAAGCATGGGGTGATCTTGCACGAGATTATCAAATGATGGTTAAGACTTGCATTAAAATGAAGATACATATGGGCAGTAAAATTTACAATTGAAAACCAAAGATGAAAATTGAAGATAATAACGCTAGAGCTATTGTCAAGGGGGAGTCTGTTGAGACATGGTTTGTGACAACAGATCTAGCTTGTAATAGGACTAGCACAATTATAATCAAACTTTGTGTATTGGTTTTAATTTGTAAATGTCTATGATATTAGTTTGTTAATATTAAATGTTAAATACATTTAAAGTATTGTATAAATAATATAAACAAACTAAAGTCTAAGTTTGTGAGGAGAGTTATCAAGTCACAATTTATTAAACATGTGAAATGAAGAACTAGACTCACAAATACCACTGGGTTCGACCAGTTGGCTTCGGCCACACTGGGTTCGGCCAGGACCAGTGGATCCGGCCAGTTGGATTCGCAAAACCCAAAAGCCCAAGCCCAATAACCAAAAGCCCAATATGATCTGACGAAATGAAACGAGATATTTAATTAGGTTTAATTAATTATTTTCTGGTGTAAAAAAAAAAAAGAGAGGCATTAAGAATTAGGCGACGGTTAATACATTGGTCTAGTAAAACCCTAATCACTAACGGCTTAGGTTTTGAAGATTAACAATTAGTTAATATCAAAACAAAGCGATTAGTGATTCGTTTGATTAACTAAAAACTAAAACGTATAAAGGAATTCCGCACCTTTATACGACTAGATAATTGATATAATCATTATCGACCAAGATCACAGGACTTACATGGTCTCAGTCAGTATACTTTCAAAAACCAAGCAAATAAAAGTCAAAGCACTTTAAAGTCTTATAAAATCAAAGATACCTCACAAGGTCGCCAAACGGTTTGACCAAGTCTGGTTTTGCTTAAACCTGAATCAAGTTAAGTCGCTTTGTTGTACATCAGTACAGACCTGTCACCGCTGGCTTGATTCTTAAAAATGTTGAATTCAAATACTTTCTCTAAACAATCGAAGTCTTGGGCATGTCTTGATACTAGGAGTATATCTGTTTGGGATTCACGGAGACATACTCACTCTCACAATAAATGCTAAGCTTGAAGTTGAGTGTGTTACATGTTTAAGTGGACAAACAATACTGATAATCGTCTTGTTACAGATTGCTTCTCAGGCTTGTTAACTATGCTTGATAAATTTAAATTTGGACAACTATACTGATAATCGAATTAAAATTTGACATTGTCTTGCGAGTCTGTTTTTCTAATATGATCCCTAAATAGACACCTCTCAAAACGTTCCTTTATATTATTTTATTTTTATATATCTGTTTTTGTTCAATCTCTTTTCTAAGTGTCACAAATAAAAAATTAAAAATTAACCCTTCATTGGCTTCAGCGACACAATACTTGTGTCGCATACTTTGTGTTGCTCACCCAGCGACACAATAATTGTGTCGCATTATTGTGTTGCCAACATAGCGACACTAGGCTTGTGTCGCACAATATACTAATCACCAAGCGACACAAGACTTGTGTCGCAACCTTGTGTCGCTCATTGTGCCCCGGGTATAAATACCCTCGTGTCGCTGTAATTAGTATCTAATTACCTGTGACACATAAATTCAAAACCTGCGACACAAGTGGATCCTGCGACACAAGGCCTCCGACGCAATTTTTCGAATTTTTTGTGCTTTTCTGTGGATTTTTGCTCGTTTCATCGCTTGTTTAGTGTTCTACTTACTCAAACGCATCGATAGGTATCAACATTAAACGTTATTACTTTCTATTTTTGATAACATTCGCATTTTAAGTTTCGGTTATTTAGGTTTTGTTTTGTTTTGCAAAATTAACCGACTTAGCATGTTAATATGCGTGTAAAAGTTATTGAATAACGTTCCTGCTATGCCCCTGAATGTTTGGAATCGATTAAAACACAAAAACCCCAAAATTTTATCTCTGAAAAATCTGGGTTTCATCGTGTTCATCTTTGCGACATAACCTGCGACACAACTGTTGTGTCGCAGGCTGTGCCTGTGTTTATGTCGCTGACTATATGCGACACAATTGTTATGTCGCCATATTATGTCGCTGACCTGATGTGCGACACAATTACTATGTCGCTGCCTTATGTCGCTATGTTTTGTTGCGACACAACCCTTATGTCGCTAATAAATCATTAAATTGATTTAATTGCAAAATTGCGACATAACTCGTTATGTCGCACCTATATCCTGCGACACAAGGATTGTGTCGCATGACATATTAAATTCAAAAATGTCAACTTTTAATTGTTGAATCTAACGGCTTCCAAGTTTACTTTCTTCTTACAGCTATGGCAGATATTAACGTAAACGCTTTATTTTGGGAACCAAGACACAATGTGACTGCGTTTCTTGATGACGAAAAAGAATCGGCGGCGCCGTACCGCCCGATGATTGTTTTTCTTCGCGGATCTCGGATTTTCACTGCGATCACGGCCACCACAACTATTTACCGTGATCATGTCACGGATTTCTGGGCTAATGCTACTATCAACTCTGATCTCCCGTATACAAGGCTTATATCCAGAGTTCACGATCGCGAGATTATTATTTCTGAACAACTCATTCGGGAGTTCTTTCAGTTTCCGGATGATTCTGACATGCCAGTTACGTTTGCCAACACCTTTATTTCTGGCGGCATGATTCGGATGGGCTATCAAGGTGTTCCACGCGATCAATATCGCAAGGCCTTTCTCATAAAGGTCTAGCGGTATCTTATGCATATCATGATTGTCTGCTTATCTGGACGTAAGGCTGGCTTCGATGGCATCAGCCATTCTACTGCATCAGCCATGCTGGCCTTGGTCTACAACAAGCCTTACAACTTTTCGGGCTATATCTTTCGTATAATGGTTTATCACGCTCAGGCAGGCGAGGGACAGTGGGCTTTATACCCACGTTTTGTTCAACTGCTTATTAACCACTTGCTCCCAGGTCTACCGGTAGCTCCGCAACACCAATTTCTCCAAACACCGATGAATACTCGAATCTTCGTGGTTTCCGGTCACTATGCACGGGGCGCACCGATCCCGCCTGATGTCCCATTGTTTGGGCATATTGTTAATGAGGCCTACGTGCCTCTAGAGTGTGACGAATTTGCTGATCCGGCTCCTATCCCTAGGCCACTTTCTCCTCTGCCACAGGCACTGGTTCAAGAACCGCCTCTTCAAGCCCCTCTTCTGCAACCAACACCTTCTCATCAACAACAACAAGCTATCAATCCCGATCCTCAATTTGAAGATCTCATGAGGGATATTGATGACATATGCCCCTCTCCTCCCAGGTCGACGGGCAAAAGGCCCCGTGAGGATGTCACCGACCTTATCTCTGAAGATATTCCAACATCCAGTCAACCTCGCACCTCTTCGTCTGCAGGGCCTTCAGAAATTCAGACTCCAGTGCAACCTCATCCGGATATTATAAAGCAACTTTTGGAACAGATGGAGGAAATGCAGAAGACTGTGAACGACCAGGCTATTATCATTCAGTCTCAAGCTGCACTTATCGAGGCTCAAACTTCTAGAATTACGACCTTAGAGGTTAAGTTTAGGGAGTTTGAGACCCGGTCTATTGGTCCGGGGGAGTCTATTCCCTCTGGTCTAACTATAGAACCAATAGGACCGGGGTCTGAGTCTGTAATTGAAGATGTACATATTGAACAATCTAATGAAATGCCCACTTTAGAGTATTTTCCTGTGCACCGGATTCCAGGCCAGCCAAGACTGTTGGATGTAGACTATTCTTGTGCAGACCTCTCATTTATACAACGCATGATAAATGAAGTCAATTCTGATAATGAAAGTAAAAATTTTGATGAAGATGATGATGTTGAGTTTGAGGAAGAAGGATTGAATGATGATGAGTTCTATGATGATGCTCCGATAATTGAATCAGATTCCTCTGAAGATGAAACTGAAAATGCATCTGAGACTCAAGATGAAGAAACATCTGAGGCTCCTGCTCCTGAATCTGAAGTTATCGAAACTAGAGCTGAGAGACTTGCTAAATGGTGGCCGCACGGAAAAGATGGAAAGCAAGTGCCGGTCACCTGCAAATCATACAAAGTCAGTGGAGCGTATACTGGATTAATCAAGAGTTGGAAGATATCGAAAGGGTTGTTTATGATCAAGAGATTAGATGGTATTCAATATTTCAAAAGATCATTCACCAAGCTGAGCACACTGCCAAAAGGAGAAATTAACCATCTTGCTCAGCTCTCTTTGATTAACCCGTCAAATGATGATCGTGCCAACTTCATTCTGACTACTCTACAAAGGGAGATTCGTACCAAAAGGTACAAGTTTATCAAACCAACGCTGGGAACCAGAATTATCTATAAGAAGCGTTTTGATCCAGTAACCAATCAGCCCTTGATCAAAATGCGTTATCCTCCGGCTGATTGTTTAAAGAAGATTCCTCTGGAAACAGTTCCCCTGGACTTTCTAAGAAGATTTCACTACTGGGAATTGGATGCTCACACCGGCGAGGCAGTTTTGATATTTGTGCCTGAGACAGAGCAACCAGAGAAGAGCTCACTGTACAACTTAAAGAAAACTCAATTCAGAGTATTTGATCCGATGAGCTTGATAAATTTCTCCGAGAAAGATCTGAGAAAGCTATTTGACAATCCGATTCGCTTCAATGAGAAGAATGTGATGAACAAGAAGATAGCATCTCAATTTCAACGGATTGTCAAGGTTTGTGTAACACATGGAATACACGCTGGCGGTGTATTTCCAGCAGGCTGGGTATAAATAAAGATCTAGAAGACCAAGCTGAAGACACGGGGGAGTTTGTTGATACATCTTAGTGTGTCTGTCAGTTGGTCGAGTCTGTAATGTGTTTGTAAATGTAATAGACTTGTTAAGTTTACATTTTCTGTGTTCTACGACACAAGGCTTGTGTCGCATGAGTTGTAGTTGCGACACAGTGTTTGTGTCGCAATAGTGATCTCTGCAACACAAGGCTTGTGTCGCATAACGGCCAGTTTGTTTAGTATAAATATAAATGTTAGAGATATTTAGGGTAAGACTTTCACACACACTTTATTCTCTGTATTTTGGCTGCTACATTGATTGAGAGAGAATATTTGGGTATTTGGGAATATAAAGTATTATATAAAGTATTATTTATTGCATTTGTTCCACTTTGCTTTTGCTTTATATTCTTGTGATTGTCTCCTCCATGCGATTTGATTAAAAGATTCAAGATTGGGATCAACATAGGTATTCGAAGATAACTCTGTATATTCGAATATAACTGATTTCCAAAAGCTTACAAATGAAATATTACAACTTAGTTTTTATACCCAGTAAGTTCGTACGAACTTACTGGTCCTAGGTTCGTACGAACTTACATGTTCGTACGAACTTCCTAGGTTCGTACGAACTTACAAACTAAAAACTAAAAAGGCTAAGTTAATAACTAAATACATTTATTAACTACGAAACTAATAACAAAACTAACTATTACAAAACAAGAGCTGTTGTCACCAAACGTGCACCAACACCTTGTTATTTTAAGAAAGCTTGTTCTAAAGTATCAACTTTATATGATTTTAATTACATGGGAAGTACTTTAAAACAAAACTTTCTAAAATTAACAAATGAAGAGGAAGAAATTGAGAAATTTAATAGGGCAAGAGAAGCTAAAGCTCAATTTTCATTTGATTATCAAAGGTTGAATGAGTGTTATGGAACTCGAAAAGTTCCACTTTCTAAGGATTATTTTCCTAGTTATTCAAAACCAGTTGATGATCAAAATGATGATGTTCTTGAACAAGTGGTCACAACTAAGATTTATATTCCAAATTTAGTTTTCGAAAATAAAATCTCCAGTGTCAAAATCCATAACTTCTACTGGTGTTTTAAGCAAACAATTTGAGAAAAGATGTATTTCTGAACACAACAAAGTTAAACCTCAAATGTCAAAAGCGATAAAAACTCGAGTGAATGTTCCAGTGAAGACTTACACGGATAAGTCTTCCAAACCTCTTTCGAAAAAGATTTCTCAGTTTACTAGTTATTCGTTGCATAAGAATAAGGGATATTATAAGAAATTTCAATCACTTGGAGCGTTTTCTCAAAAGAATTTTCATTATTCATATTTTTATGGTTTTGAAACTTCCAATAAATTGATTTCGGGATTTTCAAAGAAAACCAAAGTTTGGAAACTGAAACAAACATTTTCAGAACAATCTTCCAAAACAAAATCATTCAAATATTCAAGATAAAAAATGTTTGTACTTGTACCACAACGTTTCTTATCCGGTGCAAAGAATGAATAATTATGTATCCTCGGCTCCCATAAGATTTCACTCAGTTGATTCCACAAATCTTATTTCAAAATGAAACACCGAGTTTCAACTCAAAGTGGAATTCAACGTCTTTACATCAAATAGACACGGCTTACAAATGGTTTTCAAAGTTTTCTAAATCCATTGGCACTGTAACTAAATGGGTTCCAAAAAATGTTGTCTAAATTGTCAATTAATGACTTATGAACAACTAAGTTCGTAACTCGTTTTTAAAGTGATATGACGTATGAACAACTCAGTTAATAACTCGTTTTTAAAGTGATATGACTTATGGACAAATCAGTTCATAACGCAATCTTAAATGGTACTGGCTTTTGTACATTTAAGTGCAAAACCCGCTCTTAAATAAAATGGTTTCTAAACACTTCAGTTCAAACCTGTTTTGAATGTGTTGGTACGTCTTGTGTGACAACATCATCTAGTTTGTTATTGGTCATTTTGTTAATCATTGTAATCGTTAACTTTTGTCTTATGTAAGTATATGTAAGTTCGTACGAACTTAGATGTAGGTACGAACTTGGAAGGACATACGAACTTAGCCAAGTTACTATGGGCTTCGAAGTGGGCCAAGTTCGTAGGGCCCAGCCCATACGAACTTAGCTATTATATATACATATATCCGTATGTTGAGAGTGTAATTTAGTTGTAGGTTCGTAAACTCAGTCTTAGAGCTTAGTGCTAGTTTATAGAAAGCTAAAAGAGAGAGTTTGTATCTTAGGTTGAATGTAACCAAGTTTACGTTCAATAAAAGTGATTTTTACGCATTCGTATTTACTTGTGTATTATCGTTGTGTATATTTGAGGATTCCGCACTCAATTATACTTGTTACCTCGTGGATCCAGAACACCTGGGGAACCTTGGTGCATCTTGTGTGACAACATCGAGTCGAATATTAACTTTTTTGGCTCAGCTCGTAAAACTAATCGAACAATAACCTTAGTTCGAATTTGACACGAACTCAAATAATATCAAACTCGAATCCGAGCTAAACTAGCTCAAATTCGAATAGCTCGTTAACTGTTTGACTCGTAACACTCAAAATTAAAGCAGTTATCCATGTTAAGCAATGAGAGGTAAGTTAAAAGTATCAAATCACCTCCCAGAGTACCGCTTGATCTACAACCAATTAAAATTTTATAAATCTAAAATGTATTAGCTTGCATTAAAACATTAACACTAAATCAAATTCCACACAAGAAAGAGAGAGAAAGTTGTTAGAATTATCACACGATGTTCGTCCGGACTGATAGTGTCGTCCAACCAGAAAATTATAAGTGTTTGAGATGAAATGCATATTTCGAATAACAAATTCAGGACTTTTGTGAAGCACGGACATATATTAAGTTCTTATATATTTATCTCTTTAATGTGTACCTTTTACTGCAAGATATTATAAACTCTATTAACGTACTATGAAAATAAAATAGAGGTTGACCACATCTATCAGGTTAATGCACCAGAAATTTTTGAAAAAAATCTATTTAAATCAATGTACTATATTTTCTATAACAAGGTCACCAAACATTTAAAGTTTTAAAAATGCTTAGCTTAACTTTTTAAAGAGTTACACTTAACTCACTTTATATATAGTATATGCGTACTCTACTCTATGTATACAAGAAATGAAACTAAATGGTACTTTTTTTTAATGGCAATAGTAATAGTAATTTGTAATATATATAAAAAATTCAGAAGAAGCTAGAAGAACCGATCCAATTGACCATCAAGAATCCTAGTGTGAAGAACCCTAAAGACGTAACAAATCACAGTAAACGTTTGAAATGAAAAATCAACACCTGTTAAGAAATTCTAAACCTAAAACACGGATCCAATGAACCAAAAATACAACTAAAAGAGACCAAATCTAAAAATTACACAACCACTTTACGAAGAATTTCAAGCGCCTTTCATGACCTAAGTTTCAGTGAAGTCGTTTTAAGTTGGTTGATCATTCTACGATTTTTAATAGTCCTCACCCCATGAACGTGATGTTTTGGTGAAGGTGTAGTTGATCATTTGATATTGTTTGATGGAGCTACGCCAACGGTTAAGTGATTTCCTGAAATAAGGGCATTGCAAATCTCTTTGGTGGATGCATTTGGGCCAAGCTTACGAACGTTTTCAAGTCCAATTCGGTGGGCTTAGGTCTAGTTGGCCTAACCTTATCTCATGTTTCCCAAGAAGGGGACGTTACATCTCTTCCAATTCCACGCGTTTGCAATTCCAATAAAGGTTCTTTCCCGGTTGCAGGCTTTTGTACTTCACTGCCATCCTCTGACACAGTTTCAAATTTCAAATTTCATATTCACACCATCCAAACGTGTTGAATGAACCGGAGATAACTGATCGGCGTTTGATTCAACGACCGACGAGTGAAAATCGCTGACGGTGATGTGGTTTCCGGCGGCTAGTCTGTTGACGTCGCCACAACTAATTCCGAGGCAGTTTTCGACGGTATTGATTTCGTCGAAAATCTAGATTCCAACACCTTCTTAGTTTGCTGGCTGATCTTAGTACCTGTGTTGCTGACATAAATTTGATGCTCCAGTTTCCTCGCTTCTTTTACCGCATTCGCTATCGGCATTAGCCCCTACCTGATGGGGTTTCGTCTTTCCCAGCTGAATCAGAATTAATTTCAACCTCTTCTTCATTTATTTCAGAATCTTTTCCGGTCAACTTGTACCCATCTTCTTTGTTTTTGAATTCAAGAGAAAACCTCGAACCCCCTCAAATATTTCATCTCCCCATCTGAGACGTCAAACGATGACCAGATTGCTTGAAGATCCGAAAATGATCTAATCATGAAAGATTCATCAACTACCATATATTGTGGCATAATTTGATTGACCGATGAAAAAGGGGTATCATTCCGTATCTAATTTGATTTGGAGGGGATATTAAACACCCATGGTGGCTTTATGCATCCTTCCTTGACAGAACCTTTTTCAAATCTTGCAATGTCTGCCTGAAGTTTGCAGTTCCCGATAATAATCCGGTTTATTCTGATTTCAAGAGCCTTAGGCTGCTTTTGATTTACGAAATTGATTGAAATTCGATGGAATTGGAATTGAAATTTCATTTCTAATTTGTTTAGTTGAATAATTGATAAAATTAAAATGCATTAAGTTCTTTCCGCTAAAGGAATTGAAATTTGTTTACTTTTGCTAAATTCTAATTGTTTCAAAAAGATTATGCTAGTCAAACACAACTTTAAAATTTCCAACATGAAAAACCAAGCAAACCCGAACCTTTTTCCAGCCTTTCTTTCTAGCAACATACACATTTGATATTTCTCCAATCTCTCAAAACAATGATGTAAATTGGCCTTGTTCCATTCTAGTCGAAAGTTGGTAAAAGAAAATGTTCACAATTTCTTGTTTTTACATCTCCTTTGTCTTCCTCTTGCTCACAAGCTTCTTTTGCAGCCATGTGTTGAAAGAAAATTGCCCTAAACTTTATGAAACCCTTCAATGTAGTCGTGTACAAAAAAACCAAAACCGAAAAAAAAACTGAAATCGAAACCGGTCAAAATCGGGTTTGACCAATAAGCGGTTTCGGTTATTGAATAACCGCCGGTTACAAACCGGTTTGGGAGATAGCCGTTTGAACCGGTTATCGGTTCCGGTTAACCGGACCGGTTACAAAAACCCGTTAATAACGGGTTTTTCCACTAGCTGTTTGTGACCGTTTTTTTTAGTTTTTGACCTTTTTTTCATTTTTTTTGACCATTTTGCCATTCCAAAACTAGTATTGATAGATACCTTGAGTTTGGTTTAGTCACAACTCTCATACTCTCTCAAAACGCTTACAAAGTTCAAAAAACGCATACGAAATACTAAAAACGCATACAAAATTCTCATTTCTCAAATGACAACTCAAAGTTCTTCAACTTCCGCCGGTGTTGGTTCTTCAAATACGGTTGCAATAGTTGAAATTTTAGAAACAAAACAAAACCAAGAGGTGTGGTGTAATTTCAACAAAGTGTTGTTGTCGGATGGGTCGATTAAGGCTCATTGTAAACGTCGTGGAAAGTTTTTGAAAGACGAATCCAACTCAACGTTGAGGCAACATAAAGATAAGTTTTACGGTGCACTAAAATCTAATTCGGAAGTGGGTCAAGCATCTATTTGATGAGATGGTAGTCTATTTACATACGAGGTGGAGCGGTGCTGAGAACAATTTGCAAGCTATGTGATTCAAGAAGGTTTGTCGTTCAACTACTTCGACAATCCTCGGCTTACTAAGGTGATTCAAAATACTCTTCAACCTAGATATAATCAAGTAAGTCGTGCTACTCTTAGACGTGATTGTATTAAACTATGAAAAAAAACTAAAATACAACTAATAAATGGTTTTGAAAACTTATCTACAAATGTAAACTTAACAACCGATGTTTGGTCAGCTCCTTATGGTTTGCCCGGTTCGTACCTTTGTGTTACCGCACATTGGCTTGATCCCGAAACGTGGTATATGATGAAGCGTACGATTGCTTTTGAAAACTTTGAGTATCCTCACCCCGGTCAAAATTTATTTTATATGTTACGAGATGTACTAAAAGAGTTTAAATTAGAAAATAAGGTTTTTTCAATCTCATTTGATAGTGTTAGTAATAATACAAAAGCTGTAGAAAGACTAATCCTAAAATATCAACCACCTTTGAATGACATTTTTTTTATCATAGTCGATGTATTGCACACATAATAAACTTGGTTGTGCAAGATGAATTAGCGGTGCCGCAAATAAGTTTTCTAAAAGACGCTTTTAAAAATATGTTAGGGGAGATATATTTTGTAAGGGTAAAGCTAGATATAAACATTATATAAAATTGTGTAACGATACGGATTCCAAACTTTACAAATGTTTCATGATGAACTTGTAAGAAAGGGTAAAGCTACACCATTTTCGGTTGAATATTGGGATGTTATTTTAAAACTAACCGAATTTCTCAAAGTCTTTTAAAAGCGCAACAACTTTATTATCGGGTGTTTATTATCCCACGATGCATTTTGTACTTAATCAAATTCATTTAATGTGTGAAAAATTAAGAGAATACGAATTTTATGGTGATTTATATGCAACCATGGTTTTGCCCATGAAAGAAAAACTAAGAAAATATTTTAAAAAATTACCACCGGTAATTACTTGTGCCACCGCATTGAACCCATCTTTGAATGTATGTGGGGTGGAACTGCTTATCGATTCCATTAGTAATAATTTGGAGTTGAATGCCGTGGACTCATGGTTTGCAACAAATGCAAAAAAATACTTTAAGAAAAGTTTTATCGATTTATTTAATGTTTATTTTCAAAAATATGGTTCAACAAATGTTTATTCAACTTCAGCTAGCGAATCGTTTAGTACATCTAGTTCAAGGATCCGATGATTAACTTATATAATAGTTTAAGACAAGAAAACACTAAACGGGCTAGGGGTGAAGGTGGCCAACCATTGACTACCGAATTTGGGAGATATACGGGAACCGATTTTTTAGCCACTATGGGACCCAATGAATTCGTTGACTTTGATATTTTGGCTTGGTGGAAAGGAAGGGGTTCTCAATATCCCGTTCTAACCTCCATGGCCCGAGATTTACTAACCGTCCGAGCTTCTACAGTAGCTTTGGAATTCGCTTTTTCTATTAGTGGCAGGGTATTATCTATACGAATAACAAGACTCACACTTCACACCGGCCTCGTTAGAGATGTGTATTTGCTTGAAGGATCACTTAGACACCGCGGAACGTATACAATACATATCAAGTCTTGAAGGTGAACTAGAATACGAACAAGATTTACACGATGTCGAGGTGGAAACTGGTATGGCATTCTCACTTTCCGATGAAGAAATCGCTCTCGATGAAGCTTCGCGAGAGGCTAGCTCCGAAGAAGATGTTAATCTCGACGAATTAACGCATTATATGAATTAAATTTTATGTTCGTATATTAATGAAAGTTGAAGTATGAAGAGTTTATTAAGTTTATGTTTCCATTTCCTAGTGTATTCGAACAATGTATGACGAATTTATTTAATAAAATTTGAAGTTTATGTTTTCATAAGTTATAACGCTCATAAACCAAAATTGTTGAATTATATAGAAAAAATATTAACTATATAAAATGTTCGTATATTAATAAAAGTTGAAGTATAATGAGTTTATTAAGTTTATCTTTTCATTCCTAGTGTTTTTGAACAATTTATGATGAGTTTATTTAATAAAAGTTGAAGTTTACGTTTCCTGAAGTTATAACGCTCAAGTTTTGAATTATATAGAAAAAACCGGTTATAACCGGTTTTTTTGTAAGCGAACCGGTTTGTAACCGGTTGTAATGATCGGTTTCGGTTTTTCCCAATCGGTTTCGGTTCGGTTCCTAACCGGTTTTTCACAATAACCGGTTTTGACCTTTGACCAATAACCGGTTCAGTTATCGAACTCGAACCAGTTTAAAAAAAAACCGCAAATGTACATGCCTACTTCAATATGAAGAAAAGAGTGCTACCCTTTTTTCGTACACATTTTTAGAAAGGAAAATGATTCATATGCCTAATTAGTCATATATGCCTAAAAATGTGATTGGTAGATGAGAAAATGATTGGATGAGATTAGCAGAGAGAATGAGTGGAATCCATGTGTCAAAAACTGTATGGATTAGGCTTGTGAGTTACGCCTATTTAGCATTACCCTTTTATAAAACTTTCATTCACCTTAACAACATGTAAACGGTAATACCCATTTATATACCCATTTGACATTTTTTTGACCCGTTTACATACCCATTTTCGTACCACGTGGCACGACACGTCACATTTTCATATACCCATTTAACTCGGTTTTCGACTCAAAAAACCCGACCATATTGTGAAACATAACTTGACCCATATGGAATTATGATCTTGTACGACGAAGGGACGTTAATTTGATTAGCAGGTTTGGATCAAAATGAAGAAGCTCTCTGACAAACTCATAGTGACCATTTGCAACTGCTAAATCAATTGGAGATGCATACCACTATTGATCATCGGTGCTTTCCCACCTTAATGGAAAGTATGAAGGAGCCATTGGAAAAAAAAAAGATTAAACTTTTGTAACAATAAACTATACCCGATTGGTTAAACACCAAAATTAACAGAACCCAAATGAGAATTGATGTAATTTCTTAGGATCTATATACTTTCAAGAAAGTTGATCAAACAAAACCCTATTTCTTATATACAAAAATATACATAACCCATGACGAATTTTGAAAAACTAGAGGAAATATGCAAACTTTATTGTAAAACAAGAGAAACCCAAACACACGAAACCCTAACCCTTAGGCCGAGCTTTCCTCACCCTAAGTGGATTTGGACTTAACAGATCTGGACTGTTGACGTCGCCGATGAAGCATATCTAGACTTAACAGACTCGAGAACGCAATGGTGGCGAAGAACATGGCGGCGATGGTGGTCTTGAAAAACGCAAGGGTGGTGGCTACGGTGAAACTACAAATTTAGTGGTTGCAAGATCTCAATGCCGTCTTCACCGTCAGGAAGAGGTCCAGAAGGTGCAGTTTTGAAAGTGTTGGATCGAATCTAGTGATTTGGGCGTGATATGAGTGAAATCCGAATGTATGTATACGTATGTATATGTAAGTATATGAACAAGTAATCAAATGATTATGTATTGCTATTAAGAATTAGTTACAAGCTCTCAATCTCTCTCTGAATATGATATACAAACGCTCATACAAATTCTCTCTAGTTCGACAACTTCTGAAATGAAAAGAATAAGTCCTGTATTTATACTAACATGTTCCTGCGACTTTGTTCCTTTCTGCGACTTTGTTCATGCGACTTTGTTCGTGACTGCGACTTTATTCTTAAAGTCGCATTTTGTGTTATTGCGACACTATCTTAGTGTCGCAAGACCAGTTTACACATAAAAATGCAAATCCTATTTTTATATCTAACAATCTCCCCCTAGGATTTAGCATCTTGTTTTTCTTGAATATCTTCTTTGATGCTAATATTCTTTTGAAGTCTTTAAAGATCTTTCTTTCTATTTCCTTTGATTCAGCTTTTTGTCTTGAATCTTTTATTTGTATGTCTTTGACGTAGAGAAATAGAACTTTCTTTTGAGTTCTAGTCTTCTCTTCTCCTCTTTGATCTTTTCTTCAGATACGTTTTGTTGACTTTGAACTTCTTCTCTTGTGTACTATTTCCTTTTAAACTTCTTTGAGATAGATTGTCAGCAGTCTTCTCTCTATTTAGAACTTTCTTTTGACATTATTTCTTGACTCTCAACTCTTGCTCTAGCTTCCCCTTAAATGTATATCTTGATCTTCTAGAGCTTTTAACCTTTATCTTTGAAATAATCTCTTATTTATTTCTTTTCTTTTCAGTGCACCTGAGCTTGTAACTTCAATCATTCTTCCTTGATAATAGTTGTGATACATCATGAATATCTTTGAACATGTGATTTTGGAAGAGTGTTTTTCTTATTCATTTTAGTAACCAAAGGTAAGGAACGATTCATTTGATGTAATCTCAGAAAAGTTGATTGTATAATCAGAAAACACTTTTCTGAAAATACAAACAACTTTTCTTTGATTTAATCAAGTGAATTGTTGTCTTACCCATTGGTTATAAAATTGATGCTTTACATGGAGTTTACGATCATTTTTCCGCATCATTATCCCCGATAATTGATTTAATAGTATTTCTTGAAAAGTTTCAATTTGTGACGTTGGAAGATTGTCACTTAGATGGTTTGATGGAGTCTACTATTCTTCAATCACCATGTGCTACACCATATTCATGATGTTCACGATGTATCATAATCATCATGGGGGGGAGAAAAGAATTAGTGTTTGAAGATAGTAAAGAAAAGAGTTAGTATTTGAAGATAAGTGAAGAAAAGAGTTTGTATGTTGAAGATAATATGTTTAATGAAAGATAAAGCTTCAATGAAGAACTAATATCATCTTTCTACAAGTTTGGGAAAAGATAATTTGTTTAAGGGGGAACAAGTCAGAATATGAAAAACGAGCAAGTTAGAAGTTGAAAAGGCTTCAGAAGATGAAAAGATTATTGATTTGAAGGGGAGCAAGTAGATTATTAATTTGAGGGGGAGCAAGTGAAGATTTGAAAATAGTTCAATTAGAAAGTGAAAGCTCCAGAAGATCATATTCAATTGAGGGGGAACAATAATATAGAGAAGCTTTAAAAGTATTAACGAAAGATCAAAAATTCAAAGAACAAATCTACTTTCAGGATTAAGATAAATAAAAGGTTCTTTCAAAGAGTGAGCTTTCAAGAGAAATATTTCAACAACACATTCAAGATTAGAAGTTGTCATTGAAGATCAAGAGAATGATTTGTCTTCAAGTTTATCTTCGAGAGTTAACTTCAAAGATAAAGGCTGAGACAAAATAGTCAAAAATGCGCTTCAACGTGGTTTTCAGCTTATAAAAGATTCTCGAAGTTCAAGCTTAAAAGATACATATCTGAATTGAAGACAATCCAAGAAAGGTTTACAATCAGGGGGAGATTGTTAGATATTAAAATATAGATTGTAACCTTTGTGTTTGAAATTAACCATATGACTAGTCTATTAGTATAAATAGCTAGTTAGTGGTAATCATTTGTAAGTTTTCCAAGTTTCCAAGTTTAATAGAAAAACACTTCCAAAAGAAACTCTCTCAATTATCATTGAATCATCATAAGAGTTGCTTGAATATGTTTAACAGAAAGCTTCTTCCTCGTTAAATGGTTCTCAAAGAACGTGGTGGCGGCGGTGGTCTTGAAGAACGCGACGGCGGTGGCTATGGTGAAACTACATATGTAATGGTGTAAGTCCGTATGTATGGGATCGATAACGAGGTTATCTTAAGGTATTAAGGTGCGGAATCCCTCAATACTAAGTTATAGGATCTATAACAAATTGTTTCACAATTATTTAGTGAATCAGAATACTAATACACTTTGTATCGATTATAACAGATGTTAACTATTAATACCTAGCCTTTAGAATACTTTGAAATAACTCTGGAAACTCAGGAAATTCGTATCTGATTAATGGCAAAAGTTAATTATGGATTAAACCTAATTTCATTATATAACCGTCTCGGTTCGCGGGTCATGGGCTCTGCGAACTTACTCAGTTCGCAGCCCACTTTGGCCCAGCGAACTGATTCGGTTCGCATTGCAATCTTGACCTGCGAACTGACTCGGTTCGCAGTCAAACATGGTCAACATTTTTCAGCACTTTAATATTTTGCTCTAAAATGTTTACCAACCAATATTTTTCATTACTAATTCCAAATCAATGTACAAACTTGATTACAATTATCAAAAGTCCTATTACAAGCTAGATCTGTTGTCACAAAAGATGTCTCAACAGACTCCCCTTTGACAATAGCTCTAGCGTTTTTATCTTCATAATGTCTTTGGTTTTTACTTGTAAATTTTGCTACCCGCATATATCTTCAGCTTTATGCACGTCTTCACCATAGACTGATAATCTCGAGCAACATCTTCCCATCCTTCAATTGCAGTGATCCTATTCTTGTGTAACATCAATATGTCAGCCTTTGATAAGTTCATTAGATGTCGACGATCATAAATCTTCAAAATTTCTTTCTCTTCATATTCAACTTCATCATCATGTTCAAACATAAGAGCTTCACCAGTCACAGAATCCACAGACCATCTCTTCAACTTACCTAAGATATCTTGAGGCATAGTCTTTAACGGAACTGCTGTATGCATTTCATAGCTGGATATATTTTCTTTCTTCGACGCCTTCCTGTTCTTTCGCTTCTTTCGTCAAGTTTGATTGGCTTTCCAACTCTTGGCTTAATTCTTTGAAACTTCATTGACCGACCCTCAGTCTTGATAATCTTTTCTACATATCTTCCAAAAGGATCATTACTGGGGTTATTCAACTCTAATCTAGCCAAGTCTCGGATTTCAAATCTAGGTAAAGAACTGAAGACTTCAAGCTTCTTTTCAAAATATTGAACTCCGTCAAATCTTTTTATAGCAAAAATCTTTAAGCAGCATCGTAGTACCATCCAATGATACCTCTTCTAGGTATACGCTTTCCTGTAATATCCACTTCACTAATCCTGGTCTTTTCCTTTTTCCTTTTCAAAGGTCTAAACATCGGATTGTCTTTAAGTTTATAAGGAAGATCATGTTCAGATTCAGAATCAGTTTATTCACTTAGATTTTCATCTAAATCCATAACTCTTTCTCCATCTTCATCCTGAATGATAACTTTTGTCTTTGATGGGCTCACGATGTGTTCATCGATATTAGCATCGGGATCTACACCTTCGTCTAACCCAACATCAGAAATAGAAGTCCAATCGTCAGAGGGTACAAACTCTCCTTCTTCTAAATCAAAATCAATTTCTTCATCTATCTCATCAAGCATATCGCTTTCAGAATCAGATAAATCGAGCATTACTTCACATATAAAAGCACACACACAAATAAAATATTAATAATTTAAATCCTTTCATTGATTTCCCTGAATCAATTTAAGAATTTCCTTATTAATCTTTTTGTGTGTCTAATGTTTATTATATGAACTTATAAATTATTCATTGATCATAAATAAAATTATAACCAATCTAAGATTACAAAAGTCTTATAATATCAGAACATTAATTAAATTTAAACATTAATGTATTGTGAACGATAATGATCACCAAACATTCAAGTTTATAATTAATTCATATCATAATTTCCATTGCATAATTAACTTGTCAAGCTTAACATTCTCAAGTCTAAAATGCAAAGATTATAGTAAAAGTTTGACCGCCGATATTAAATCGGGACACGCCACACGATTGTTTATAAGTCGGAAGACTTTCGATCAATACTTTACGTAACCTTAATTGTATATCGCTTAAAACTTATTTAAAACATATTTAACTTGTCATTATAAATCTCAAGTCGAATATATTACAAAATAATTCTAAGTTACAGTTTTTAAATATTACAATCAATCTAATTTAATACAAGCTTCACCTTCATCAGCACCACCATCTTTAGTACCAGCACCAGCACCACTTCCACTTGCACCCGCAGACTCCCCCTGAATAACAATCTGCTGACCAGTCGTTGAAGGACCAGTCAGCTCACTATCTTTCTGAGCAGTGGGATCATCATCTATATCATCTCTTCGCTTCTTTGCTAGTTCATCTTCTCTGCAGGACTCTGTATAGATTAATATCTCCCCCTGAGATGGCTTGTCCCGTAGAAGGTTTGAACCAAGCGATCAAGTCTATCAATCTGCCTTTGCTTATCAGCTACATCATCTACCAAAGTGGTGTTGGTCTTGAGCAGTAATGAGTAAGCTTTAGTCTGGTCAGTCAAAGTCTGAGACATAGACATAACTTGAGAGGACAAAGATGTGGTGACAACTTCCAACTCTCGAACCCTAGACTCCAAGCTGATAATACGTGCATAATCAGTCATAGGTGAGGATGAAGGAGCATCAGAAGTGGTTGATGGAGGCGTGGGAGCAGGTGGTTGCAGTTTCTTAGCTATCTCAGTAGCTACATCTGTCAATAAGCGAGCTGCACCCTGCTGGACTTTGTGGTCGGATGTGAAGAGGGGCGAACAAGAGCAGCTATCATCTCAGCCTCAGAAGGCGTTGAGAGAGATTGATCTGGGGCAGCTGAGGTGGAAGCAGTTTGCTTAGCACGCTTGCAAGGACGAGCCACAAGCTGCGCCTCATCTTCATCTTCATCTTCATATTCATCTTCATATTCATCTTCATATTCATCTTCATCTTCTTCAACAAGAATGAAGTCCGGATCCTGATCGGTGGCTTTTCGTTTTGGTTTCATCGCTGGATCCATAATCAACTTGGACACTTGACGTATGTAGGAACGAAATAAGGACAGACCTTAAACACAAAATCAATATTCAATAGCTAATGCGCGGAATTCAATAGCTATCAATTGTACGTTATAAACCAAAACCAAAACACACAATCACAAATCAATTATATTGATCAAAGAACCAATTGCGATTTACAGAAGCTGACCAAAGAATACCACAGGCTGCACACAAAATCGTATGTGTTGAACAACAGCAGCATCAAAACCGAAACCCTAATTAGGTATTTATACTATCACCTAATCAGCTAGGCGATATTGATGATATCGCCTAGGAGATATTGCCAATATCGCAATAGCGATATTGTCAATGTCGCTGGATACATCAGAATTTGACTAACTAATTACAACTCAAAATCTAGACCAAGTGACAGACACACTAAATGTACCAACAAACTCCCCCATGTCTGCAGCTTGGTCTTCAAAAATAATCTTCAGTCAAATCTTGGTCTTCAACTTGTTCTTAAAAAATCTTCAGTTAAGTCTTCAATCAAACTCCTCTATGTCTTCAATAATTAGACACTCCCCCATTGAGATAGCATGGTTTTCATAATATTGATGTTCAGATTCATGTGACTGACACACCTTTTGCATACAATAAGATCTTCAAACTATATGACCATTTCTCAATCTTTAGCAGCTTCTCCAATAGGATTTATCTTCACAGCCTTTGGAGAATAGCTAACATCATTTATATCTTCAATATTTGACTTTAACAAGATATGTGATATTGAATAAAACAACATAGAAATAAAATATTTTTTGTAATTTTCTTTATAATTTAAAAGTAAAGAATACCAAAAAGAAAATAAATCGGGGATAAGATTGTAATATGTCTGCTTAAGGATCATATCAGGATATCATGCATTTATTAGGAAATAGTATGTGTTATTTTGATTATCAGTATATTTGTCCAAATTTAAATTTACTTAGCATATTTAAATCACCGAGTATAAATATTAGTTCAAGACAATTATTGGTATGTTTGTCCATATAAACATCTAGCAATCAGAATTTACAAGTGCATTTTGAATTATTATTCATGATTACCAGATAAGCTTCTCTTTTGATATACTCTTATGATCAGAATACATGCATAACTTCCATGTAATGAGTGTGATTATTGTATTCCATCTTTAAAGTCAAATCATAAATAAATGTTCCAGTACTTTTGTACTCAATTCAAGATTAAATTTGACTAGAGTTAGAGACAAACAAATCTAAAATCAAACCAGAGGTGACAGGTCTGTACTTTCGTACAACAGAGCGACATAGTTTGACTAGAGACCTTGATAACAGTATTCTTGTATCTTGGTCTAGTTTGCTCTATGTTAAGATATACTGACTGAAACTAGGTTAACATATTTCTGGATGTAGCAAAAGAAACACTCAATATATCTCCCAGATGAATTCTTTATGATACTCAATGACATGTATTATGGAGGTATCTATCACATAAGAATTAAGACTTATCGTCACACATCAAAAGAAAGTGTTCACATGATAATTTTGAGACTTAAGTTTATTGTGTGCACTTAAAAACCTTTATGTTAGATGTCTACCAATACATCATATGATGAAGCTAATATTTAGAGAAGCCAGTTCAAGTATGCTAGATAAATCTACTGACACATCAAACATAAACCTTAAAATTTCCATTTTGGGTACATGTCACCTGATGAACTATCATATCCCAAGTTATTTACAGACACAATCCAAAATGTTTTCCAGAATTAAGAATCTTGCTGTTCAAATTTCTGATCGAAATAATCAGAATTTTTTTAATGTTTTTTTTTTTAAATTACTCCCCCTGAACAGCAAATTCTTTTCTCAATTCTAATTCAAAGATTATCCCCTAAAACTTAAACTAATTTTAAATATATATATAATTTTTTTTTAATTTAATAATTTCGCAACGTTACATTTCTTGGATACTAAAAAGTATAAAGAGTGGTTGTTGCATTAACTAACAAAATGAACAAATAATGACTAAATAAAAGTTCCAAAATCACATATCAAGTCAAATCAATTCTTTTTAACCACGTTATTCCGTCTCGAAACGTTGATAAACTCAGCCAGTCAATCACAATGCACATCCTTGCAGTCACTAAAAATACAATCTATCAAAAAGCTGACTGCAACACCACAAATAATGAAACATTAGATTTTATGGGACACCCAAGCCTTGATAGTCTTGGGATGTCCATTAGCGTCCATAATCATCACATCAACGAGTTTATGATATTTTAAAAGGTCACTTGATTTCATTGGTGTTTTGTTTGTGGATTTTTGTTTCCACACCTGCTTAACATTGGATGATTGCTGATTAACTACATCAAAATTTCTAACCAGCGGTTGAGAAGGTATAATGTTATTAACCTTTGAAATTTTAACATTACTAGATGACTTACGTTGTTTTGATCTCTGAAAGTTTCTATATTTAGGATGACGTGGATCATTTCGTGATGCCCATTTTCTAGCAAGCACCAGACACTGATTAATAAGATGACCCTGCTTCTTACAATAGAAACATGATCGTCTCTCTCGGAAAGTTTGGTCATCACTCGACAGTGGTTTCGGTGAAGGAGGTGACTTACGAGGCTTGTTTTCAGGTACATTTACAGCACATGAACACTTATGTGAAGATGAAGGAGTAAATGTATTTGCAGTTGAGGAAATCTTTTTAGAAAATATTTGACCTCTACCTTCGGTAGTAAGTATTAAATTTTCTGGTTTGTTGTTATTCTTCTTAACTTTCTTTGTAACCTCGTGAGTTACATCCTCCACTTCCACCACCTTTTCAACATTTGTTGAAGGTGCAAACATGATTGGTTCAAATTTAGGCTTAATAAGTTCAGCCTCCTTGTTATTTGAACGCAAAACTTTAAGCAACTCATGTCGCTTGACATCAACAGCCTTCACAAGATTAGGTTGTGTAACCTCTTCTGCTTTGACAATAACTGGTTTCACAACAGGGATTGTATCCTTCTTGAGAACAGAAGGGACATAATCTTTTATGTCATCCTGTGAGAGACTGGGCTGATTCAAGTTTGAGGGAGGAGGTTGGTTGTGATAACCAATTCCTGCCTTACTCTTTGTATCAGTCCTTTGACTTTGCAGGATGTCTGAAAAGACCAGAGTAGATGTTGAAATATTTGTAAGTTTTCGTTTTAAATCAATATTATCAGCTTGAGCAGTAGCAAGATCTTTTTTAAGATAAGCAATTAGTTTTAAATAGCTATCAATTTCATCTTGTTTGCTGTAGATCATAGCTTTCAACTCTTTCTTTTCTTCGATAAGTGTCTTTTGATTTATTTCAAAAACTTTTTCATTATCTTTTAACACTCTGTTCGCTTGAATAAGACTTGTTAGATCTGTATTCAAACGATCATTATCTACTATGTACCTGTTGATTTTACCCGTTAGTTTGATACAAGAATTACAAATAAAAGAATCACAGTCTACCTCATTTTGGACATCCGCCATAAGAGCTACGTTATCCATAGCAGAAAAATCATATGGTTCATCGTCCATCAGTAGAGCAGCCTTGGCGACCTCAGTTTCCTTCTTGTAAGGAGAAGATTTAGTAAATCCAGTAGACGGTTGTCTACTCTTCTCACATTCACGAGCAAAATGTCCCAGATTTTGACACTTATAACATCTGATCTTGGACTTATCGAAACCCATGCTCGTTTGATCAGTGACGTCTTCAAGAGATTTCTTTCCTGTTCTCTTCAAATAGGTCTTCGTTCTTCTGGTAAGCATAGCCATGTTCCAACGAAGATCCACTCTCTCTAGCTCATCAGGATCAACTTGAGCAAAGTCTTCATCGGTAAGATCTACCGAGCTAATCCTCTTCGATAAAAAATCATCATATGATGATAAAAACGCATTGAAGATTACTGCATGCTCATTGTGTGATGCAGTAGCAGAAGAAGATGGTTGGGTTGAAAAATAAGAAAATGTTCCTGCCGAATTATTACCCAAAGAATAATTAGGTTTAGATTCAGAAGTAGACAGCCCAGATAGAAGAGCTGTACTTCCATATCCAAAACTACTGTTATCAGGAAGCAAAGAGCTAGATTTTGTGCTTTTCTTTTGGATATCCAAAGTACATGTTTCTAATTTTCCAATAAGTTGATCCAAAGACATTGCCAATACGTCTGGATCACTCTCCATCATTAATACTCGAGTTTCCCAGGAAGGAGGTAGAGCATTTAGCAGTTTCTTGTTGACCTCCATAGAGCTAAATTTGTGTCCACCCTCAGTCAGCTCATTCACAAGACGTGAATATCTACAGATTAAGTCCTTAACCGTCTCGTTCTTCTGAATATCAAACAGATTATACTGTTTCTTTATAAATTCCAACTTAATTTGCTTGTATTCAGTGGTACCTCCACATCTTTCAGCTATACCATTCCACAGATCATAAGCTTTATCATGGTGCTTGAACATCTTCATAGCATCGGCAGGTAAAGACATGGTTATAGCAGAGTGAGCCTTTCGTTCACATTCCCATGCCTTACGTTCCTCAGCAGTCATTGAACGAATGGTTTTTGGAGGAGGTATACCCACATGTTCTCCACCTGCAACCGGTCTAACGTAGCGCTCGATTAAAGGTATCTCCATTTCAGGGTCAGTAAAAGCAACGAAGGATAGAAATCTACCACGCCATTCAGAATATACCATTCCTGGCGCAAAGAATGGAGGTTTGTTTGCACTACCAACCTCAGCATTGTGTTTCAACATTGCATTAACAGCTTGTAATGTAGTCATTTTAATAACGATTAAAGATTTGACTTTTGATTGAAACTTTCAAATTTGTCCGAACGAATTTTTCCCTCCAAAAATTTCAAATTTTGCTCGAGTAAAATGAAAATTTTCTCAAACTAGAATTAGGCAACGGGAAGCTCAAATTCAAATTTTGATAATTGCCGAATTTTCCCGCCTTTTTTTTTTAAATCAGACTAAAAGGGCGATACCACATGCGATATTGAGAATAATATCGCTAAAATTAATTAGGCGATACCAGGCAATATCGCTGGTAATATCGCTCAAATTAATGAGTACAATTCAAGTAATATCGCTGAAACCCTAGAGGCGATATTAGAATAATATCGCTTCTAATATCGCTAAAACGGCTGTAAACCCTAAGAACACCAAAATCGACGATTTAATCAAAAATAGGGTTAACGTACAAATATTGATTCAATAAACCACTAATCCAATGGATAGATGGCTCTGATACCAATTGTAGGAACGAAATAAGGACAGACCTTAAACACAAAATCAATATTCAATAGCTAATGCGCGGAATTCAATAGCTATCAATTGTACATTATAAACCAAAACCAAAACACACAATCACAAATCAATTATATTGATCAAAGAACCAATTGCGATTTACAGAAGCTGACCAAAGAATACCACAGGCTGCACACAAAATCGTATGTGTTGAACAACAGCAGCATCAAAACCGAAACCCTAATTAGGTATTTATACTATCACCTAATCAGCTAGGCGATATTGATGATATCGCCTAGGAGATATTGCCAATATCGCAATAGCGATATTGTCAATGTCGCTGGATACATCAGAATTTGACTAACTAATTACAACTCAAAATCTAGACCAAGTGACAGACACACTAAATGTACCAACAACGTATCATGCCAGCCGGAATTCCGGATACAGAACCGGATGGGCGAGTCTCATCATCCTCATAATCAGAATCAGAGGCAGAGGCAGTGTCGCCATCACGCCCAGACGGACCAGCACCACCAGATGTCCCAACAACTGGAGGCGGTCCAGAGGTACTTGGACCTTCAGCAGAATATTGATTGATATCTCGCAATATCGGATCATTGTCATCATCATGCTGCACGAGAACATCATGTAAAACTGAGCAACAATGTCAGGGTGAGCATCCTGATGTAACACATCTTCAATAAGCTCTTACGGCCTAGGAGGTTGAGCCACAACTGCTGGCTGAGGTTGAAGGGGAGCTCCGGCATCCAACCAACTATTATTTGGTGGAGTGACATAGGTTGCATCAAGAAGATGACCGAAAAGATCACATGCTTCCGGCTTAACCTGATATGGACGGTGTTGATACATATTAGAGTGTCTGTCAGTTGGTCAAGTCTGTACTGTGTCTGTATATGTAATAGACTTAGAATAATTACATTTTCTGTGTACTGCGACACAGTGCTTGTGTCGCACTAGTTGTAGTTGCGACACAGTGCTTGTGTCGCAATAGTGATCTCTGTGACACAAGGCTTGTGTCGCAGAACGGCCAGACAGTTTAGTATAAATACCCTTGTTATAGATATTTAGGGTAAGACATTTTTCCCAATCATTTTTATTCTCTGTTTTGGCTGCTTCACTGATTGTAAGGGAATATTTTGGGGATTAGTGATTATAAAGTTTTGTTCTCACTTGATTTGCATTCAATACAAACTTTATATCTATTGTTTTGTCTTCATTAGCCATATGATTTGAGTAAAGATCACCATTAAGGGATCCACAATTGGTATCAGAGCCAATATCTATGATTGATAGTGGTTTCAAATCATTTGGTTGAACTTGTATGCATTTTCTTGATCATTTGACATTTTATTAGTGTTTGATCTTCTTTATTGGTGCTATATAGTTGTTTTGTAGTGTTTTTGAACCTAGAAAGCTGTATCTTTATTGGTTTTTGGATAAAAAACATTTAGGGTTCGAAAATATGTGTTTTTGAGGCTTGTTCGTACTGACAGCGCCGTTTCTGCGACACAGTGTGCGACATAATATTGTGTCGCTATAGGGTTTCAGCGACCTTAATTCTGCGACATAGTATTGCGACACAAGGTCTTCAGCGACCTTAATACTGCGACACAGTGTGCGACATAACACTTGTGTCGCTCTCTGATCAGTTGCGACATAATCATTGTGTCGCTGCTAGTCTTTTGCGACATAACCTCTGCGACATATCGCTTGTGTCGCAATTTTTCAGTTTTTCAAAAAAAAAAATTTTTTGAAAAAGTCTTTCGAGTCCATTACCATGTCTACTTCTACTTCACTTCAACAGGTTGGAGCAATGCTGAAGCATTCAAGTGAGGTGGGTTCTACAAACAAACCACCGATGTACACTACGGGCATGAACTACTTAGACTGGCGTCAACGGTTTGAAGCTTTTGTATCTTTCAACGATGCTGAGATACTGATCTATCTTGAAGAACGATATGAACGTCCTGTTCGAACCGGTATATTTAATGGACCTATTCCTGAAAAATCCATCAAATCAATGACTCCTGAAGAGCGTAAGGCCTTCGATACCGAACGAAAGACCTATTCTGCGATTACTATGGCCTTACCTCAACAGATCTTGAGACAACTACGTCATCACAAGACCGCTTATGATTTATGGAAAGGGTTTGAGAAGAAATGTGGTGGTAGTGATCAGTACAAAAGAAACAAACTGGATCTGGTTAAGAAACAGTTTGAGGTCTTTGACATGTTACCTACTGAGTCTCTGGAAGATATGTGTAGTCGATATTCTCAGCTCGTAAGTGAATTGGTTGAGGGTGGAGTAAATCTCGACAAAACTGATGTAAACAAGAAGCTTCTGGGTTCATTACCAAAGAAATGGAATACACGCGTGCTGCTGATGGAAAAAGACGAGGATATAATGGATATGGAGCTTGATGATCTAATTGGACAGATTGTTGCTGACCTCTTGGACATGCAGAAGAAGGAGACCAAGGCTACTGCACATATTCAGAATCCCATGTTATATGGTGTAGATGTTCCTGCTGCAGTGACTCAAGCTGCTGGGGCTGCATTCTTCTCTGGGGGTTCTGGTGCTCCTAATTTATCTGGTGGTTTTGGATATACTACCACAAACTCTGCTAGTGGGGGTGGTACTTACTCCAATCTTAAAGGAGCATCTCCTGCAGTTGCTGAGGAACATGCAACTGTATTCACCGCTTTCCTGTCAGCATATGATGATTTCCTATCAAACAAGAACAGCACTGTGAATATGACTGAAGAAGATTTCAGTCAAATCGATCAAGAAGAGCTTGAAAGAATGGATTTGAAGTGGAGCATGGCTATGCTCACAAGACGCGTCAAAAATTTCTTGAAAAAGACTGGGAGGAAGAACGTCACTGATCTAGAAGAGAAGGGTCTTGGTTTCAATAAGAGCAAGGTAAAATGCTATCAGTGTCACAACTATGGACACTTTGCTCGTGAATGTGACAGAAAGAAGAATCCACCTTCCGGTTTGTCCAAGCCCTCTCAGTCCAACTCATCTGAGAAGACCAGATCTGATGAAAAAGCGATGGTTTCCGCTGCGCTACTGCTTTCCAACAATGCTTGGGAATGGTCTGACCCAGATGAAGATGATACAGAACGGGCACTAATGGCTGAAGTGCATGAGGTACATGATGAACCCTTATCATGTGTATCATGCATTAAATTAACTAACCAGCTAAATAGGTATAGAGAGGATACCACACGCCTTAACACTGTCATAGAAAATTTAACTGAAACAAATAATATGTTACGGGACAGTGATAAGGCCAGTGGTCAAAAGTTAAAAGCTGTTTTGGAAGAGAAAAAGGAACTAAAAGCTACAATTTTTGAACAACAAGATGAAATTGGTAGCTATGTTGATATGCTATCATCTGTTAAAAGGGAACTTGTTGAATCTCAAACTGAAGTTCTAAATTTGAAGAAAAAGCTTTCAAACTTTTCCACATCCTCTCTAGTCTTTGATGAGATCCTACAGGCACAGAGGACTGATACTAAGAGTAAGGCAGGACTTGGTTTTCATCAAGTCCCACCTCCTAAGGATTATTTACCTATGCCTGTTAGGGATAATATCAATGATATGATGCCTATCTTTACTAAGATAGATGTTAAAACTGTCAAACCAACTGTGAGCATCAATATAAGTAAGCCTGAGCTAGTTAAGGCTGAAAATGTCATCATTGCATGTGAACAACCTGAAACTAGTAGGCCCGAACCTATTAGGGCTAATACTAGTGAGTCTGACACAAGTAAGACTCAAAAGGTTGAGAAAGTTAAACCTCTTAAGGCCAAGATTCATCAAACTGAACTTATTAAATCTGAAAATACAGTTGAGCCTAAATTAGGAAAGACTCTTTCTGTGCTACCTCGTATTATTGAAGAGGAAATTGAAATTGAGGATATAACTGATCAAGAATATCGACCAGTTAAGAAAAACGTCAAGCCTGAAAATCATATAATTACTATTGAACAAAGAGAACAGGCTATAACAAAAGGAAAAGGTAAAGCTATGGCTGAACCTCAAAAGAAGATCGTTTCTAAAACGATTAAATTACATAAATCTTCTAAAATTTCAACTAAAGCATCTGCTGCTGTTGAATGCTCACACAAGTGTGATTGTTCAACACATGCTTCTTTTGGTCGAGCTCATCGGTTTGTTCCTAAATCTCAATATTGTTTTGAGCAACGATCTTGCTTCTACTGCAAGAAGCAAGGTCATTTGATAAATAATTGTCATGTGCTTGCAAAGAAACAGTCTGGGAAACAGGTTTCTCAAGTTTCAAAACTTAAACTTTCAAAGAAGCCTATTTCAATGAAATGCTCTAAGCCCACTATCCCAGCTGTTAAGGTCAACAAAGTTGAGCAAAATACTTTGCAAAACTTAAAGCCCAAAGTTGTTGACCTGCAAGCATCCAAACCAAAACAAGTTTGGAAGATTAAAGAATCTTGCAAAGATTCTACATCCAATAATACCTCATCAGTAAAACTTTCTAAACTTTTTGAAAACAAAGTTTTGACTGATGTGGTCATTGTTGATGATGTTACTGGAGTACCCAAGACTATAAAGGCTTGGGTCTCCATTTCTAACTAATTTACCTTGTTTGTGGTGCCGCAGCAACCTGAATCTGTAAAGAATAGTAAATGGTATATCGACAGCGATTGTTCTCGGCACATGACCGGTGATATTTCCCTTTTATCTGAAGTTCATGCTTTCAATGGAGGGTATGTGGCCTTCGCTGGTGATAAAAGGGGCGTTATTTCTGGTCAAGGTACGCTTACCAATGGAATGGTAAGCTTTGAGAAGGTAAATTTTGTGGAGCAATTACAACACAATCTCCTCAGTGTCTCTCAAGTGTGCGATAAAAAGTACACTACTACTTTTACAGACACTGAATGTTGTATATTGAAGCCGGGATTTGTGATCCCTGAAGAATGGGTGCTACTGAGGGCACCTCGGGAGCGAGACACGTATATTCTGGACATGAGTACTGTGGAAACTACACAGCTCACTTGTCTTCTTTCTAAAGCTCCTGAGAAAGAATCGTTATTATGGCACAGACGTATGGGACACTTGCACTTTCGCAAGATGAACTACCTGATCAAGAATGATCTTGTGCGAGGTGTTCCCAAACAATCCTTTGGTTTAAATGATCACTGCGTTCCATGCCAAAAGGGCAAACAACACAAGAAGTCTCACAGACCAAAGATGGTGAATTCAACTGAGAAGCCGTTAGAACTTTTGCACATGGATTTGTTCGGGCCTGTCAGAAAGAAGAGTTTGGGAGGTACTTCTTATTGCTTAGTTGTGACAGATGATTATTCGCGTTTTTCCTAGGTGTATTTTCTGAAGACCAAGGATGAAGTGTCTGAGATTCTTATTTATCTATTCGATAAACTGCAAAATCTTTGTGATTTGAGAATCAAGAAAATTAGGAGTGATAACGGTACAGAGTTTAAGAACTCGATTATGGAACTGTACTGTTTGAGTAATGGTATTGAACACCAATTCAGTGCCGCAAGGACTCCACAGCAGAACGGGGTTGCAGAACGTAAGAATAGAACCTTGATTGAGGCTGCACGTACAATGCTATCTGACTCTAAGCTTCCAATCACCTTCTGGGCCGAAGCTGTGAATACGGCCTGCTACGTTCTAAATCGGGTATTAACTATTAAGAAGAAGAACAAGACATCCTATGAATTGTTCAACAACAGAAAGCCTAATCTACAATTTCTTGAACCATTTGGCTGTCTATGCACTATTATGCACACCAAAGAACGAATTGCTAAGTTTGGTGAGAAATCTTGTGAAGGTGTTTTTCTAGGATTCTCTAATAACTCACCAAACAAACGTGTGTATAACCTAGTGACCAAGCGTGTGGAAGAACACTTTGAGGTTACCTTCTTCCATTACACTGACAACCCTCAAGGGAAGGGACCCGAATATTTGTTTGACTATCAAACTCTGTTTGATTCTTTCAATGTTCCTGAAGAAAATGAAGAAGAGGATATAGTGACACTACTTCATGGGCTGGACATTGCTTCTGAAGTTCCACCTATCTCTGTTCCTCCACCACCAACAGGAACATCACTAACTGCTCCTGCTGCTACTTGTGAGACTCCACCTCCACTCGTTACTGAGAATGTTCCTGATCCTACAAATGATGAGGAACAAATGTTTGAGGATTCTGTTCAATCACCTGCATCTGACCTTGAAGATTTACCGGCACTTCAACACGAACTTGAAGCTGACTCCACAAACCTTGATTCTATCATTGTTCCAGCTGCAATTCCGAGTTCTCGGATAAATGTGTCACATCCAGTTGATGCCATTCTTGGTGATTTAAACAAAGGTGTTTTAACGAGAAGACAGATTGCTGCTGCTGAACAATCTGTGTCGACATCGTCTCCTATTACCGTCACTGATCCTGTTTGTCTTGCTTCGAAAATTGAAGAATGCTTTCTCTCCCAAGTAGAACCGAAGAAGACAGCTGATGCGTTAAAGGATCCATACTGGGTTGAGGCTATGCAGGAAGAACTTCAACAATTCACAAAGTTGCAAGTATGGACTTTGGTCCCTTTACCCAAGGGTGTTCATCCAATTGGCACTCGCTGGGTATATCATGTGAAGAAGGATGATCGGGGTGTGGTAATTCGTAACAAAGCACGTCTAGTGGTTCAGGGTTTCACTCAGATTGAAGGTTTGGACTATGATGAAGTATTCGCTCCGGTTGCTCGTTTGGAATCCATTCGCATTTTTCTGGCATACGCTTCTTTCAAGGGATTTCGGGTTTATCAACTTGATGTGAAGAGCGCCTTTCTGTATGGTCAGGTTGTTGAAGAGGTCTACGTCAAACAGCCGCCTGGATTTGAAGATTCTGTTCATCCAAACTATGTCTGCAAGCTAGACAAAGCATTGTATGGTCTACATCAAGCCCCAAGAGCTTGGTATGAGCGGCTTGCAACTCATCTTCTGAAGAACGGTTTTGTTCGAGGCACAATCGACAGTACTCTCTTCATTAAACATGCCGGGGAGGATTTGTTATTAGTACAGGTGTATGTGGATGATATCATTTTTGGTTCTACCAAGGATGAACTGTGTCGCGACTTCGAGCGGATTATGAAGTCAGAATTTGAAATGAGTGCAATGGGAGAGCTAACTTTCTTCCTGGGCGTACAAGTTGAGCAATCCGCTAAGGGGATTTATATTCATCAGTCCAAGTATGTCAATGATATGCTTACACGGTATAAATTGACTAACTGTAAACCCTATGGGACGCCTTTAGAGCTAAATCATCAAATTGGTCCAGCAGAAGATGAAGAGGATTGTCCGGAAAAGAATTACCGATCTATGATTGGTTCTCTGATGTATCTCACGGCATCACGTCCGGACATTGTCTTTGCAGTCTCTCTCTGCTCCAGGTATCAGGCTAAACCGAAGGTGTCTCACATGAAGGCTGTTACGCGAATCTTCGGTTATCTTAAATATAGACCAACACTCGGTCTATGGTATTCAAATGAGAAGACCTTCGCGCTCTCTGCTTATTCGGACTCGGACTACGGGGGATGCAATATGGATAAGAAGTCTACGTCTGGTGGGTGTCAGTTTCTTGGACCTCGACTCGTATCATGGCAGTGCAAAAAGCAAACAACTGTTTCTACCTCAACCGCAGAGGCTGAATACATTGCTGCTGCTAGTTGCTGTTCCCAGGTTCTCTGGATACAACACCAGTTGCGCGATTACGGTTTACTCTTAACTATGACTCCTATTCATATAGATAATACTGCTGCTATATGCATTACACGTAATCCTGTCCAACATTCTAAGACCAAACACATAGAAATTAGGTTTCATTTCATTCGTGACTGTTATGAAAAACACCTAATTGATCTGGTCCAAATAGATACCCTTAAGCAGAATGCCGATCTGTTCACCAAAGCCTTTTCCCGTGCTCGTTTCGATGAGCTTGTCAACATGATAGGTTTACGTTTCTTTCCCATTCAAAAGTAATATTTGTGACCTTAGTCTGTTATGTTCGTATTATTATTATTTGTTAAAGTTTTTTTTTTCTTAAAAAAAAAAAAAAAAAAAAGGGGGGAACAAAGCAATAGCCATTCTTAATGTTTATTTAACATTTAAGAAAAGCAACGTTGCAACATTTGTTAAAAGACGTTTAGTTGTGTCTCAAAACAACTAGGAATATGATAGTACATTAGGAGACACTCCTCAAACGACAATCTCAAATTTTATCCTCGATATATCAGTAGGTTTATCTTATATGTGTTATTCTTGCTCTTATAAACAACTGATTACTTGCACGATATATTGGTAGACATGTTTCCACACTTCTTTGAGCAATTAAGAAATACTTAACTCTGTGTTTACTCTTTTGTGATGACCATCATATGATGTATGACAATATGTCTTAAATTCTTATGTATTAGCTTGCCATGCTTCAATTGACTTGAGTTTGTATCTGACAACATTTGGGGATTTATACTGTCTGTTTCCTTTGTTGTACGTTTGTACAGACCTGGTCTCAGTCAGTATACTTTCAAACATTAAGGAAACATAAGTCAAAGTACTTTTAAATCTTATAAAATCAAAGATTACTCACAAGGTCACCAAATGGTTTGACCAAGTCTGTTTTGCTTACACCTGAATCAAGTGTATGTCGCTCTGTTGTACGTAAGTACAGACCTGTCACCGCTGGCTTTATTCTTAAAAATGTTGAATTCAAACACTTTCTCTAACTAATCGAAGTTTTTGAGCATGACTTAATACCAAGAGTATATTTATGGGGGAGTCACAGAGATCTATTCACTCTCACAATAACTGCTAAGCTTGAAGTTGTGTGTGTTACATGTTTAAGTGGATAAACAATACTGATAATCGTCTCGTTTCAGACTACATCTAAGGCTTGATAACTCTCTTGATAAATTTAAACTTGGACAACTATACTGGTAATCGAATTAAAGTTTGATATTGTCTTGCGAGTCTGTTTTTTCTAATATGATTCCTACAATGACACATCTAAATCTGTTATTTTCATGGTTTTTTATTTTATTATTTATTTATTTGCTTCTTAGTCTATTTATTTTTGTTCACTAAGTGTCACAAATATACAAAATCTTAAAAAAAAAAAACGTGAACTCTTGATTGACTTCTGCGACACAAGGCTTGTGTCGCTTATTGTGTTGACCATCCTGCGACACAGACATTGTGTCGCTCCCTTATGTCGCTGATTGTGCTGATATTTCCAGCGACACAAGGCTTGTGTCGCACATTGTGTCGCTGCCTTGTGTCAGGGGTATAAATACCCTCGTGTCGCTGTAATTAGTTATTAATTACCAGCGACACAAGCATTCAAATTCAGCGACACAACCAAAACCAGCGACACAACCAATCCGCTCCATTTTTCGATCGATTCTGCTTGTTCTGTGGATTTCCTGTGTTTTTCTCACTTGAATCGTGTTCTCCTAGTACTTACGCGTCTATAGGTACCGATATTACCTCTTATTACTGCCTATTTTTGATATCATTTGAATTTGAAGTTTCGGTTTTTAGGTTTTGTTAAGTTTGGACGAATTGCATGACTTAAACTGTTTTAATGCGTCCTATTTTGGTTGTATAATTTTCCTGTTATGACCCTTAACGTTTTAAACCAATTATATCATGAAAACCCCAATTTGTGTTCATCGGATTAAATCTGGGTTTCTTGCTGTTTATCTTTGCGACACAAGTGTTGTGTCGCTGCTTTATGACGCTGGTCATATAGCGACACAAGACTTGTGTCGCTGCCTTATGACGCTGATCATATGGCGACATAATTATTGTGTCGCTGCCTTATGTCGCTGAAATACCAGCGTCACAACTGCTATGTCGCTGATCTAATTGTGCGACACAACCTTTATGTCGCTAGTAAATCATTAATTTGATTAAATTGCAAAACAGCGACATAACTCGTTATGTCGCTGTCTATCCTGCGACACAAGGCTTGTGTCGCAAGACCTTTTTTTTAATTCACAAATGTCAAATGTTATTTTTGAAACTAACGGTTTCCAAGTTTCTCGTGCTCTTACAGATATGGCAGGTGTGAATGTTAATGCTCTGTTTTGGGAACCCCGTCACAATGTGACTGCATTTTTAGACGATGATAAGGAATCGGCCGCGCCTTATCGACCAATGATCGCATTCCTTCGCCGCTCCAGGATTTATACTGCCATCACGGCCACTACTGCTATCTATCGTGATCACATCACGGAATTCTGGACAAACGCGGCTATTAATTCAGATCTTCCATACACAAGGATCATCTCCCGCGTTCATGATCGTGAGATCATTCTATCTGAACAGACGAACAGGGAATTTTTTGCCTTTCCGGACGATTCAGAGATGCCGGTTACGTTTTCCAATGCATTTATCTCTGGTGGAATGATTCGTCTGGGTTATCCTACTATCCCCAGAGATCAATACCATAAGGCCTTTCTTACCAAGGTCTGGAGGTATTTGATGCACATCATGATTGTGTGCATGTCTGCTCGAAAGGCTGGTTTCGATGGCATTAGCCATTCGACTGCGTCAGCAATGCTGGCGCTGGTATACAATAAGCCCTACAATTTTTCAGGATATATCTTTCGAGCTTTGGTAGACCACACTCAAGCAGGTGAGAGCCAATGGGCTCTGTACCCACGATTCGTTCAACTACTCATCAACCACCTGCTCCCGGGATTACTGGTGGCCCCACAGCACCAATTCAGACCAACGCCAATGAATACCAGAATTTTTGTGGTCTCCGGCCAATATGCTAAGGGTGCACCGGTTCCACCTGACGTGCCTCTTTTTGGACACATTGTGGATGAGGCCTATGTGCCTCCGGAGGGTGACGAATTTGCCGAACCGGCTCCTATTCCTAGGCCACTGTCACCTCCACCACAGGCACCGATTCATCAACAACAACACCAACAACAACAGA